>CM035410.1:43642448-43697448 GCA_020310875.1 Ceratopteris richardii
CGCCCTCCCTCTCTCTCTAAGCACACCTCTATTTTTATAGATCTGAAGTTTTGGGAAGTAGATCGCACATATTGTAGCACTCTTTTTTCTTTCTTTATGTTTTTGCATTTTTAATATCTTCACACTTTAGTTTTGCAAGAGATTTTGGGATCAAATCTTTGGAAATTCGACGAAGGTTAACATCAAGTGAATTTCGACGACCTTGATTCAAACAATTACATCGATGTAAGTGATTGTTTTGTTTTCGATTGACATAGAGAGAGAGAGAGTGAAAGAGAGAGAGGGAGAGATACATATACATACACACAAGCATGCATATGCATACAAGCATGCATATGCATACAAGCATGCATATGCATACACACATCCATGCATATGCATACAAGAATGCATATGCATACACACATGCATACACACATACAAGCATGCATATGCATACACACATGCATATGCATACAAGCATGCATATGCATACACACATGCATATGCATACACACATACACACATACGCACATACACAGTGCATATGCATATGCATACACAAATGCATATGCATACACACATGCATATGCATACACAAATGCATATGCATACACACATGCACACACATGCATATGCCATACACACATACACAATGCATATGCATATGCATATGCATACACACATACATATGCATACACACATGCATACACACATGCATATGCATACACACATGCATATGCATACACACATGCATATGCATACACACATGCATATGCCATACACACATGCATATGCCATACACACATGCATATGCATACACACATACACACATACACAATGCATATGCATATGCATACACACAAATGCATATGCATACGCAAATGCATATGCATACACACAAATGCATATGCATACACACAAATGCATATGCATACACAAATGCATATGCATACACACATACACACACACACACAAATGCATATGCATACACAAATGCATATGCATACACACATACATGCATATGCATACAAGCATGCATATGCATACATACATACATGCATATGCATACAAGCATGCATATGCATACAAGCATGCATATGCATACAAGCATGCATATGCATACACACATGCATATGCATACACACATACACACACACACAAATGCACACATATACACACACACACATACATGCATATGCATACACATATACACACATACACACACACACAAATGCATATGCATACACACAAATGCATATGCATACACACAAATGCATATGCATACACACATACACATATACACACATACACACAAACACAGATACACACATACACACAAATGCATATGCATACACACAAATGCATATGCATACACACAAATGCATATGCATACACACATACACATATACACACATACACACAAACACAGATACACACATACACACAAATGCATATGCATACACAATGCATATGCATACAAACAGACATGCATATGCATATACACATACATGCATATGCATACAAGCATGCATATGCATACACACATGCATATGCATACACACATACATGCATATGCATACACATGTATATGCATACACACATACATGCATATGCATATAAGCATGCATATGCATACACACATGCATATGCATACACACATACATGCATATGCATACAAGCATACACACACACACACAAATGCATATGCATACACACATACCACACACACACAAATGCATATGCATACACAAATGCATATGCATACACACATACACACACACACATATGCATATGCATACACAAATGCATATGCATACACACATACATGCATATGCATACAAGCATGCATATGCATACACAAATGCATACGCATACACACATACACACACACACACAAATGCATATGCATACACAAATGCATATGCATACACACATACATGCATATGCATACACACATACATGCATATGCATACAAGCATGCATATGCATACACACATACACACACACACAAATGCATATGCATACACAAATGCATATGCATACACACATGCATATGCATACACACATGCATATGCATACACACATGCATATGCATACACACATGCATATGCATACACACATACACACACACAAATGCATATGCATACACACAAATGCATATGCATACACACAAATGCATATGCATAGAAGCATACATGCATATGCATACACACATACATGCATATGCATACAAGCATGCATATGCATACACACATACACACACACACAAATGCATATGCATACACAAATGCATATGCATACACACATACACACACACACAAATGCATATGCATACACAAATGCATATGGATACACACATACATGCATATGCATACAAGCATGCATATGCATACACACATACTCACACACACACACAAATGCATAT
The DNA here is from genome assembly GCA_020310875.1 of Ceratopteris richardii. NCBI lineage: Eukaryota > Viridiplantae > Streptophyta > Polypodiopsida > Polypodiales > Pteridaceae > Ceratopteris > Ceratopteris richardii. The sequence goes on from CM035410.1 coordinate 43,644,856, forward strand.
GCATACACACATGCATATGCATACACACATACACACACACAAATGCATATGCATACACAAATGCATATGCATACACAATGCATATGCATATGCATACACAATGCATATGCATACACACAAATGCATATGCATACAAGCATACATGCATATGCATACACACATACATGCATATGCATACAAGCATGCATATGCATACACACAAATGCATATGCATACACACATACACACACACACACAAATGCATATGCATACACAAATGCATATGCATACACACACATACACACACACACAAATGCATATGCATACACAAATGCATATGCATACACACACACACACAAATGCATATGCATACACACATACACACACAAATGCATATGCATACACAAATGCATATGCATACACAAATGCATATGCATACACACATACACACACACACACAAATGCATATGCATACACAATGCATATGCATACACACAAATGCATATGCATACAAGCATGCATGCATATGCATACACACATACATGCATATGCATACAAGCATGCATATGCATACACACATACACACACAAACACACAAATGCATATGCATACACATACACACACACACACACAAATGCATATGCATACAGAAATGCATATGCATACACACATACATGCACACACACAAATGCATATGCATACACAAATGCATATGCATACACACATACACACATACACAATGCATATGCATATGCATACACACATACATATGCATACACACATGCATATGCATACACACATACACACATACATATGCATACACAAATGCATATGCATACACAAATGCATATGGATACGGTTGGAACATCGCATTTAGGTAGCGGCCGATACGACAGTATGCGCTACCAATTTGTAAGTATCATGTTAATTATTCAATTTGTTTGTGTTCAATTTGTAAGTATCATGTTAATTATTCAATTTGTTTTGCATATTTATTATAGGAGTTGGCAGTGGGTCGTCCTCCGATGCGAACCGAAGAATCTTTCGGATATCATCATGGATTGAATGCACTGTTGCAAGATTTAGAGGGACAAGGTGCAATCATTTCATCGGAGAATATTCTATGATTAGGTAAACTTATAGCTTGGTTTCGTATTTTTAGTTGTTGTTTATAAATGTCATGTCAATTTGTCTCATTTTACACATGCTTTGTTGCAGGATTACAGGTGTAAATATTTTGATCCCCTTACATATATGCTTTGCCACAATTTTGTATTACAGTCCTATGTGGCAATGATGTACTATAATTTTGTATTCGATTCTTATATAGAAGTGCTTTTTCACATTGCCACAATTTTGTATTGCACTCCTATGTGGCAATGATGTACCATAATTTTGTATTCGATTCCTATATGGAAGTGCTTTGTCACACTCTTGTACATCTTTCATTTATGGAATATACAACTTTTTGTAGATGATTCATGGTTCATTTTTTCTCATATATAATCATGTTTTGGTTGTCATTAGAGTACATAACACATGTACTCAGTTTAGAGTTGGGTAGAGTGTATTGTCTTCTGCTAAACACCATCATGTTGTAGCAATAGAAAACTCACTCTGCCCAAAAAAAATTTGTGCAGATATGGTCGTCGGTATAGGCGTCGGTATGCCCAGTATAGTCATCGGTATATGCATCGGTACGCCCAGCAGAGTCGTCGGTATGAGCGTCGGTAATACCGATACTCATACCGGTGCATATACCGACATTTATACCGACGACTATACTGGCGTTCTCTTTCCGACGCCCATACCGACCCCAACACCGACGTCGCGGGAAAATTACGCCCGTTCAATTTCCTCAGTAGCTGGCTCGGTATACCCTCGATGTGTTGTAGTGTATGTGTGTATGTATGCATGCATGTGTGTATATGTGTGTATGTATGTGTGTGTATGTATGTGTGTATATGTGTGTGTATGTATGTGTGTATGCATGTGTGTGTGTATGTATGCATATGTGTATATATGTGTGTGTATGTATGTGTGTATGCATGTGTGTGTATGTATGCATGTGTGTATATTTGTATGTGTGTGTATGCATGCATATGTGTATATGTAAGCATGCATGTGTGTACATGTATGTGTATATGTATGCATGTGTAGATGTGTGTGTGTGTATGTGTGTGTATGTATGCTCTATCTTCCTATCTCTATCTTCCACTCTTTCATCTCTCTTTATCTTTCACTCTCTCTCTCTTTATCTTTCACTCTCTCTCTCTTTATCTCTCTATATCTCTATCTCTATCTCTCTCTCTCCCTCTCTCTCTCTCTCCCTCTCTCTCTCTTCTCTCTCTCTTTCTCTCTCTATCTCTCTCTATCTCTCTCTATATCTCTCTATCTCTCTCATCTCTCTCTCTTTCTCTCTCTCTTTCTCTCTCTATCAATAGAGAATAAAACAATCACTTACAAGTATGTCCCTCTTTTGGATGGTTGTCGTCAAAGCGTAATGTATGTCATCTATCGTCGAATTCCAAAGAATCGACGCCAAAGAACTTCTGCAAAATCAAAGAGAAGAGAAATTTAATACCTAAAGCATAGAGAAAGACAAAGGCTAAGAGTATGCGCACCACTAACCAAGATGTGAGATCTAAACAGCGAGAGAGAGTGTGTGTGTGGAGAGAGAAACATCTGTGTGTGTGCACAAGACAATGCATGTCGCAATTTGATTCGCGCACGCAAGTTTGACAGAAGACAACCAGTACTCAAACACGCGCAAAAATGTTCAGTTTTGCTCTCGGGTTTTCGGTATGTTGAAAACTCGGCCTCGGTATGGGCATCGGTAACTTCCAGTAATTTACCGACGCTTGTACCGATGCTCATACCGACACCCATACCGATGCCTATAACGGCGGTCATGACACACACCGACAATCCGTTTTAAACGGTCATACAGACGGTCACTTGACCATCGGTATCTTTAAGTGGACTTTTCCAACGTTTATACCGACGCAGAGAGTGACCGTCGGTATAGGCAGTGTCAGTATGCCCCTCATATGTTGTAGTGATATATGTGAGTATGTAATATATATATGTGAGGATGTAATATGCATGTGTGTATGTAATATATGCATGTGTGTATGTAACATTGCATGTGTATGTATGTGTCTGTACGTATGTGTGTGAATGTATGTATGCATATGTTTGTGTATGTATATGCGTATATATGTGTGTGTACGTGTGTGTGTGTATGAATGTAGTGTATGCATGTTTATATGCATGTGTATGTATGCATGTGTGTATATGTGTCTGTGTATGTATGCATGCATATACATGAGTATGTGTGTGTGTATGTATCTCTATCTCTCTCTCTTTATGTGTATGCATGTGTATGTTTGTGTATGTATATGTGTATGCATGTGTCTACGTATGTGTGTAAATGTATGTATGCATATGTTTGTGTATGTATATGTGTATGTGTGTATGTATATGTGTATATGTGTATGTGTGTATGTGAATGTATGTATGCATATGTATGTGTATTCATGTGTATATGTGTGTATGTATGTATGTTTTCTCTCTCTTTCTCTTTTTCTCTCTCTTTCATCTCTCTCTCTCTATCAATAGAGAATAAAACAATCACTTACAGGTATGCCCCTCTTTTGGATCATTGTCGTCAAAGTTTAATGAACATCATCTCTCGTCGAATTCCAAAGAATCGATGCCAAAAAACTCCTGCAAAACCAAACAGAATAGAAATTATAAAACAAAAAACATAGAGAAAGAGAAAGAGTAAGAGTACGCACACCACTTACCACGATGCGAGATCTAGAGAGAGAGTGTGTGTGTAAAGAGAGAGAGAGATCTCTGTGTGTGTGTGTGTGCACAAGACAATGCAGGTCACAATTCAGCTCGCACGCGTAAGTTCGACAGAAGCACTACTCAGTTCAAAAGACGTGCAAAATGTCGAATTTTCATTCTCGGATCCCTGTATGTTTAAAACATGACACTAGTATAGGTGCTGGTATAGGCATCAGTATAGGTGACGGTATGAGCGTCGATAATCTTCAGTGATTTACCGATGCTTATACCGATGCCTATACCAGTGCCAGCAATAGATACGGACGATACATTTTAAACAATCATATTGATGATCAAGTGACCATCGTTATGCCTAACGAGAATCTTTATAGGCATTTCCAACGATCATACCGACATCTGGGGTGACCGTCGGTATGCCTGTCATATGTTGGTGCATACCAAGTCCAATGATGTAAAGCATGACAAATCCACTATGACTTTGAATAGTGCAATCATTGGATACATTTGAAAAAAAAAGTGACAAAAGTATTTAGCACTCAATGTCTATGTTTTCATTCAAGATAAAATATTATCATTTTTGGTGGAAAAAAAGGGGGAAGGGTGATTGTTACTTTCGCAATGATTGGAACTTGATAACTTTAGGTGGTAGGCAAGTAATGCACGATAATGTTTTCTCTAATCTAATGTTTACCACTATGCCATCAACTGAGAATCTGAATTGTGATGAAACCTCACCAAGGTACTCTAGAAGCTCTCTAACATTTTTGAGGTTCCAACTTGTAGTGAAAATTATTTCCCTTGGCTGAAAATCTAGATGCATCACTAATTCTAATTCAAATTCGACCGGACAGTTCTCTTCTAAATCCAAGGTATCAAGTCTGCAAGCTTTTTCTTCCACCTTTTGTATAAGTCATATCTTAACACTAGAGGTTGTTGAGATATCTTATATGAAATTGAAAGAGAATTAGAACTAACTTTACATAAAATGATGTCACATAGTTTTTGAACTTCTTTGCTACCCCATTCCCCACCTAAAACATCATCAATATCTTAAATTGAAACTCTCTTATTCAACCACAATGTTTTTCTTTTCTATAATAAAATGTTTTCAAAACATGCTACAAAAATGAGAACAGGCAAAAAACATTGAATCTTAATCCTTTGAGAAATTCAAGTTGGTGACATTTGCCTTTGAATGTCATCTTTCATCTCGCACATAAAACTTGAAATTGTCCATTGATCAGGAGACTCCCAATGTAATGAAGAGATGCAAGGGCCAAGCAGATGTACAAGATCTCTATATGCATTCCTCCTTGATGGTACCTAATATTCTGCAAAATAGAAAAGTAATTGCATCCTATTGAAAAATTTAAGAGATTTGTTTTACTTCTACATAGTCCTCATGAACAACTTTGAATGTTCCTTTTAAACATTCAACACATTGCCAGTCTTGAACATTGGAAGGAAAAACATATGAAATACAAAAACAAATGTCTTATAAAACAAAAACAAGTGAAAATGATTAATGGAGCTTCATTATAGAACTTCACTTACAATATAATGGATAATGCAATAATTGTTTAGTACTAGATCCTTAGCACTATACAGATGTTGAACTCTTGCAAACCCACCATGTCTTCTTAATGTGAAACCAAGAATACGACCTTTTCAATGATTTTTTGTGTCAAATCTTTTAGTTCACTTCACTTTATGGGCACCTCTACAACTAGGAAGTATAGTCATCCAATCATTTATCTACACAGAAAGAGGTTTCCATAAGGAATCCTCTCTTTTCTTGTAAACCTGACATGAGGTTATGCAATTGGAAGGATGACGAGAAGTAGAAGCCATTCGAACACTTAGAGAATAGAGAATATTCAAAGCAGAAAATCGAGACTCACAAACTTCGTGAGTATTTATATATATAAAATTTTGATGTAATGTGGAAAACCGAGACTTGCAGACTTTTGATTTGATGTATCAAGTGTGACCAAAAAAACATAGAAATTTGGAAAGCCAAAAATATTTCGTATCTTCAAATATCTTTTTTCTCTTGAAAATTTAAAGATTTGCATTATATGGTGTGCTAAAATATCAATTTTTTTAATGAAAAAAATATTACACTGAATACAAGAAATTTCATTGCCTTAGCAATGCTTTTAGAGCATATCTACTAAAAAGAATCCTTTCTTTGTAGGATTAAAAGAAATGGGAATGTTACATTTGTGTACATGTGGAAACAGTTGTTTGTCAAATTCCTTAATTTTTCATTAGTAAATGGCCTCTTTTTGGCCGTTTTTTGCCCTAATGTTTAGCTATAGAGGCCTCTGTAACAACCATTCAAGCCTCTTTCTTCTTTGCCTCTTTTGAAGCCATTTTAGGATAACTATTTATGAAATTATCATTGCATTATACTTGCAAAATTGTTTTTGCTTTTTTATTTTCTTAACATCTTTTTCTTCCTTCTTCCATTGTGCAACATTAGCAAATTTTTGCTTACTAGTAGATGAACCCCATTTACCTTTGCCCTTCTTACTAGCCAAGAAAGTCTGATCTATAACACGCATATTCGACCTTATCTACTTAGATTGATATTCCTCCAACAAAGAAAAAAAAAATCCTCAAATGTTAAGGCATTTGAATTGCCTTTGATTGTCAATCGAAGAGTAGAAATAAAACTTTGATATGAATCTAGAAGATCATTAAGAATAGTTTGCACAACTTAACCATTTGGAAAGATTCTTTTAGCAAATTAAATCAATTGCTCCTTAAAATCTTTGATCTCTATCAAAAAATTGTCCATATAATCTCCTTCATTCATTTGCTCACTCTCTAATTGTTTTTGGAGGTAAGCAACATGAGGCTCATTTCTTGCTTGGTATAATATTGTAAGAGTATCCCAAGCTTCTTTCGTTGTCCAGTTTGACAGACAAGGCTATCAATGTATGTGTTTGCATCTCTACCATCCTAAGGAACTTGCCCTACAGTAGGTGAACAGGAGCTACAACATGATGAGGAAATTGAAGATCATCATCTTCAACACCATATGCATCACCTTCAACAATTGTACTTGCAGGTGTAGTAGGATGTTTTTCAACACCCTACACAATATTCCATAGCCCTTTTGCCACCATGATTCATAATATATGCCTACAATGGGTAATTAGTACCACCCAAGTAATCCTCAGTAGCCATTATATGAAATGCATCATTGCTTTCAACCATGGATAGTGACTAAATATCATGATGCAAAAAAATTGATTGTGTCTCAAAAAATTGAGCAAAAATACCATATCAAGCTCCATTAGGACTTCAAGATGCTTATATTGGTGCATCAAAACCTGTACATATGTATAGCACATTGCCTACACAATCGCTACAATAGTGTATTCGATGGTTGAAATGTACTCAAATCAAAATTTCAACGGAGACAGCAAAGATTTTTTGAACTCATAATTGACCTGAGTATGTTCACCAATTTTCGTGCAATATTGAGATTGTGATCGGAGGGGTGTCAATGATGCCCTAGATGAAAACAACCTGCTCTGATACCAATTGTTAGAGTTCGAGGTCTGCGAAAACACACAAATAGCACAAGGAAGAAGAAAAAGCTTGGAGCACAACACACTACTTAATGTATTATCAAGTGAATATACAAAGATAAGTGACCTATTATAGTTATATGCATATATACAAGCTGGGGAAAAAAACCTCCTAAAGAGTCCTAAGTGTGTTCACACACGTCACTACCGAAATATATCAACATATCAACAATGACATGTGGAGAGGATTGTCCATGTGGGTTACATAATCTTCCATGTGGCTTACATAATCTTCTTAAGGTCTCGCATCATAGATCCATAAAAGCGTCAACGTACTCTCTTGAGCCACCTATTCACAACCCTATGATTTTTTATGTGTTGTGGGGGTTGATGAAGGTATGAACCTTACCTCAGAGTTCCCCAAGATGGATGCCTCTACCTTACGAGGTTGGGTGTGTGTCTTTCCAATTCATTGTACTCTCAAAAAAAAAAGGTATGAACTTACTTGTGGAGTGAGTTACAAATTCGTAGTCAGATATTCCAAGGATGTCAAAATGAGGATTGAAGAACGTATCCAATGTCTTTAAGAAAGATGTAGAGTTGTACGTGGCAACCGAAGCTTGAAGAGAAACACTGGTATGCCAAGTGGCAGAAAAAATCTTGAATATAATCTGACTCTGCTCTGTTGAAATCCAACATCCAAAGTGCAAGTACGAATCGTAGTACGAACAATTTCCCTTCCAAATCCCACGAACCAACCGGACACTCAGGTTCGTTATGGCTCACTCGACTAGCTGCGTCTGCGTCCTGACTTCATTTCCCTCGCGCCTTCTGTGTTGCAATTTGTGGGATCGATGTTCTTTCTCGTGCTTTGCGAACATCACTCGACTAGCTGCATCTGCGTCCTGAGTTCTTTTGTTTCTGGATTACCTTCATCTTGGCATGTTGTCCCTTCATTTTTCGTTTTCTGCATCAGGTTCATGACGGCCATATTCCATGGCCCTCAGGGACAGTATTATGTTCATGCTTTTATGTGGTCCGTTTTTTCAATCTGCATTAGGTTCTGTTTTATGTATGTAGTCTGTCAATCCTCCATGAAAACTTCCTTTGCAATGCAAACTTGTTCATTTATTTTTGCGCTGTCCTCAGAAACAGCGTAGACGAAACTCTGTTTCTCTATTATGCTCCTCTGTGTTTGCGTGCCATTTCTGTTAAGAGTAAACAAAATCATGAACGATGCCTTCATGTCTTATTAATTATCTCGCAAAGGTTTGCGAATGCCGTGCCTCGAACGCATTGCCGACGGCACTGTATAGATAGTTTCTCTGATACACTCATGGCCGAGAAAGTTGTATCTGTGTCCTGACATTTTATTCTCGTTCTAGAGAATGTTTTTCTCACCAACTAATTGAAACTCAAGTGAACGTTTATTTCATCAGCGCGATTTTTTTTTCTGCTAATCATGGTCGTCTACAATGTAGATTTCTTTTTCTTATATCTACTGACAGACATCCCTCTCCTGTGCAGGTCTTTCGCGCTGGCAAACACTTCAGATCTGGAGAGGGAGAATCAAAAGGTCGTCCTCACCTTTTATGAGGCACTAGCTTCTGGTGATGTGGTAACTTTGCAAAAGTTACTGGTTGCAGATAACCTAGAATGGTGGTTCCATGGCCCTCCAGCCGCTCAATATTTGAGGCGACTTTTGATAGGAGAAGATGCACCTGGCAGTTTTGCATTTGAGCCTCTAAGAGTTCGGACGATTGGGGAGAACGTATTTGCAGAGGGATACGACAATGGCAAGAGCAGCAAGTGCTGGGTGCACGTCTGGACTGTGAGGGAAGGAAAGATCGTCCAGCTTAGAGAGTATTTTAACACTGAACTCACTGTTTTCGGACCAGTAGATTGTCCTCTGTGGAGTAGCCAGCTTGGCAAGGACTGCAAAAAGTCGATTCCGTCACTCATACTTGCCGTTTGATTTGATTCTGTGAGGTAATAAGCTGCCGGGCGCCATTAGGAATAGGTTAAGCCGGCAGCCGAAATGTACCTAACTTTCCTCCCTTTCGGAACCTCCGCGGTCTCTGTGTCTTCTCCTGTTTCACGCGTCTCAACTTGAATTCGCAAATCATGTGATGATTATAGTGTATAGAGAAGATGAAGACGCAATTTCAGTTGCTATCTGCAGTATAGTAGGCCTTACAGTTTTTCAGGTGCCTCTAACGGCATTGTCGTCTTTACAGAAAATACAGTTTTTCAGGTGCCTCTAACGGCATTGTCGTCTTTACAGATTTCTGCTTGTCTTTTCAGTTGTCCTCAGTTTCAGAGGGTCTGATTAGCCTTCAAATAACTGTGTACAATTTTGAAGCGTAACGAATTAAATTTTGATGAGTAACTTGTCGATACATGGTATAACGTTACATTGGTATGAGAGCTTCAGCTCTCGGTTGGTCCATGAGAGCTTCAGCTCTCGGTCGGTCCGTGAATCCGCCGTCGACAATGTCGGTTGTCAGCCCATCGGCAAAAAAAAAAAAAAAGCAAAATATTATTATATGAGATATATTTGCCGTTGGTCCTTGTTTGAACCTCGGCTCGTTTTGGCGTGAGCACAGTTTTTCTTTGGATGTTTTATTGACTATGGTAGTTTTATTAGTGTTCAGGTTTGTGGCATATGATTTTCTTTTTTCTTTTTTTTTTTTTGTGGAGAGTACAATGAATTGGAAACACACTCACGCCCCAGTCTCACAAGGTAGAGACATCTATCTTTGAGGAACTCAAAAATATGTCCAGCCAAGACTTGAACTCAGTATTTCTTCCAAGAGACTCAAAGGACTCAAACCACTAAGCTATGCGGGCTTCGATAGTGGGGTATTATTTTTCAACTCCAAATGGTTGTCGTTTATTCCTTTTCAACCGCAAATGGTTGTCGTTTATTCCTTTTTTACTGCATTTATTGTCGTTTATTCCTTTTCAACTGCAAATGGTTGTCGTTTATTCTTTTTCAACTGCAAATAATTGTCGTTTATTCCCTCTACAGCGGTGATTTTCATATGAGCGCAGATGTTGTCTATGGTAAGAAGTTGCAAGGATGTGAAAAAGCTCCACATTAATATAAGAAAAGAATTATGAATAGTATCTCCTTCAATTCATTTCACGCATGCCAGAAGTTAATCACATATAATTTATATAGAATATGCATGCATATATGTATGCGTGATCACTATAATTTATATAGAATATGCATGCATATATGTATGTATGTGTCAGCCAATATCCACAAACATTTGTACGCATGTGTAACCTCACATGAGGCAATCGGAGTCGACAGCAGGGAGTATTCATCACCACTCAAGAACCTTGATGCCCTCGTGAAGAGGGTTCTAAACTTCCTAAATAACGAGTGCGGATGATGTTTTGCTAGATAGTAATATTATAAATTATGCTTGTAGAAAGATGAAAAGGGTTCTAAACTTCTTAAGTAACGAGGGCGGATTATGTTTTGCTAGATAGTAATATTATAAATTATTGCATTTGACTAAGAGGAAAGAAATTTAGACTTTCTATATCTAAGAATGCTTACATTCTCAAACATATGGAAAAAGGCATTCATAATTTCATTCTAAAGTTTAAAGAAACTTTAGGTATTTGTGGAATGTAGTAATGAAGATGTAGCTTAAGAGAGAAATTGTCCTTCATTAGATAGCCTATTGGGAAGTGATTTGACTTCATTGTTGGGTATGTGTAGAAGTGTGAGAGACACATAAGAAGCACATACAAGGAGCACATACACAAGAAGACACATGAAGAAGATGGATGGTTGGAATAGCTCTCTCTATTGATCGCAATGAACTAAACTGAAGTAAGAGCTGAATAATATCCCTAAGTACAAAGCACAACCACATATGAGTGTATCAAATATGTGGTAACTTGGGGAAAAAACCTCTAGCCAGCATGTATACAGAAAAGGTTCACATCAAAGCTACTGGAGGAACACATAAGTATAACATTCACTATGTACCATTCATGATATTTGGAAGGAGTTACTCAAAGAAGCAGATATGTTAGCTTCCTCTAGTTCAATCTCGAATGATTTTCTAGGTGGTATCCCTGTAATAACATCTCTCAACTCTAGAACTTTAGAAAAAAAAATATTTCCTTGGGGCTTCAAACTTTTGACTTTTTTGTATACAAAGTTAAACTTGAATGAATTAAAAGCATAGGATCTCTCCTATAATTGGGGAAGTTCTCTTGTGAATTTACTAGGCGTACATTTATTTTGGTAGAAAAGTTTGCATTGCATTTTGATTATTTATGGTTGAAGTCCAAGTGCCTAGCTGATATAGATAGTAGAAAAAAACAATATGCTAGAATAGTATATGAAAGTGACATTCTTCTTTGGTTGGATTTTTTTCTAGAAAACTTGTGTGCTTCAATTGGTGATGCTTTTATTCAAACAATGCATTGGAATTTCTATGGGTACGAATTGTGTTATTTTTTTGTTTCTTTTTATCTTTTCACTTATGAATTTGAATTTATGGAAAGGCCTATGTTTAGCTAATACTTCTCTTATCATTATAAGAAAACTTTCTAATAACAGGCATTTCATAGATGACTTTTTTGTTCTTGACTTTAGATCTTTTCAAGATTTCATGTATTCACATAATGATGTTTTTGGTGGTGGAATTTCCAATTTTTTCTTTAATTCTTTTCAAGATTTTATGTATTCAAATAAATAATAATGTTTTTGGTGGTGGCATTCATCCCCAAAGTTTTTTGTGAGTTGAAATGTACTTCATATGGTGATTCTTGTGCTTTTCTAGATCTAAATATATTTTGGTCTTCTTTTGGAAGCAGAAATTTATGCTAAAATATTAGAATTCAAATATGCTAGCATTAACATGGTTCATATGCCTCTTATTAATTCAAATATTTCTCATTTAGCAAAGTATAGTGTTATTTGCTCTCGCTTGTTTAGATGTTGTCCTCTGTGTTCAAGCTTTTCTTCATTTGTAGTTCAGTATTGTCAACTATTCTTTTTGCTTCTTCAAAAAGATTATTCCATTCAAGAAGACTTTAAAGAAGGTAAGGAATTTCTTACTTCATAACTCAAGTAAGAATTTCATTTATGGTTCTTATTTTCATGTGTTCAAAGTGATCATTAATAAATTCAATAGAAAAGGAAAAGTTTCTAATCATTAATGATAAAAAGAAAAACTGGAGTTATTTCACTCTTCATGTATAGTTTATTTTAGTTTTTTAATTTTTATTTATCATATTTTTTATTATTAATATTTAATTTAAGTTTTCTCTTTTTTTATTTACTTGTATTTCTATATATATTTCATAATTTTCTTAAATTTTCTTTATTTTATTTTAGGTTATTCTTTAATTTTTTTGTTTGATGCTCATTATTATTATTTATTCTATTTTTATTTTATCTTTTTAATTATTTGATTATATTATTATTATAAATATTATAATTATTATTATTATTATTATTATTATTATTATTATTATTATTATTATTATTATTAGTTTGTTGTTTATGCAAGGCTTTATCATGGACGAGTTTGCCCTTCACTTTTGAAAGTGTGATAGAATCTAAGCTTGTTGGCTTTGTTAGAGGTTTTTATATATAAAGACTCTTTATTGAAGTCTACACCTACTCTAGGGCATTGATTTATTTTTCCAAGCTATGCATGATAAAGTTTAATATTGATACTTCTTGTTTTAGATAGACATCCAGGTTGACAATGCACTTTTTTGTTTTTTCTTTGTTATTGATTAAATTATGCTTATTTATATGTGTGTGTAAATCTATATTTCTTATATATTTATATTCATATTTTAAATTCAAATTTTGTTTATTATTCGTTATTCTTGATTTGGCTTCCTTACTTGTTTGTATTTCTCATGAACTATATTGACCTTATTTTCTGTGTGGCTTTTTGTTTTTGCTTTATCTTGTGTGTTTGTGTATGTGTTCTTTAATTTGGGTTCATAAGTTTGGATAAGTCTGAAATATATATATGTATATATATATATATATATATATATATATATATATATATATATATATATATATATATATATATATATATATATATATATATATATATATATATATATATATATCGCATTTGAGATATGCTAATATTGTTTAGGTAAACATAAACTACCATGTCTTGGTGTAGAAGCTAATACATGTAAGGTGTAGAAACCAATGGGAAAATCTCGATTGAGTGCCAATATGTCGTCATCTCGTACTTGTGCAATTAGAGAGTGGCAACATGCACCACTTGTTCAACTTGTACTTGTGCAATTAGAGAGTGGCAACATGCACCATTTGTCCAACTTGTACTTGTGCAATTAGAGACTGGCGACATGCACTACTTGGAATTATGTGAAGCTAGAGCTTTAATATAATTTTAGAATCCAAAAGGTGTGTGGCATCCAAATGGCATATATGGGTGAAAATCTTTGTACATATATAATGGAATGCATTGTATAGCTTCATTTCTAATGATAACTTGTCCAAAGAAGTGTATATTGCACTTCCTTCTCAACCCATCTTGAAACTTAATCACCGTCCTACAACCACCCATGTGATACTGACATAAATCCTTGCACAAAAATATATGTGCAAATATTTTTGCCCAAATATATTGAAGTTTTTTGTATTCATGAAGATTTTTGTATTCAACTCCATGAGAGTTTTGGGTACTTAACCTTTTAGTCTTCTTTAAATCACCAATTATTTAGAGCTTTAATTACACATTTTTTGGACGATTTTAATTGCTAGAAAATATAGAAAACTGTGAAACATATCTAGAATTAAATAACAAATCTTTGGACGATTTTAATTGCTAGAAAAATATGAAAAATATTTAGAATTAAATATTTCATGAAAAAAATAAATACGGTATATAGCATATTCATGACATAATCTTTTCAACTTTCTAATCAAATTTTCCTCTTTGCCACCACATATGTAAAAAATAAGAACAAAAAGATTTTAAAATTCTAAAAAATAGAATTGCTCGTGAAAAAAATTGGAATCATGACATAATCCATATGCCCTTCAATTCTAAGAGAGAGATGGTTTTAAACAAAGATTCTTCCATAATAAAGAAAATTGATGTTTAGGGAATGCATTAATGAAAATATCTACAACATTATCTTTGATTGATATAAATAAGATTCACTTTTTAGTCAATGTTTGTTCATGCACGTAGTGGTAACGAATTTCAGAATGCTTTCTCCTTGCGTGAGAAATGGGTTTCATGCAATGGCAATGAAAATGGCACTTTGAATCAATTGGATAATGAAATTGTAAAAATAATTCATGAAATAAATTCTAATCTTGTACATTATAGAATAGAGGTAAATTTGCATTGTATTTTGCCTACTTTGTTAGCAAAGAGATATTATTTTTGCGAATAAAAAAATAATAACTAAATAACTAAGTTTAGAGTCTCTTGATTTTTTATTTCCAAAAAATTTAAAATCATTGAAAGATACATCCATTATTTCAGATTAATATCCTACATCAAAATGGAACCCAGTGACATTTTCAGTGCCTTTTTATTTTCAATAATATCATTAGGCTAGTCCTATAATGGTCATTACCATTCCCATACTGCTAATTAAGTATATATTATTTTATTGAGTGTATGTACATATCTTAGAATGCCGGAACTCGAAGATTAAGTATAAAATGCTTTACTAGATGTATGTATCTTGTATGTATGTATCTTAGACATAGTCCTATAATGTCCTAATTCCATGATGACCTTGCACTAATTCCTTTCCCATCTCTTATTAAAAAGCTTTAATATATATTGATATGACCTAAGAGACTTCTTGAACATGTATTGTGATTAAGCCTATTATATTTTTCACTATTTTCTCTAGATTTAATGAAAACAATTTCACCTCTTTTTATCAATAAATACAATTTTTAGGCCATAAACAATATCTATCATGTTCCTAGTTAATAACTAGATAAGATTCTATATAATTTTTAAATAAATGGGATATTATTTAATAGTATATAGAGATTTCCTTTATTGGCATTCCTCAATCTAATGTGTATGCATAGTGATGAATTTGTCTATATAAATTTTTGGAATGTATTCTCAAAACTATTTAATTGAAGCATGTATATGTTATGAAAACAATAAAATTTACGTTCATTGATTATGAATACACCCCTTTTTTTCTATATCATCTTCATTCTAACTTTAAAATCATCAAATATTATGAAATAAAGTTATTAATCTAAAATAATTCTTGCATGGTATATGCGTATTTGTGTGATAGATGAATGAATTAAAAGAAAATATTCAACTAGAAATCAAAAAAATCACTTTTTAAGCTTTCTATTTTGTTTGAGCATTTATATCATGATCTTAATAATATTTGAAGTTTTAAATGGTCCTTGAGATGTAGGGATTGTATTAAAATTTTATGCTTCATCTAGACTTGTTTCTATAATGCTTCAAAACCAAAAAAATGGCTTTCCAATATCATTTCTAGAGCCATTTCTTTCTCTAAAAGAACCACATTTAAAGTATTAATTATGCATTCCAATATCTAAATCTGTCTATCGCATCTCATATGGTTTTTGAAGAATCTCATTTTTTATTATAAGGGATCTTATTCTATCTTTCATGCATGTATTCCTTCATGTATTCATTGTGTCACTACTAGAAATAAGGGGGCATAGTGATGTCCCCCCAATGAAAAAAATCGAGTCTCATCGCTTATGTGATGCTGGCATCGCATAAGCAATGAGACTTTTTTTTATTTAACAAAAAAGACAACTCATCGCATAAGCGATGCATAGCGTCGCTTATGCGATGCTAAAAATATGCATCGCAAAGAGTGTCGGTAGCTAGCGATGCTTTTAATGACATTGGTAAACTATCTTTGATGTTAGAGCATCGCATACACGATGTTCTCGTATTCCAGATCGTCACATAAGCGATGCTCTAGAATGTTTTAAAAAATGATTTCTCCCGGCACATTTGTGCTGGGATTAGGACGTGAGAGAGAGAGAGAGAGATCAACACGGTTTGAGCACACACATCCTTTGAAGCAAGGTACACACGCACACATACACACACAAATTTACACACACATGTACATATGCATACACACACACATATACACACATAGACACACACATACACATAGACACACACACATACACACACAAACATACATATTAGACACATACACACTTACACACACACACAAACACACATCCACACACATTTCGATCACACACATACACATGCATACACACATATATATACACATACACATGTATATGCACACAGAAAGACATACACACATAGATACACACACATACACACATAGACACATACACACACATACACACAGATTTGCACACACACATATACACACTAATTTACATACACACATACACATGCATACACACACACATATATACACACATAGACACATGCATACACACATAGACACACACACATACACACATAGACACACACACATACACATACACACACATACACATACACACATAGACACATACACACTTACACACACACACACATTTACACACACACACACATACACATGCATACAAACACATATATAGATACACACATATATACACACATACACACACATACACACATAGACACACACACACACATACACATTACACACATATAGACACATACACACACATATATGCATACACACACACATAGAGAGACATACACACACATACATGTACATGCATACATAATGCATATGCATACATAATGCATATGCATACATACATACTTACATGCATACACACACATACACGCACATGCATACATAATGCACATGCAGATGCATACATACATGCTTACATGCATATACACACATACACACGCATACACACATACACACGCATACACACATACACACGCATACACACATACACATACACACATAGACACACACACACATACACACACATACACACACATATATGCATACACACCACATAGAGAGACATACACACATACACATACATGCATACATATGCATACATAATGCATATGCATATGCATACATAATGCATATGCATATGCATACATACATACTTACATGCATACACACACATACATACACATATGCATACATAATGCACATGCATATGCATAGATACATGCATACACATACACACACATACACACACATATACACATAGATTTACACACACCTACACATGCATACACAATAGACACAAACACACACACATGCATACACAATAGACACACACACACACACATACACACATAGACATATACACACATAATGCATATGCAGATGCATACATACATACTTACATGCATACACACACACACATACACACACACATACACACACATACACACACACATACACACACACATACATAGATACATACACACATAATGCATATGCATATGCATACATACATACTTACATGCATACACACACATATGCATACATAATGCACATGCATATGCATACATACATGCATACGCATACACACGTAGACACATACACACACATAGACACATACACACACATAAACACATACACACTGATAGACACATACACACTTCCACACACACATCCAGAAACATTTACACACACACATACACATGCATACAAACACATATATATAGATACGCATGTATATACACACATAGACACACACATACACACATAGAGACACACATAGACACACACACATATATGCATACAAACACATGTAGAGAGACATACACACACATACACATACATGCATACATATGCATACACACACACACGTAGAGAGACATACACACACATACACATACATGCATACATAATGCATATGAATATGCATACATACATACTTACATGCATCCACACACATACACACACACATACACACACATGCATATATATGCATACATAATGCACATGCATATGCATACATAATGCACATGCATATGCATACATAATGCACATGCATATGCATACATAATGCACATGCATATGCATACATAATGCACATGCATATGCATACATAATGCACATGCATATGCATACATAATGCACATGCATATGCATACATAATGCATATGCATACATAATGCATATGCATACATAATGCATATGCATATGCATATATACATGCTTACATGCATACACACACATAGACACACACACACACGTAGAGAGACACACACACACACATATATATATGCATACACACACACACACGTAAAGAGACATACACACACATACACATACATGCATACATATGCATACATAATGCATATGCATATGCACACATACATACTTACATGCATACACACACATACACACATACACACACATGCATACATATGCATACATAATGCACATGTATGTGCATAGATACATGCTTACATGCATACACATACACACATAGACACATACACACATATAGACACATACACACACATAGGCACATACACACACATAGACACATACACACACATAAACACATACACACTCATAGACACATACACACTCATAGACACATACACACTTACACACACACATCCAGACACATTTACACACACACATACACATGCATGCAAACACATACACATTTACACATGTAGAGAGACATACACACACATACACATACATGCATACATATGCATACACACACACGTAGAGAGACATACACACATACACACACATGCATACATATGCATACATAATGCACATGCATGTGCATACATACATGCTTACATGCATACACACACATACATATACACACATAGACACACACACATGTAGAAAGAGAGACACACACACACATAGAGAGAGAGACACATACACACATATATATGCATACACACACACACGTAAAGAGACATACACACACATACACATACATGCATACATATGCATATTCATACATACATACTTACATGCATACACACACATGCATACATATGCATACATAATGCACATGCATATGCATAGATACATGCTTACATGCATACACATACACATACACACATAGACACATACACACACATACATACATACACACATATACACACATACACACACATATACACATAGATTTACACACACACATAGACACACACACACACATATACAAACACACTTACACATCCATACACACAGACATACACACATAGACACACACACACACACTTACACACATAGACACACACACATACACACATAGACACATACAAACTTACACACACACATAGATACACACACACATATATAAACACACACACATACACATATAGACACATACAGATTTACACACACACATACACACATCCACATACATTTACACACACACAGACACATGCATATAGACATATATATATATATATAGATACACACGTATATACACACATAGGCACACACATACACACATACACACTTACACGCATACATCCACACACATACATACACATGCATATAGACATATATATACAGATACACATGTCTATACACACATAGACACACACACACACACATACACACACATGGACACATACACACACATATATGCATAGACAGACAAATAGAGACACACACACATATATATGCATACACACACATAGAGACACATACACACACATACACATATGCATACATAATGCATATGCAAATGCATACATAATGCATATGCATACATAATGCATATGCATATGCATACATACATACTTACATGCATACATACACACACACATGCATACATTTGCATACATAGTGCACATGCATATGCATACATACATGCTTACATGCATACACACACTCACGTATACACCTACATACACATATACAGACATACATATGTACACATATATATATTGATTTCTAACCCATTTTGTTTTATATGTACAGGTATTATAGATCCTAGTAGAGAGAGAAAGGCGAAACTCACTCTCATAAAAAGTCTTATGAGAGCAAGAGTTCCACCTGATACTTTAGGGATCATCATGCATGAGTACTCAGAGATGGTTGATGATGAGCTGGATTATACGATCCAGATGCTTACCCAACGATCAGAGGAGGGCTCTTCTATGGCTCCACATGCAGGAAGACAGCTATCTGCTCATAGGTATGTTTTTTTTTCACAAATTTTTTTAATGATATTATAACACATATTTTTATTTTTTTTTTCCATCTATTTAGGACACCTATACCACCTCTAGATCATGATAGCAGAGCACAGGTGCCTATGAGGACATGCAAAGGCACCTTAGGGCTAGAGTGCGATATAAAGCCATAGGGGAACATTGTGTACATAGGGAATGGATTGGAGTTCAAGAGAAGAATGCGAGCATTATGCAACTCTTACCTCCACCTTGTCCACTTACAGTGGAAATAAGTATAAATTTTACATATAAATTGAAATAAATAACTTATGCTTTAATTACATGATTTTTTTTTTTTTTTGTAGTCACCATGATGAGAGGGATAAAAAATACATACTTAGTTCACTTGAAACAGAGTTTGGGGCAGGATGGTCACATAAGTGGTATCTAAAAGAGATACGGACACTTATGGCTCATCATCGCAATAATGCACGGTACGCATTGCTTTTATGTGTATATATATGTGGATATGAGTATGTGTGTTTATGTATGTGTGTATATGAGAGAGAGAGAGAAGAGTGAGACTAGAGGTACAAATACACGCATACATACACATATACATCATACATGCACATTTACACACATATACACATACATGCACATTTATACATACACACACACATACATGCATATTTTTACACACACATACACATGCATGTAGTTACACACATATAATGCATGCAGTTATATGTATGTATATGTGTATATGTATGCATATATGTATGTGTATATGTTTGCATGTATATGTGTATGTGTATGTGTGTGTATATATGTGTATGTATTCTGATTCTTTTTTTCTATTTGAGATTAAATTAACAGGAGATATTGTATGGTGGAAAAGAATAAGAGGCGACCTAACATACCATCTGAGACGTGGCATTTTTTCGTAGACAGCTACATCTTCAAGA
The DNA here is from genome assembly GCA_020310875.1 of Ceratopteris richardii. Taxonomy (NCBI): domain Eukaryota; kingdom Viridiplantae; phylum Streptophyta; class Polypodiopsida; order Polypodiales; family Pteridaceae; genus Ceratopteris; species Ceratopteris richardii. The sequence continues at coordinate 43,666,312 of CM035410.1, forward strand.
GTCATTTCCTCAGTAGAAGGTATACAAATTAATAGTTTATATTTATAATTTTTATATAATTTAGTAATTTTTTACATTTAATTTATGTGTTTCTTTTTTCTTTAAATAAACAGGCTGCTGCAAAGAAGAGAGTTGAGTCGGGCCACACATCGCACCTAGGCCAAATGGGCCATCATGGTTTTGTACCTACATTTGTAAGTATATGTGTTATTATGAGTATATTTTTTATTTTAGTTAAAATGCAAGAAACTAATCTTTTTAATTTGTTTCAATGCACCAAAAGGATTATGGTTGATATCTTACGAAACATGAGATCGACTATGCTACACATTTTGGATATCAGCATTTGAGCGCGTATATGAGAGATCATCCAGATACCTTTGTGAGTATTATTAAATTTTATATAATTATTTTATTTTTATGGATGTTTTAATTGTTTTACCTATTTATGTTTGTTATATGTAATATAGGAGTATTATGGAGAGGCAGATATGGATGAGGTGGAGAGATAGACACAGGAGGGACGATCTCGATCATCACAGGGTGATTATGATGATGAGGATGAGGATGATCATGATGCTGATAATGATGATGATGATTAGGATTCTTGATTATGACATTGGAGGAATCTCGACATCCTGACCTTGCTGTTTTCCCTGATTGGAGGAATCTCGACATCCTGACCTTGCTGTTTTCCCCGATCCCCGTCTTCCCGAAAGGCTCTAATCTGGTGTGCTCCCTTTGGAAGAGTTGGAATAAAGTCAAAAGCTTCACAAGAATAAGTGAAGACTGGAAGTGGGCTGCCGGTATCAGACAAAACGACTCTATCTGGTTTCCGATCCATGGCATCCGGAGTGTGGAGTCTTGGAACATTCAAAACGCCAAGAAGCTATGGAACAAAGGCTTCAAAAAATGGAAACATCTCTGGAAACAAGAGAACTACCGCTGGATCAACTTTGAGGATATAGACCCTAGCATCAACATTTCGCACGAAGAATGGAACACTTTGCAAAGCAGATTTCTCGCCTGGGACCGACACAAAGTCCGCCTTCTCATGGGACACGACAAGCCGAGATCGCTTGGTCTCAAATGGCACAATGGGAATAGTCTATCAAAAATCCCGTACATCAAAGAAACAATCGACTATCAGGCTAACCTCAACAAAAAGTGGTGTCTGTCATGGACGCGGCTTCGGTGGGACATGAAGTTCATGGCCATCTGGCACCCCCTCATAGAAATCAAAAAGTCTGTCCTCCTATGGCAAATTCTCCATCACGGAATCTGGACCAACCTTAAGGCTAGCAAAATTTGTGGGGTCCCTCCCTGGTGCAAACGATGTCACCGGTCTATCGAAGATGTTTCACACATCTTCTTTACCTGCCTCTACTCCAACAGACTCTGGCAGGTGGTTGGAAAGAGAATTAGACTTCAAAAACGTCTCAGTTGGCAGCAGGCCCTGCTGGGTGAAGCGATCGGCTGCTCCGCGACTCTCTGGAACGCCATCAGAGGGGAGGTTCTATGGAAAATCTGGCGGGAAAGATGTGCTTTCAACTTCAGTGACTCCCCCAAGGAGTGTTCAATTGAGAAATCGCTGTTCCTCCTTGGCAAAAGGATTGTCAACTGTAAAAAATCCCCCCCCTTTAGGCATCATCAAGTCCTCCTTTTGATCGATAACAAGCTTAAACCCAAGTGGGCCCCACATGAGGGTGATGAGAGGGTTATTAACCTTCTTTGTAATGTCATCTAAGCTCTGTAAAAGTCTCCCCTGCTCTGTGGGACTTGGGGGGTCCCGTGGGCTCTAGTCCCCTTCTCTTGTACTTTTCTTTATTTAATTCAAGTCCGGGAGAGTAGGCTATTGCCGAACTTCCTTTACATTGATTATGACATTGGATATGTATTTACACACACACACACACACACACACACACACACACACATATATATATATATATATATATAGTTCATTTCAGTTATGTTTTGAATTGTGTGTATGGTATTAAGTAATGAAAAGTTTTGTTCTATTGGTTGTTATTATTGTTGATATTAAGCATGTGTTTTAGTACTTTAATTATATAATTCATTCATATGTGTGTATGTATGTGCATGTATATGTGTGTAATATGTGTGCGTATATGAATGTATGTACATATGTATATGTGTATATGCATGTATGTGCATGTGCATGTGTAAGTGTGTATGTGTATGTGCATGTGCATGTTTATGTGTGTGTATACGTATATATGTGCATGTGCATGTGTAAGTGTATATGTGTGCATATGTGTATGTGCATGTGCATGTGCATGTGCATGTGTATGTGTGTTTATATGTATGTGCATGTATATGTGTAAGTGTATGTGTATATGTGTGTGTGCATTTATATGTGTATATGTATGTATGTGCATGTGTGTGTATGTGTATATGTATGTGTATGTATGTGCATATATATGTGTATATATGTGTATGTGTGTGTATATATACATATGTGCATATGTATGTTTATGTGTATAAACATATACACATGTATGTATATGCATGTGTATATATATGAAACATACATGTGCATGTGGATGCATTTCCATTTGCATCCATGTGCATGCATGTGAATGTGCATGCATGTGGTTGTGCATATACATGTATTTAAGTATATTTTAATGTGTGTATGTGTGTGTGTGTATGTATGTATGTATATATATATATATATATATATATATATATATATATATATATATATGCAATAATGCATGCATGCAAGTCTTTTTATGTGGTTGTAGAAATGTTTGTGCATATGCATGTGTATGTGTAAGTATATGTGCACATGTATGTGTGTGTATGTGCATGTGTATATGTGTCTATGTGTGAACGTGCATCTTCATCATGTATAAGTGTATATGTGCATATCAATAAGTGTGAGTATGCTAACTAATGAAAATAACACAATTCAAATGATATACAAAGAATGGAAATTGTACTTACAATAGTTAGCCATATTTTTTGCTTGGTTAACTTCTTGAATAACCTACAATAAAGAGAGAGAGAGAGCGAGAGAGATAATTCAAAGAGAGAAAGAGGTAGAAAGAGAGAGACAATAAGATAGAGATTAGACAAAACAACAATTTTGCAAGATTGTTTTAGCTCATAAGCACAGTGCAATTGCGAAGGTTGGAGAGCTCTTCAATCAGATGGATGAAGATGCCGATCAAAGAGCCTTACATCGACGGCGTTTTGATGAATTGGCTTTTTGCTGATTCATCAAAAAGCCATCGAGTAAGCGATCATAAGGTGTCGTAAAAAGCACTGCAATTGGCATCACATAAGCGACATTATTTACCGTCACTTATGCGATGCAAAAAAGCATTGCTTATGCGATGCTTTTTTAAATCGTCGCTTTAGCAATGCTCACTGCGAGCGTCACACATCCATCGTGCCACACATCGATAAAAACATCGTTTTCCTCATCGTTTGACTGATGATCTGCTCTCGATGCTTCTTGCAATGCTTTTTGCAATTTTATAGTGACACACACACATATACACAGACACACTTACACATGCATACACACAGACATACACACATACACATATAGACATACACACACACATAGACACACACACACATAGACACATACAAACTTACACACACACACACAGATACACATACACATATATACAAATACACACATAGACACACACACACACATGGACACATACACACACATATATGCATAGACACACACATAGAGATATACACACACATATATGCATACACACACATAGAGACACATACACACTCATATACATGCATACATGTGCATACATAATGCATATTCATATGCATACATACATACTTACATGCATACATACACACACATACACACACATGCATACATTTGCATACATAATGCACATGCATATGCATACATACATGCTTACATGCATACACACACTCACATATACACCTACATACACATATACACACATACATATGTACACGTATATATGTTGATTTCTAACCCATTTTGTTTTATATGTACAGGTATTATGGATCTTAGTAGAGAGATAAAGGTGAAACTCACTCCCATAAAAAGTTTTATGAGTGCAAGAGTTCCGCCTGATACTCTAGGGATCATCATGCATGAGTACTTAGAGATCCTTGATGATGAGTTGGATTTTATGATCCAAATGCTTATCGAGCGATCAGAGGAGGGCTCTTCTGTGGCTCCACATGCAGGAAGACAACTATCTACTCATAGGTATGTTTTTTTTTTCACAAAATTTTTTAATGATATTATAACACATATTTTTATTTATTTTTATCTATCTATTTTCAGGACACCTATACCACCTCCAGATCATGATAGCAGAGCACAGGTGCCTATGAGGACATGCATAAAGGCACCTTAGGGCTAGAATGCGATATAGAGCCAGAGGGGAATATTATGTACATAGGGAACGGATTGGAGTTCAAGAGAAGAATGCGAGCATTATGCGACTCTTACCTACCCCTTGTCCACTTGCAATGGAAGCAAGTATAAATTTTACATATAAATTAAAATAAATATCTTATGTTTTAGTTACATGATTTTTTTTTTTTTGTAGTGAGCATGATGAGAGGGATAAAAATTTATGCTTAGTTCACTTGAGACAGAGCTTGGGACAGGATGGTCGCATAAGTGGTGTCTAAAAGAAAGCAAACACTTATGGCTCATCGTCGCGATAATGCACGGTACGCATTGCTTGTATATATGTGTGGATATGAGTATGTGTGTTTATGTATGTATGTATATGAGAGAGAGAAAAAAAAGAGTGAGACTAGAGGTACAAATACACGCATACACACACATATACATCATACATGCACATTTACACACATATACACATACATGCACATTTATACATACACACACATACATGCACATTTTTACACACACATACACATGCATGCAGTTACACACAAATAATGAATACACACATAGACACATACACATACTCACATACACATACATAATCATATGTACACACACATAGACTCACATAATCATATTTACATACATATATACACATACACAACACAACACATGCATACACACATATAGATACACATACATACACACACATGCATATATATATATATATATATATATATATATATATATATATATATATATATATATATATATATATATATATATATATATATATATATATATATATATATATATATATATATATATATATATATATATATATATAATATTATAAATATATAAATTACAGTATATATATCTCATTCTATAACAATACATATATACATGCACACACACATACACACACACACACACACATATATATATATATATATATATGTATGTATGTATGTATGTATGTATGTATGTATGTATGTATGTATGTATGTATGTATGTGTGTATATATATGAATTAGGGTTTAGGATATATATAATAGGACATATATATATATATATATATATATATATATATATATATATATATATATATATATATATATATATATATATATATATATATATATATATCCTAATTCAAAAACCCTATTATTTTTATTCTAATTCAGAAATCCTATTTCAAAAATCCTAATTTAGAAACACTAATTTTGATATTAGGGTTTTATAAACCCTAATTTAGAAACTCTAATTCAGCCTTTTAGCCATATGATTGGAGTATATGTATACATTGAAATCTATTCCTCTGACATCCTACTAGAGAGATGTCTCTCCTCCCAACCTTATGCCTCTATATATAGCTACTCAAATCAACGAGGATCATAATATATATAAAGATATATACACATTATGTAGATACACATACATAAATATAAAATGGAGTAGATACATTATGCATCACACATACATGCCTATATGCACACATAAATATATATACATGCATATATATTTAAGTGTACACATTTACACATAGACACATATACATATATACATATACACATCACATATACATGCCTACATGCACACATGTATACTTATACATGCATACACAATTATAAACACTTGCATATATTACACAAATGCATATGCATATACACATGTGTGCATTCTAATACATGTATACATATATCACACACATGCACACACATACATATACATGAAACATATATATATGCAGACTAACACATGTATACATATAACACACATGAATACACACACATACGCATACATACATGAGAAAAATTTGCTCCTCGAAGATAAAGCTATATATAAAATAATTAGGCATACCCCCGAGGTTCATGTTCTAACTTAAAAGAACATGATTTCATCTCTCTAGTAGGATTCAATGATATTCTAGTTGAATAAAGAAGAATCTATTATCTGATATACATTCAGAAGCTTCAAGTTATTGATCGATAACTAGAGTGGAATGTACTATCTAATCTGTTCATATGTTTTCACTATTGTCATCATTTTTGTAAGACATCAATATAGTCTCATCTTCATTATCCTTATTGATTTCATTTATTTCTTCTATTATTAAATATGTGTTCTCATGATTCACATCATCTATTGATGGATTAATATCGATTTATGGTAATTCCTCTTCATCATGAGTAGAATCAGCATGTAGAGTATTATCCTCTTCATCAAAAAGATTAGTATCATTATCCTCTGTAATGATTCTAATTTCTCTTTCATATGTTGATGTATCAATGCCTGATGGTGAATCATCAAGAGGACTTTCTTCGATCTCTCTAACAATAAGTTGTTCAAACAATGACCTACCTCTAGGCTGAACATGAATGACTTGCCACCAAGGATAAGCATCTGTGTTTTTATAAAAAAATGCTTGTTTAATATGCTTAGGAAGAATATATGGTTCTTTAGTAGATCGCATTATCTTGGAAGAATCAATTGCCTAAAACCCAGATAATCCCTTTCTTAATGTGGAATTACTACCTTTATACTCGGCTTGAAACAATTCAACCTTGAAAATGACCTATCAAAATATATAAAAGCAAAAACCCATTATTAGGTGCTTAAAAAAATAATAAACCCTATCATAAAAAATATAAACTTTTTTCTTCCTGTTTGAATGTACAAAATGATAGTTCATAGATACCAACAACAGTTCCCATGTAACCAAGTTTGCCATCTATAAAGTTCGTGTCTTTTGAGCTAGCATGTGATAGTTGCTTGAAAGAAGCAACAGTACTAGAATCCTCTGTTTTCCGTAAAGAATCAATGGCTTTGATTCTAATATGCTATCCAAAATCCCACATATTAGTGAACATTCGAGCTTGCAAAAGAAATTAAATTAGTAAATAGAAACCAATATACATATATGAAAAAACAAAATATTATTAAAATAAAATCACCTTTCGTTCACAACCTATCATTAACTCTCTCTGGTCATCTGAGATTTATTCATTATTTACGTTGGCGCATTGCAAACGACTATCTAGCCAATCCGTGAAAGAAGATATATTTGTAATCTCATTATTATCGAGATTATGTCTATATCTTTTGTTTCTTCGTCTTTTACTTTGGAGATTTTGAAGTTCTTGTTCGTACTCGCTAAGGAATGCTTGCATCCATTCACTACTATATGCTACAAAAGTAGAAATATCATTTTTTCCTTGAAACGTAAATAAAAATAGGACTCCCGTACATGATAATACATCTATTATTTTTTAAGAAGACTCGTTGGTCCATGCACGTGGAGCTTCTTCATGAACTCTTTCAAGGTACTCACTAGCATAATACTTGCACTCTTCAAGCATCCAACCCGTTGCCATGGATCCTTCTGGTTTTGCTCTTTGTCGCACATAACCTTTTGATATTCCCATAAATTTCTCAATCCAAAACATCCATCGAGTGTTGACAACACCTGCAATCTCTATTTCATCTACAAGATGGACTAATAAATGAACTTGAATATCAAAAAATGAAGTAGGAAGCTCTTTCTCCATCAAACATAGTAGCCCTTTGCATTCATGTTTTTTTTGTGGGATCAAGTTTTTGTCAATCTCTTTTGATGTAATCCACCTATACATATCATAAAAGAAACTATAAAGAAGTTAATTCAAAAATAAAAGATATCAAATATTCATATATATTAAATATAAAAGTATCATAATTACCTTATAAGCGATCCAAGACAATAGATCACATCTCATACTCCTTTTGTTGTACATCCATCGATAACCAAAGGTAAAATATGTTTCAAAAAGGTATGACAATCATGGGTCTTTAACCCATATAAGCTCTTATAATCCATAGTAAACATGTTTTGGAAAGATGCTTCATATCCTGTAGGAGTCCAAATCAATTGAATCCTATTGTTGATAGTCTATATCTCTTTTGTCGTAAGTACCCAAGGATCAGGTGCATAAGTCGTTTCCTATTGATGTCTATAAAAAATTGGCCCTAACTTTGGTTTTGAGTTTTGATCTTTCAAATCATTCCTTGATGCTATGGTATCTTTTAGTCCAAGAAGATGTTGCCATAGTGAATAACCAATATTCTTGAATATATGCATAGGATCAAGAAGATGACATACTTTTAACTCTTTCCAATACTCCAAAGAATACCATATTGATATCTTATCTACGAGTGCCAATTTTCCTTTACCTCTCTTCACATACTCATTATCTTCATCATCACTAAAGATTTCTGATTCTAGATCTATCAGAGATCCATCTGTCCATTTTCTATACCAATCCATAGGCATCATAGGTTTTGGACACTGACCTGTTTCGAGCTTTCCATTAAAATGTATTGCTTCTCTTTTAGATCTTAATGGATGATCATCAGGCAAGAATCGTCGATGTCAAAGATAAATATTTTTGTTGAGATCTTACTATAGATTGATCTCAATCAATCACCACAATATGGAAAAGCTTTATAACCTTTAGTATATATTCCTGCATCATGAAAATGATAAAAATATAATTAGATTAACTCACATTTATTTGTATGCATATTGAATAAAAAAATATCATCAATACCTGAACAAACACCATATCCTGGAAAATCGTGAATAGTCCAAACCACAATACCATGAACCATAATATATCTTTCATTGATGCTTTTCGATACATCACATTAATACCTCTCCATAACTCTTGGAGATCGTCAATGAGAGGAGCAAGATATCTATTCATATCTTTAACTTGTCTTTTTCCTGGGATTAAAAGCTACCACTGGCCATGTTGACCATTTACTAGATTTCATGGAGAATGGATTAATCCCATCTAATGCAACTCCTAACTTTAGATTATGTGGATTTTGTGCAAATTGAGGCCATGTAGAATCAATATGCTGAAAAGCAACACTATCACGAGGAATTCTGATTATTCCATCAGTACTTTTATGATCATGTCCCCATGTCAAAACCTTTGATAATTCGGGGCTTTGAAACATATGTCTAATCCATGGAGCCAATGGAAAATATCTCAATACCTTTTTTGGGATTTTACCTTCTTCGTCCTTATATCGAGGAGATTGACATTTTGGACATGTCAAAGAGTCTGCATATTCACCTCTATATAAAATACAATCATTAGGACATGCATGTATACATTGATAATCTATACCAAGATTGTTGATTATCTTCTTCATTTTATTATGTGAGGTAGGAAGAATATTAGGACTTGGTAAAAGCTTTTTGGATAATAACATGTAAGTTCATCAAAAAAAGAGATATTAATAAAAATAAATAAATAAATATACATATATCTGCATATATTTTTATATATGTGTATATTATGTATATGTATGTGGATGTGTATATGCATGTGCATGCGTATACGTATGCATATGTGTATATGTATGTTTATGTGTATATGTGTTTTATATGTGTATATGTATGTATATATATGTATGCATATGTGTATGCATATATGTATGTGTATGTGTGTATATATGTGTATGTATGTATGTATGTATGTATGTGTATGTATGTATGAATGTGTCATGAAGATTCTAAAGGTTGGGCGGACAATTCCAAAGGTTAGATGGACAAAATATCTTCATTTGATATAGGTATATATAATTTGACTTCACTCTCATAACATGTGTATGCATGTGTAACTGTGTATATTTGATTTCATTTCTAATTTTCTTTTTGTACGGATTTTGTAATACCATGCACATGGACCTTGCTTGAGACCATACAAGGTTGAATGCAAGTGACGAACCATATGCTCTTTCCCTTTCATAGAAAATCCATGAGGTTGCTTCACATAACCTCTTCTTGCAAATCACCATTCAAGAAATTTGTTTTTATGTCCAATTGATGTACTATGGTACTCATGTGTGAAGTAGGTTCAAAAGTTTCCTCATAATCAATGTCATTGTTGTGAAGGTGCACAGACAGGTGGATCAACCTCAATTGTCAATTGCCAAATGTCAGCACACACGGGGTCAAATGAGCTCAAGTGATGGAATGGAGACTCAAAGATAAGAAAAGTTCAAAGCCAGAAACTTAACATAGCATCAAGCTGAATTGAAAACCAAACCTCCTCACAAAGTCTCAAATACGTTTAGTTGAATGAAAAGTCTTTTGCAGATATAACATGAAATATAAGAAAAAATCTTCATTTGTTATGAAACCAAAACATCATTAACATCCATTGGAACTCTTCCTTGAGAAGTTCAAAGTTTATCATCATAACCTTTTCTTTTAAATTTGCATCAAAGAAGAATATAGAACAAATTCCACTATGGCAAAACAATTTCGAATTGGTATTCACAGACTATACGATTATAACTTAAGCAATAAATTCATATTGATGTACGTTAAGGTCCACAACAAACTTTAGCTTTGAATTGCATATAGTTAGAATTTATTGTCTTTCATTACCGTCAGCATGTGTTTGAAGTTGCTTACATAATTACATGTGCTAACACATATTCCTCAACAAAAGTTTGCATGAATGCATTGGATGCCCTTGCTCTACGAAAAAGACTTTTCACATCAAAGAAATAAGAGGAAGTTCACTTTATATAAATGTTGAAACCGTGTGCACATCAAGTTCAATAGAAAAATAATAAAAGAAAAAAAAACAATTTTTCTAAAAACAACTCCAGCTAAATTCCTCAAAATATGTATTTTAATGTTGTGCGCATAAGTAGAGAAGGTTTATATATATATATATATATATATATATATATATATATATATATATATATATATATATATATATATATATATATATATATATATATATATATATATATATATACATATATACACACACTCAATTCAAGATACCGAGTACCTCTACCGACAAATGTGAATCAACTGTAAGTGTTCAACTTACACAAGTCATGAATCACAATTTTTCTGCACTTCGTCAACGCTCACTTCGTCACGATTTTTCTCCACTTTGTTATAAAAGATTTCAACTTATAAAAGAATTAGAATCCCTTGAAATAACAGCGCCACATTAACATAAAAAATAGAGCTCCTTCCCTCATGGATTATTGCGCCTCTCTAATTGCGAAAGGGATTGACAAACGTAGTTCATAAAATTTCCTCTTATTGGCCGCTGCTATTATACTCTATGTAATAATGGAATGTTAAATGGATTTTAATGTCTTGAGGTTTTTAATGTGATTGTGTTTTGATTTAGCAAGTGAAGAATCATGAGGGCATGAATGCGCGTGGACTTACTCAGATATTTTTGAAGATATTTAAAAGATAGTATTTTATATATTTTTGTAAAAATAGTAGATCGCTTAGAAAGCGACGTTTTCGTAAATAAAGTAAATTTTTTGTAAATGCACACTTTTTGAAGTACCACCTTCAAGTATCTTCTATTCAGGACGTAACGAAAAATAGTTATAAATACACATACTCTGATAGATTCGTCCATCAGAGTATGTGAGGGGAGATTGTACCTAATCTTTGTTCAATCTTCTCTCTCTCTATTATGTGTGTGTTCTTGTGAGATTTTGTTATTGTACTATCTTTGCATACATGTGTCTACAAGATCCGATCAATAGTGGTATCAGAGCTTGCATGCATATGTGGAGGTGTAATTTTCGACGTTTGTTAGTGATTCACAGCATCCGTTTGTGATTCGACACCTGTTTCGGTTCGTGTATTCTCGTCCAGTGTAGTAATAGGTTTTGGTTTTATATAGGCCATGGACCCTACCATATAGAGGATTTCGGTACATCACCCCAACCCATGGTACCACTGAATCGTCTAGCTGTCTCCTATTGAATGGACACTTTCTGACCGCCCATCCTTTAAAACTATTCATGCATCTTTCAAAATCTTTGAGATAAACTTGGTCCTCCTATTTTCCAAATGACCTAATACCTCCATAGCTAACTCATACTTAATATTTGTATGCAAAGTTCTTAAAAGAGTTAGCAGCACATGTATTAGGTCGACTAGAATAGAAGAAACAGATGTGTCAGGAAGATTCTAAAGGTTGGGTGGACAATTCTAAAGGCTAGATGGACAAAACATCTTCATTCGATACATGTATGTATAATTTGACCTTACTCATAACATGTTTTTGTGTGTATATGTGTATGTATGTTTCTATGTGTGTATGCATTCATGTATAATTATGTGTATGTCTATATATGCATGTATTATTATGTATATATTTATGCATGTATATATATAAACAGATAGAAAATTGAAAAATATACCTTAATAGTGCCGAAATAGATACATTACTCCATCCAAAATGATTTTGAAGATTGAGAATAAGTAGTCTCGCACTTAGTCATGTCAAATGACTTCCTTCATATACATGCTTTAGACATTCCTCTCGAAGATATTTCTCATTTTTAGAAATATCAATGCTCTCATTGTTATTTTGATACCAATCCTCAATAAAATTTGCCATGCCATCATCTTCATCATGTCGCATAAATCTTGTACTTTATCTTCTTTTGAATATAGATCTTTCAACCTTGCATATTCCACAAGATCACTTTTGCATAGCCTCCTCATAGAAGCTTCTGATAAATGAGGTCTTACTAGCAATTATGAATGGTGTGGAGGAATATCATCAACATCATAGATTGGAAGCTACACACATGAATAAAAATCATTAGTATTCCATAAATGAATAAAAAGTAAACTTTAAACATAAAATTAAATATATAAGTTATTAAATATGGATAGAAAAATTTCATTAGCTCTCTAGCTAAAAGGTGCTCTTGGAGTTCTATGCCATCCATAATTCACTAATAATTCATTACTAGCATGTAATGTAGTAATAGCATTGACAACTATGTATCTTGGTACATCTCTACTCATGTATGGTGATTCATGATTATTTTCACGCTCCTCAAATGTGCAATTAGTCCTTGAACTATTATGTAACCCTCGACTACTATTTATTAAACCTCTTATATTTCCATGCATGTAAGGTCTTCCATCAATATATAATCTTTCATTTTCTGCATGTGAAATCCTTCTACTAGTAAGGGATGTTGCATTCAAGCATATTCCATAAGTACTCATTCTTTGAACATAATGCGCAAGTCGATGCCAATCTCCCCATCCATATATAGGACCACAAAATGACATAAGAGTGACTTTAGAGTTTGGAGGCACATACAAATCCTCTACAATAAAGAGACCACAACCAACATTAGTAATAGTGGATGGAGCAATCATATAGAGATTACCCCAAAAGTTGAAAACCTCTCCATCTAAAGAAAGTGGTCCTCTATTCCATCCTCCATATCTTCTTCTATCATATGCTTGTACTAGAGAACGATGACGAGCTGGCAATGGATAATCTCCAACCGTTTCAGTCTCTAAACCAGGAGGTAGAGGATTTCTAGAAACCTCTTCTTATAATTGATGAACAACAAGTCCATGACATGTGCGAGGTATATTAACATTATGAGAATAATTATCATCATTATCATCATCGAGCAAGTATTCCTATATATCAACATTAATTTGATTTTGTATATGGTTTTTAAATAAAATAATGACATTAATTTATAGAAAAAATACATACCCAAGCATTATCACGTTGAGCAGGTGGTGGTGCACACTCAAAAGTACCATACTCTACCTCATGTTCAATACATTCCAATGGTGGCCTTTGATATGTGCCATAGCAAGAGTTACACCAACATATAATATGCTCTTGATAGTAAAATTCATCATAATTTCTATCGGAGGACACATGCAAGTCATTGCATGGGTAGGAGGTGGTGGAGTGCCCTCTGATTGATCAAACTTTGATTATAAAAAGAAACAAAAAAAATATGTATTAGTTATGTATCTATCAAATATATTTAAAATTAAAAGTTTGATATACTTATAGTATATAGTCCTTGCACGATTAGGAGACAATTTTGGAGTTCCATCTGATTGATCGGAATCTACAAATAATGGTATTTGATATTAATAATTTGATTATTTACATACATAAACATTCACATATACATATTTACACATACACACATATTCACATATACACATTTATACATTCACACATATTCACATATACACATTTATACATACACACATATTCACATATACACAATACACATTATTGTGGGATAAATGCATGTATTTTGTATGAATGAGTGTATGTTCATGCATGTGTATGTGTGTACCTATATATGTGGATATGTATATGTGTGTTTATGTTATATGTATGTATGTGTATATGTATGCATATATGTATGTGTATATGTTTGCATGTATATGTGTATGTGGGTATGTGTGTATATATGTGTACGTATTTTGATTATTTTTTTCTGTTTGAGATTAAATTAATAGGAGATATTGTCTGGTGGAAAAAAATAAGAGGCGACCTAACATACCACCTGAGACGTGGCAGTTTTTTCATAGACAGCTACATCTTCAGGAGTCATTTCCTCAAAAGAAGTTATACAAATTAATAGTTTATATTTATAATTCTCATATATTTTATTAATTTTTTACATTTAATTTATATATTTCTTTTTTCTTTAAATAAACAAGCTGCTGCAAAGAAGAGAGTTGAGTCGGGCCACACATCGCACCTATGTCAAATGGGCCATCATGGTTTTGTAGCTACATTTGTAAGTATATGTATTATTGTGAGTATATTTTTTATTTTAGTTAAACTGCAAAAAACTAATCTTTTTTATTTGTTTCAATGCAACAAAAGGATTATGGCCGATATCCTACAAAACACGAGATCGAGTATGCTACACATGTTGGATATCGGCATTTGAGCGAGTATATGCGAGATCATCCGGATGCATTTGTGAGTATTATTAAATTTTATATAATTATTTTATTTTTATAGATGGTTTAATTGTTTTACTTATTTATGTTTGTTATATGTAATACAAGAGTATTATGGAGAGGTAGATATGGATGAGGTGGAGAGACAGACACAGGAGGGACGATCTTGATCGTCACAGGGTGCATACATCAGATCATGCGTATGATCGTGATGATGAGGATGAGGATGATCATGATGTTGATGATGATCATCATCATAATGATGATGATTAGGATTCTTGATTATGACATTGGATATGTATTTACATTGATATATATATATATATATATATATATATATATATATATATATATATATATATATATATATATATATATATATATATAATCTATTTATTGTTCATTTCAATTATGTTTTGAATTGTGTGTATGGTATTAAGTAATGAAAAGTTTTGTTCTATTGATTGTTATTATTGTTTATATTAAGCATGTGTTTTATTATTTTAATTATATAATTCATTCATATTTATATGTGCTTGTGTGTATATAAAATGTATATATGCACATGTAGGTATATATCTATATGTGTAAGTATGTCTATATGCATGTATATGTATGTATCTATGTATATATGCGCATGTATGTATGTGCATATGTATATATGTATATGCATGTGTAAGTCTATATGCGTATGTATGTGTATGTGCATGTGCATGTGTATGTGTGTATATGTATGTGTATGTATGTGCATGTATATATGTGTTATATGTGTGTGTACGTATGTGCATGTATATGTGTGTAATATGTGTGTGTATATGAATGTATGTACATATGTATATGTGTATATTCACTGATAGCATGTGCATGTGTAAGTGTATATGTGTATATTCACTGATAGCATGTGCATGTGTAAGTGTATATGTGTATGTGCATGTGCATGTGCATGTGTATGTGTGTGTATATGTATGTGCATGTGCATTTGTAAGTGTATATGTGTGTATATGTGTATGTGCATGTGCATGTGCATGTGTATGTCTGTGTATATATATGTGCATGTATATGTGTAAGTGTATGTGTATATGTGTATGTGCATGTATATGTGTATATGTATGTATGTGCTCGTGTGTGTGTATGTGTATATGTGTGTGTATGTATGTGCATATATATGTGTATATATGCGTATGTGTGTGTATATATACATATGTGCATATGTATGTGTATGTGTATAAACATATACAAGTGTATGTATATGCATGTGCGTGTCGATGTATTTCCATTTGCATCCATGTGCATGCATGTGGATGTGCATATAAATGTATTCAAGTATATGTTAATGTGTGTATGTGTATGTATATATGCAAAAATGCATGCATGCAAGTCTTTTTATGTGGTTGTAGAAATGTTTGTGCATATGCATGTGTATGTGTGTGTATGTGTAAGTGTATGTGCACATGTATGTGTGTGTATATATGTGTGTGTATGTGCATGTGTAGATATGTATATGTGTGAACTTGCAGCTTCATCATGTATAAGTGTATATGTGCATATCAATAAGTGTGAGTATGCTAACTAATGAAAATAACACAATTCAAATGATATACAAAGAATGGAAATTGTACTTACAATAGTTAGCCATATTTTTTGCTTGGTTAGCTTCTTGAATAACCTGCAATAAAGAGAGAGAGACAGAGAGATAATTCAAAGAGAGAAAGAGGTAGAAAGAGAGAAACAAAGAATAGAGAGACAATAAGATAGAGATTAGACAAAACAACAATTCCGCAAAGCGATTGTTTCAGCTCGTAAGCGCAGCACAATTGCGAATGTTGGAGAGCTCTTCGGTCATATGTGTGAAGATGCCGATCGAAGAGCCTCTAATGTTTTAATTTTTTCCTTCAAAAAACCATCGTGTAAGCGATGGTAAAACATCGTAAAAGCCATTAGAAATGGCATCGCATAAGTGACATTAATTATCGTTGCTTATGCGATGCAAATTAGCATCACTTATGCGACACTTTTTTAAATCGTCGCTTTAGTGACGCTCAATGTGAGCGTCACACATCTCATCGTGACACATGTCGATAAAAACATCGCATACCTCGTCGTTTAACCGACGGTTCGCGCTTGATGCTTATCGCGATGCTTTTTGCAATTTTATAGTGACTTCCTTGTCGTGTGTTGATCATATGATGATACACATAAGAAATTATATCATCTGCATACTAGAAATTTTGAGAGTATCTTAAAATTGGTAATTGTTTTCAGTAAAATTATAGGTATCTTTTAGAAAAAGAAGTTATATGTCTTGAAGAACAGTCTAACTATGAGTTATGATTAGAAATGAAGAATCCTTCTTGCATAATTTTGTCTACTCATATACATGCAATAATGAGAATGGCAAGGCTTCATCAAGGATATGCATCTCTTCTAGTTTTTCTTAAAAGGTAATTTGTGGGTGATTCCATGTATCATCTACATATTACACTACCTTGGAGATCCTTGAGTTTTCTAGTGTGGTATCTTTTCTTCATCCTACACGCAAAGATGAGAGACAAGACTTATAGCTTATCTAATGATGTGTAAATCCTAGGCACCCACCATTTTTTGCACTATAACATCAATTTAAGAAGCATTTCTTAAATAATAAAAGTTTTTCTCCTTTCCAACCATGTAGAGGATTAAAGAAAGTTCCCACGATTGGTAACAAGAAATCCTTTAATTTCTTCTTAGATTCTTGGGAGCCTCATTCACCACATGATTTATTTTCCATAAATGACTTGTTGTGTAGCAAGTAGGATACTACAAGGCCAATGGCTAAATCTTGAAACATGTGAGCATATGAGATTGTTATTTCTTTATAACATCAAAACAATTTAATCAAAATATTAGGATATAAGTAGTTTTAGGTTATGTCAATTATCATAGCCATGACCACATATGCATAGAGAGAGATAGATGTGTTTTTTCACCCCTTCATATTGAAGCACATTGGGACTTTCCTTTTTACCCACCTTTTTTAAGCCAAATCCATAATTTTTTTCATAACATTAACATCAATATAGGATGTTAGATTTGCACTCGAGAAAAGGAATGGGACTTTTGACCAAGCATAAAAAATCAACTACCTTTGTATGACCATTCGAAGGCCCTAAATCAACTGCTTTTGTATGCATGAAAACAATAAACATTACGAGATGAAACAAAGCAAAATAGAGAGGGCAAGAGTTACAAAAACAAAAATTAGAGATATCAAAAAAATATTTTGTCAATTATATCAACATATGGAGATTATTGTTCACAAATGGTGAAGGAATTACCAATCTATTTTGTCCCCCTCATCAAAATGTTCATCTATATTCTGACTCATTCATATCATCCCATAAGTGTTCTAGTTTTTCTTCCACTTTTCTATCTAAACAAAGAGATGAAGGAACATGAGAATTTCTTTGTCTTCTACCGGCCAACAACGAAGCAATTTTATTGCTTGTTTCACTAGTGCTATGTAAACTCAACCTAAGAGCATCAGAAAATAAGTGAAAATGTGATTGATATGTGTGTTTATTTCTTGTTTATTATCTTTGTGTTTCAATTTTTGAGTTAGAAGAGATAAAAGGGATAGTTTTGATCTCCCAACTTTTAATCTTTTGTTATAACCTCACATTCTTTCTTTTAGCATGAACACTTTGTTTTTTGAAGGATTGTGACTTCGTTTTTTATGAATGTATGATCTTTGTGTTAGCATATTTGTATAGTGATGTGTGCGAACATTATTGGGATAATTGAGGCACTGTCTTCTCTTTTTGAGGTTTTTTGCCCTTGGCTTGTATATATATCCATAATCCTAGTGAGCTACTTATCTTTGTACATCCCATTGTTGGTAATACATTTTTTTTCTGATCCCAATCTTCTTCTTCTTTCTTATGTTGTTTACATGCATTCTCACTCCCCAAGCTTCAACAATTGGTATCATAGTAGGCCATTGATCTTGAGGTGCATCACCAACACACCATGCTCACTTTCTTGAATCATTACAAAACTTTGTGAGCATTATTAGGGTGATATATAATATAAATAAGCTTGAAGACATCAATGCAAGGGGAAAAAAAACTCAATTTGACCTCCAAATGCATTATCAAAGTGGATGAATGAGCAATTTTTTCAATTTGTGCTCATTTCTGTACGAAATCCTGCTTCCTAATACAAGTTTCTACAAGTTTGGAGCTTTTTATTGGCATTTTATTCAATTTTATCAAGAAACAATCAATTTTCTACATCAAGCTACAATCAATAGCCTTGTTCGGTATCAACGATGTATTATTTATGTTGGCTATTGGATATAAGATGGATGGCTCCAACTACTCATTGTGGGCATACATGAAACACCATGCATTAGTTATAAGAATATTGTGTAATAAGTATGTAGGGTGTTGAAATACATTAAATTACAAAATCTCTCATATGTAGTTGATGTAGGTGGTGTTGAGGATGTTTTATGTTATAGTTATAGTGAAATTCCTATTTTAGTCCTCTTACAAATCCTATTTTGTCTATGCTAAGTACAACATCAATACCCCCAGCTACCACGGTATAGATGCACAAGCATATGCCTTCATTGCTTTGTCTATCAAGCATGCTAATTACCATCATATTTGTTCATGAAAAACAACTAAGTGTCATGGACAAAGGAAACCATCCTAAACCTCAGATTCCATGTGACTTCTATATCTCATGATTGGTTCAGAATTCGGATAAACTAATGCTTCCATTGCATTCAGAACGTGCAAAACCCTAAGATCAACTATCTTCTTGCTTGATTCTGATATCCATGTGTCATGTTTCAAATTGATGATGTCATTAATGACATCATCAATTCATAATCACGATTGATGAACTACCCTTGGAAATCTATATGGGTTGGCCACATTCATACTCAGTCTTGCCAATGCTAGTCTTAGGAGCTCAAGGAGTCACAATGTTTAAGTAAATACTTTCCATAGTTCCAATTCTTGTCTTGATCCTTGTTCTAGTCTTGCCTAGTCTAGTTCTTGGACATCCTGTCTTGTCCTCTTGTAATCTTGTAGTATGAGATCTTTTCTAGATATTTCTTGTATCTAGTTCATCTCCCTGAAGGGAATTCTTGTGATCCAGATATCTTGTTTCCTACCTATGATCTCGGGTTGTGGGATCTCCTGTATCATCTTTAGTCGAGTTATCCATACCTATCAGTCCCGGGTTATGGGACTTCTTATATCAGCTACATATTCTGGTATCATTTCCCCTATGTGGGTGATCTTGTAATCAAAAAAATAATTCAAAATCTTGTCTAGTCTAGTCAAAGGGCACAATCTAGTGCTCCCCTAACATTTTAGCAAAACTATCACTTCAAGTGACTATCAAGAATTATGGACTCCATATCCATACTTAAAAATATCGAATGTACAATGATGTATATAAAAAACTCCAAGATTTGGAAAGGGGGCTATGGCAAGGTGATCGTTTAGTTGCAGAATTTGCATCGGACTTCAAAAATTTATTTCAAGGATCCACATATTAAGAAGAATATCTAGTTAATCAATTTCAAAGTGGCCTCAAAGATGAAGTGAAGTATCTCTTGCTATCCATGCCTCAAGGATATACCTTGGATGCTGTTATCAATCAAGCAATTCAATGTGAGAGTCAATTTTTCAAAGAAATCCAAGTCCAAGAGCTAGAAGTGTTGAATAATCAAGACACTATTCCTCAAGAATCCAAATCAAGAATCTTTGAAGTCTAAGAAGTCATTGCAAATGATATGTAGTATATATATTATGAAGATAACAAGAAGGTAAAGGACAAGCGAGAGTTCAGTTCAAGCAACGAGGTGTGTTTACGCAAGGCTTTCCATCAAAGATCTTGGAAACACCACAACATACCACTAGAAGCTCAAAGGATCTATCACATGAAGAACCCAAGGAAGCTGAAGAGAGACCCAGTCCTTCACCACCTATCAAGATTGACATTCATGAAGAATTCAAGGTTGAGCATGTCTTAGATTCAAGAATATCACAAGGAACATTGGAATACCTTATTCATTGGAAAGGATATGACATCAGTGATCATACTTGGGAAATTACAGAAAATCTTCAGAGAGCAACAATCAAGGTTCAAGAATTCCATAAAGAGAATCCAATGAAAACCAAGCTAGAGAACATGGCCGATCCTCATGGAACTTGTTGCTTGAGGGGGAGATGATGTCATGGACAAATCAAACCATCCTAAAACTCAGATTCCATGTGACTTCTATATCTCATGATTGGTTTAGAATTGGATAAATCAATGCTTTCATTGCATCTAGAATGTGCAAAACCCTAAGATTGATTATCTTCTCACTTGATTTTGATATCCATAGGTCATGTTTTAGATCGATGACACATCATCAATTTGTAATCACCATTGATGAACCGCCCTTGGAAACCTATATAAGGAGGGGTTGGCCACATTCATACTCAATCATGCCAATGCCAATTTTGGGAGCTCAAGGACTCACGATCTTTAAGTAAGTACTTTCCATAGTTCTAGTTCTTATCTTGATCCTTGTTCTAGTCTTGTCTAATCTAGTTCTTGGACATCTTGTCTTCTCCTCTTGTAATCTTGTAGTATGAGATCTTTTCTACTTATTTCTTGTATCTTGTTCATCTCCCTGAAGGGAATTCTTGTAATCTAGATATCTTGTTTCATACCTATGATCTCGAGTTGTGGGATCTCTTGTATCATCTTTAGTCAAGTTATCCATACCTATCAATCCCAGGTTGTGGGACTTCTTATATCAGCTACATATTCTGTATTATTTCCCCTATGTGGGTGATCTTGTAATCAAAATTATAATGTCGAAATCTTGTCTAGTCTAGTCAGAGGGCACAATCTAGTGCTCCCTTGACACTAAGGACGCTTGGGATATTCTTGCATCATTTTATTAGGCAAGAAATGAGGATCAAGTTGCTTACCTTTTAAAACAATTTTAGATTTAGCATATTAATGAAGATGATTCTATGGCTGAATTTTTTTACAAAGATCAAAGAATTGAAGGATTAAATGATTTTTGATGATGAAATTTTGTGAGATAATTTAATTGTATGGAATGTTCGAAATGGGCTCTCTAATTCTTATCAAATTTCTACACTTACTCTTTGACTAATGATGAAAGGAAACATGAATGCCTAACATTTGAAGACTTAGATTCTCTTTTGCTATAGGGAAATCAAGCTAAGAAAAGAAGATCTATTATGCATATTTTAGAGAAAGCTTTTGTTACTAGTCATAAGGGCAAAGGTAAATTTTTATCTTCCTCTTTTAAGCAAAATTCTATAAATGTTGTACAATCAAGGAAGGGAGACAAAGATGAGAAGAAAATAGTCAAACAAAACAAATTTGCAAGTAATACAAGGGCAAAGATCGTGTTATAAAGAACTTTCTTAAACTTGTTGCTAAGGAGGAATTGATTTGGCAAACACTTTTGCTTCTAAAATTGAATGTGCATTTACTAAAAAATGTAGCTATGTTCCATCATCTTTATCATTGTATGTTGACTATGAATAAAACATTTTGGTATTTTGATAGTGTTGTAGCTTGGTCTTCTATGCACTATCTTATTTATTCATAGCTATATATTGACCTATCTTGTTCATCATTTTTTCAAGGAAAAGAAGATGTAGGCACTAAGAGACCATACCCATGAAATGGCCATAAATGAAATGTGGAGATTTCTCATCTCCCTAAACATGAGTGTACTTGTAGTGTCCATCCTCATATAGTTTATAGAATATTTGTGAATCATTAATGGAAAGGGTCCCAATGGGCTCAAAGTACAACAACATACCAAGAAACAAATTTTCATAGGTCCTAGCTACTTTCCCTTCTCGTATGCATTATCTTATGCCCTCATAGTGCTCGCTATTTTTTCACCCACTAGTGTCTCCTTTATTCTACATAGTGCATTCCCTGTAGGTAGTGCTAGAAACTCACCATTTAGTGCCTTATGAAGATTAGCAACATTAAAGAACACTCGACAATCAATGCATGCCCATTATATACTTCTACAAGTAGTAAGTCATTCATGCAGGGTCCTTCCTTACTCTTGTTGGGAGAAAAAGTACCAACAAGAGTGCACATTTGATTGGCTAGCTAAGCTTATTTAACCATCTCTCACTTGTTTAATATAATTGCCCTAGTGGTGATATCTAAACGGGTGATGTACTGACATATGTAGATTCAACCATGTTTACTATCTATTGTCTATTATGTATATCACATACTCTTTCCTATATGTAATATATACAACGTGGACTTAATAATGCCTACTAGCATCAAAAAATAATCTTTGGGTCCCAAAAACACACTCTTTTTTGGGTCCCAATCCCAGCCAACCTATCAAGTATAGGATTACCTTGGGCCCCTTCATGAGGCTATATCATTTTATTGGAACTCCTCCATCGAGATACAACAAATAGGGAGAGACTCCTATGTGGTGATTCTTGAAGGAAACTCATTGTGTATGGATAGCTTCCATACAAAGGTGCATCTAATTTGGTATCTCTCAAAGTTTGTACCAACCATTCGATTATCCATATGTAAAAAGAGGTAACAAAGTGTCATACACATCCTTCGAGCTAGCTGATGTCTCCTTAGTACATGAAAATAGGCTGAATTACATCTTCCACAAAAACAAAATCATGGCTAACGCTTTTAGTTTGTGGACGATACAAAAAATATTATTTGCTTTCAGAACTGTACCCAACAAAAGTACATTTCATTGCATTATCATCTAGTTTTTTGCATTGTTGTTCATGCACTAATGCATATGCCAGACAACCAAAGACATGCATGAGCAATAGATGGCTTGAAACCATGCCAAAGCCTCATCTAGAGTGTCCAATTGCGATGCTTTGGTGGGACACATATTAAGTACATATGTTTTATACATAATAGCCTCAAGATAGAAGCTATGTGGTGAAGCCTGATTTTTTACCATACATCTCGCCATTTCCATAAGAGAATTGTCCTTTCTTTCAGAAACTCTATTTTGTTGAGGTGTATATGGCAATGTAAAATGATGTCTTATCCCATGCTCAACAAATCAAAAGACATGTATCCCCTCAATCAAAACAAAGGTTGCCCATCTTAAATGTTGATAGATTTTTGGCCATAACCAAGAACTATTTCAAGCACATAAACACTTTTGACATGCATGTCTAGAAAATTCACCAATGAAAGTCACGAAGCATAGGTAGTTCCCAAATGAAGATGTCTCCTTAGGACCACATACATCAATATGAACAAGTTGTAGCTTATGAGAAGCTCTAATTGAACCATATTTTGGGAAGGAGGAATGCTCCATTTTGCCCAAAATACAACCTTCATAGACATGTTTAGAAGATGCCTCAAGTTTGGCTAGAGAGGACACCATCTCATATTTTTGTAGGCAAAGAAAACTAGAAAAATGCAAATGACCAAAGCATGCATGCCATAGCTTTGCATTTGAGATAGCATGAGAATCATGAATTGCACATGCTAAGTCATTCCATCAACAAATTTGACAGCCAAGCTAATCTTGGCTAATTCTGAAATTGATAATAGATTTTCTCTTGGTCCTTGACAATATATAAGGCAAATGACAATGTGAAAGAACTCCATTAATAGTAGTTAGAATTATCTTTCCAACTCCCATTATAGGGTAGGAGGAGTTTTTAGCATATGTGACAATATTTTCTATAGAGGAAAGCTCAAGTGAAGTGAAGAAACTATGCCGTGAGGTAATATGTTTGATTGCAACACTATCAAAGAACCAAACATCAGATCCTACTACATACATATACTACTCATGTGAAGGTAGGTCATAATTGCAAACGATACTAAATGCCCATTCTTCATTCTAAAACAAATTAGAATACTCTATTTTGGGTGTAGATGCTTTTGCAACAACCATTCCAACCTCTTTCTTCTTTGCCTCCTTTACACCCAATGTAAGACAACTCTTCATGACATGATCATTTGCCTTGTAATACTTGCAAAACCATTTATATTTTTCTATTTTCTTTTCATCTTTGCTTCCTTCGTTGATTGTGAAACATTAGCAGATTTCTCTAGCAGATGAGCTTTTGCCCTTTTGACTAGCTAAGAAAGCTTCATCTACAACAGGCATAATTGATTGGCTCTACCTAAATTGATCTTATTGTAGCAAGATAGAGACTAAATCCTCAAAGGTTAAGGCATTTTGATTGCCATTCATCATCAAACAAAGATTAGAAGCAAAATTCTAGTACAAATATGGAAGACCATTAAGAACATTTTACACAAATGAACTATTTGTTGAAACTTCATTAATAGAAATCAACTACTCTTTGAAATCTTTGATCTATGCCAAAAAAATTATCCATAGAATCTCTTTCATTCATATGCTCAATCTTGAACCCTTTTTAGAGGTACACAACACGAGCCTCATTTCTCATTTGCTATAATGTTGTAAGAGTATCCAAGCATTTTTGTTATATGAGGGCTAATGACACATTTGATAGAAAAGGCTATCAATACATGTGCTTGTGCATCTCTTCCATCCCAAAGAAGTTGTTGTACAATAGGTGCAATAGGAGCCATAGAATGACCAAGAAATTAAAGATCATCATCTTCAACACTATCTCCATCACCTTCAATAAATGTAGTCTATATTTGCAAGTGTAGTAGGACATTTTTCAACAACCTACATAATATTTCTCAACCCTTTTGCTACCAATACATGATGCATCATGTATGCTTGAGACTATGATCGGAGGGGTGTTGATGAAGTCCTAGAGAAAGTGACAACCCATTGTGATACCAATTTTTGGAGTTCAAGGTTTGCAGAAGCACATGAAAAACACAAGGAAGAAGAAGAAGAAGAAGTTTGGAGAGCAACACAAGACATAATGTATTATCAAGGGCATGTACAAATATAAGTTTTCTATTAGGGTTATAGGCACATATATAAGCCAGGGGGAAAAAACCTCTTAAAGAGGGAAAAAAGTGCCCTACGGGTCTTGGGTGTGTTCACACACATCACTAGCGAAATTATGTCAACAATGTGCAAGTTAAATGTATGTATGCTCATGTTATGTATATGTGTGCATTTATGTATTGTATGCCATGTATATTGTGCATGTTATATGTATCTGTGCACATGTATATGCATGTTATGTGTATGTGTGCATTTATGTGTATATGTGCATTTATGTGTATGTGTGCATGCAGGCATATTTATGCATATGTGTTCATGTATGTCATTTATGTTTATGTGTGCATATATCCGCATGTGTGTGCATGTTACATGTATGTGTGTGCATGTTAAATGTATGTATGTGCATGCTATATGTATGTGTATGCATGTTATATGTATGTGTGTGCATGTTATATGTATGTGTATGCATGTATGTGCATGTTATATGTATGTGTGCATGTATGTGCATATTATATGTATGTGTGCATACATGTGTATGTGTGCATATGTGTATCTATGTGCATGTATATGCATGTCATATGCATCTGTGTGCATGTTTATGTATGTATGTGCATTTTACATGTATGTATGTGCATGTTATATGTATATGTGCTAAATATATGCATGTATGCACATGTATGTTATGTGCATGCATGCTGTGCATTTATGTGCATGTTATATGTATGTGTACTAAATGTGTGCATGTATGTACAAATGTGTTATGTGCATGCATGTTGTGCATTTATGTGCATACATGTTGTACGTTTATGTTATATGCATCTGTGTGCATGTTATTTATATGTATGTGTGTGCATGTTATTTGTATGTGTGCATTTTTTGCATATGTGTGCATGTATGTGCATATTATCTGTATGTGTGCATGTATGTGCATTTATGTGCACATGTGCATGCATGTGCCTTTATGTGTATGTGTACAAGTATGCGCATGTGATATGTATGTGTGCATTTATGTGCATTTATGTGTATGTGTGCATCTATGTGCATGTATATGATGCATGTTATATGCATGTGTGTTCATGTTATATGTATGTATGTGTATGTATATCAATTAGAGGGATTTTTTATCTAGTTGGTGCAATAGATGGTTTTCATATTCCTAACATTGCACGAAGAGGAAATTACGTAGACTTCTTTGATAGAAAAGGACTCCACTCAATTTTACTACAACTAACTATAAGTTCCAATTTTCTAGTATGGAATTATGATGTAGGATGGGTGGCCTCAATGCATGATTAACTAGATTTTACCAGAAGTGAACTAGGACCAAAATGTGCAAGAGGTGGGCTAGGAAATTATTGTTTAG
This sequence comes from Ceratopteris richardii, assembly GCA_020310875.1. Classification (NCBI taxonomy): domain Eukaryota; kingdom Viridiplantae; phylum Streptophyta; class Polypodiopsida; order Polypodiales; family Pteridaceae; genus Ceratopteris; species Ceratopteris richardii. The sequence continues at coordinate 43,693,850 of CM035410.1, forward strand.
TGGGTGATTTCACATATCCATCTCGAGCATACATGCTACTTCCATTCAAAGGATGCACGGAGGACTTGTCACATATTAAATATTTTTGGAACTTCGTTCAATCAAACACAAGAATGCTAGAGGAGAGAACTTTTGGTATGAAAGCAAGCTTTTGCATATTGCCAAAAAAGTGTGATATGGATTTACATTATGTATATGATCTTTTTGTTGCATGTCTTGTACTTCATAACATTTGCATTCATCATAATGAATCTTTTGACATGGAATAAATACGAGAGGCTGATGTAGAATCGATAACTTGAGGTGGACATATGGAAGAATAACAAAGAGAAACTCGACGATGGATCTCAGAGCAACACATGAAATTGAAGTAGTCAAAATCATGGACTATGCTCAATGTACCAATGAAGTAGTAGATAATGATCTCAGACTTGGCTTGGAGCATGGACACAACCTTGCTTGAAATATGTACGAGGAGCATGCCAAGATGAATATGCCATAAATCTTTGGAAGTGAAGATCTTGAAGGAATGGATTCTCCTTCACGTTCCACTTGAATTTGTATTTGAATCATATGATCCTAGGGTAAAATATTTTTCTTATTTATGTTATACTTGATTTTGTATGAGTCATTTGATCCTTGCATAGAATAAGAGCTGTACCCAAATTATTGTGGAGAATTGAGTGATTTATTCTTAGATATTGCATAACAACACGTTTTAATCTTTTTTTCTTAATGACATTCTAAATATGGCATTTTATGACTTTGATGCAAGAGAATCTATACTCGATTTTGTATAAGTCATTTGACCCTTGCATGGAATAATGGATTGTATTCAAATTATTATATGATTTGAATGATTCATTCTTTAATCATTGAATAATAATGGTTTTTAGTTCTCTACATATTACATTTTGAAATCATTTAATTGCTATTTGGAAACCAATCTATAAGATTTATAATGCATGATATTTGATCTTGTTCGGCCGACCCTCATGTTTCACACAAAACAAAATGAAAACACTGAAACAATTTTGTTAACGTTATGTGAATAGGTGGGCGACAAAATTGTCCATTTTTTTCTATCTCCGAGTGAAACATGAACATGTCTTATGTTTGTGTGTGAATAGGTGGGCGACAGAATTGTCCATTTTTTTTCTATCTCCGAGTGAAACATGAACATTTCTTATGTTTGTCCTACTTCCATGTCCTAGAGAAAGAGTGACAACTCCACAACTCTTACTATAATTGTTCAAATGGTCTATCTTTAATGTCGATGCTTTCATTTGTGATCCATCATTGTATGTTATAGAACTATGGACGTGTTGCAAGGATCGATTCTGATGGTCTCATGATTAAAGAGTCAGAGAGAGCATGCTGAATTTCCGCCTGAGTTCTGCTGTTTTGAAGAATTGAGTTTCTGAAAATTGGCTTCTTCTTGTACTAATGACGGCTGGTGTTGGGAAACTGATCTGCTAGTTACATCGGAAGGTGATTACTATGGGGGAGCAGGATACACGGTGGGAGGATCTCCGAAGAGAAGCTCGCAAGTTAGAGAGCGACTTGGATATGAAGTTATCTTCTTATGCAAGGCTCGGTGGCATGCTTGCTCATGGGGGTACGAGCTTGCTCTTATGGACGATCTCATTCCGTGTTTTGCGCGTTTCTGGAATTTTCCTACTAATGATCGAGATGATTTACATTTTGTATAGAAGAAACCATGATTAGGCAAACGAAGCTTGCTGGCTTAGACGAGGTTTTAGCCTTAAGATGCCATGGATCTAGTTTTCTCTGAAAGTTTATTCTGGGAGTTGTCCAAATGCCACAAGTAGAAGGTTTTAAGTAGCCACAGTTTGTCGTCGTTTGGCGGTTTTTTGCCAAATCTCGAAACTACCATCGGATACGAATGACTATTTCTTACTCTTGCGCACATCTGGAATGAGATCTCTGGATATGTTTAGTCGTTCATAGCCTGAAGTGTTGACATTTAATGATGGAATTGACGTGTGGAGTATTGTCAGGAACAGAGGTACATTTCTATTTCATAACTTTGTGATTTGGAGACAAGGAGAAGGTGCTCATATCACCGGTTCTTATTTATCTTTAGAGGTTGCAAAGATCCAATGCCTAGGTGTAGTGAATAGGGTCCCTTCCACAAGCAGACTAGGAGGTTATCTTGGCCCATTCACCAACGATGGATATGGATGATAAATGTTGGCTGTTGATCTTCCCATCAATAGCCATACATTCAAGCTTAGACTGCTACTAAGCAAAACGGCTAAATCTTCTTAACTGCCAAGGGTTTGGACCTAATCGACATCTTCCATATCGATGCAATTCGTGATCCTAGAATGGAACTTCGTGAATCCCTTTCTGAAGTGATTAGCAAATTTCAGTACTTTTGCTGACATTTTCGGTCACGGGACATTATAGGATCATCATCATTTTAGCTAGAAAGCATATCTTTTTGTAGAATCTTTATTATTTTGTAGGATCTCCCATCTTTTTTCTCAATTGCAAGTAGAAACAGAGAAAAAGGATTAGAAGCTCTTCCATCAAAAGCAAGAACATCAGTTTGTCTGTGATCTACGTTCAGGTGATTCATATCTTAACTCAAAGGCCAGAAATCTATTACATGTCTGCTCTGTTTTGTGTGATGGCATGGCATAGAAAGGCTGAAAGAATGCAGAATCACAGGAAAATAGGGAAATTCATTTCGTCAGTGAAGTATGAACCATACGTTTTGACCAACCATGCATCATAACTTTGCTGTCATGAGGGGGTAAAATTTTTCTGTTTGTAACCAACAAATTGCATGTCAGCTCAACTCAGTGGCATAATGGGGTACTCTTACAGCGTTTCTGGAGTCATTAAAAGAATCCTGGGGAGATAAGTGGCATATATACACACACACACACACACATATACATATATATATATATATATACATATACATATATATATATATACATATATATATATATACACATATATATATATATATATATATATATATATATATATATATATATATATATATATATATATATATATATATGTATATATATATATGTATATGTATATATATATATACATATATATATATATACATATATATATATGTACATATATATATATATATACATATACATATACATATACATATACATATACATATACATATACATATACATATACATGTACATGTACATGTACATGTACATGTACATGTACATATACATATACATATACATATACATATACATATACATATACATATACATATATATATATATATATATATATATATATATATATATATATATATATATACATATACATATATATATACATATACATATACATATATACATATACATATACATATATACATATATACATATACATATACGTATACGGATACGTACGTATATATATATATATATATATATATATATATATATATATATATATATATATATATATATATATATATATATATATATATATATATATATATATATATATATCTATATCTCTATCTATATATATCTATATATATATGGTGAATGCACTTGCGAATCCGAATTATATATCTT
>CM035410.1:43704948-43712448 GCA_020310875.1 Ceratopteris richardii
TCTCAAGACTAAAGTTAGAGGCATGGAGGATACCCTTCAGAAGATCCTCCAAGCAATTAAAAACCAGAGGTGCCACCCGTCGACACACCTATGCAGGTGGAAGTTCCATCTGTTGAACCATCTAGTTCACAAATACCATTGGCAGATGTGGGGGCTTCTTCTGGTAGAGATGTCATATGGCAAGTGAAAGATTTAAATCCACTGAAGTATCACAGACAAGTTAGTGCCAGGACGGCAGTGGCGGTGGAGCAATGGATAAGTAAGTGGGAACACTGTTTTCGGCTTTGTAATATTGAGGATGAAAAATAGAAAATACAGCATGCCACTTATAGTTTGATGGATATTGCTCGTCGTTGGTGGAGAAAAATCGAGCAAGATAAGACCGAACCCGGCACTTGGGCACAATTTCAAGTTATATTTTACAATAATTTTGTTCCTCCTGATGAGCGTACCCATGGTTGTTCCATACGGGAACCATACGTCCATACCATACGGGTACGGAAGCATGGAACAAGTATGGTTCCCAACCCTCAAACGTTCCATACGTGGCCAAAATTTAGAACAGAAAAATCATTGTGAGATAAAAGAATTATGTAGGTATTTGGACATGCTATATGAATTCCAACAATAATGCTTGAAAGGGATCATTTAGTGGCACACAACAATAATACTAGTTGCACCAAGAGATTAGGATTATTAATAGCCCTGAAGTTCTGAAAATCTGAATTTCTCATAAAAGAGAGAGAAAAATAATTTCAATGAGATAGTATAAAACAGTGTGCCACCCAACCTGACCTTCTATTTAGCAAGTACTAAATATTTATTTAGTTATGAACCTTGTACATCCAAGCTACCTCTACACATAAATCAAAACCCTAGCTAATAGAGAAAATTAGACACTCATGTCATTGAAGTCAGATGCATAGACTTACTGAAAACAAACAAAGTTGAATGCAAAGAGTTATGAATGGGTGGAGGTATGCATATGCACACATGGTATCTACTGCTACACAGTTCACAGTGAAATTTAAATAAAACATAGCTCTGGCTGACTTTCACAGGTCTTAGAGCTGGGACTTTGCAAGCATCCACCATAAAAAAATTTTTTATTTCAGATTATAAGAGCCTGATGCAAACAAAGGTAGAATTTTCTCCAATAAGGAGTAAAAAAAATTGCTTAAGAGTACAAAGTTGTCGTCTTTTATTTTCACCTTCAGTAACCTTCCAAACAAAAAGGGAGAAGTCTGAAACCATTTCCTATGCCAACGTCTGATACAGGTTTACAAATGTCCGCCAAACGAACCATACGCGTCTGGTAACAACCATGAGCGTACCAGGGCTTTAGATGCTTGGTTCTTCTTGCAACAGAGACAACTTTCAGTACAGGAATATGCAGATAAGTATAGAGAAATCTTGTTAAAGATACCAGATCAAGTACCCGAGTTCCTTCAAGTACACAATTTTGTGCTTGGGCTTAGGGAGGCATCCGTTTGTGCGCAAGGAGCGCTGCCACACCCTAAATGAGGCAATAGAACTTGCTTTGGCGTTGGAGGATGGGCGATGCTCTCGATTGCAATCTTTTGGACAAAAGAATACTTGGACAAGATTAAAGAAGCCCATAGCTTCAGTTCAATCATCTAACAGATAGATGAATGCCATTCAGACTTCGAGTTGTGGGAAGAGAAAAGTAATTGCATCCATGGAAGATAGAGCTTTTCAGAGATCTAGTTTGACACAGCAACAGAAAGAAAAGGCTCGCCGTGAAGGTCTTTGTTATGAATGCCTAGGTCGGCATCATGCATGCTTACAGGTTGTGTCCTAAGAAAAAGAAGAAGATATATGCAACGATGGTGGTGGAGAGGCAGCAGTCCTCGTCATCCACTCCATCATCTCCTTTGGATTTTGATCTTCTAGCTACAGACACTAAGATGGATCCTCCATCCATAGTAGATTTAAATCGCGATTTTTTGCTCCAAAATAAAAACCTTTTAAACCTCTCGTGATTTAAATCTCTCCCTACGATATAAATCCATCAAGGAACGATTTTTATTTTTTTCCCTCCAATTTTTAAAAGTGATTTTGGTCGAACAAATTATTTCTAAGTTTTGCCTTTTTGATTTTTGTTTTATGACTTTTATGTTCATTGAGTTGTCATAGCTTGATGGGGCTTAAGTCTTTGGGCTGAAACTTGAGAGTCTATCACATTTTGTTTTATGACTTTTATGTTCATTGAGCCATCATAGCTGGATGGGGCTGAAGTCTTTGGGCTGAAACTTGAGAGCCTATCACATGAGGGTCTAGGGAGGTTGAAGCCTATGGGCAATCATTGTTGCGACCTTCTTTCTCTACACAATACAAAGAGAGAGAGTGGATGTATTTTGCTTTGCGATATTGCTTTTAGTTTAATATGATTCATGCAAATATGTATAGGTATGTATGCAAATATGTATAGATATTGCTTTTAGTTTTGCGTGTAGGTATGTATGTGTGTGTACTTTTTGTGGAAAAAAATAAAAACCTCTTTGAGTGGATAAAAACCTTGATTTTTATTTTGGGTCTAGAAGAATTAAACGATTTAAACGATTAAACCTCGAAGTCGCACTATGCCTCCATCTAAAGATAAACAACCCATCTTAAATATAACAATTAGTGATCTTAAATATAACAATCACTAAGAAGGTTAAGAATGTTCCAGATGCGGTGTTATCCCTAGTTGCTCAAAAAGGGTATCAGTTTCCAGACACCGAGTTGGTTGTCATGAGTGGGGAAGTTCATGGACATCTCGTTAAAGTTCTATTTGATATAGGATCCACACATAACATTATTAACTGTTCTTTAGTGAAGAAACTAAAGTTGAAGACTACTCCATATGAATACACCTACAGGGTAGAGTTGGCATATGGAAAGGGATCTCAGACCTGGGATTGACGAGTTGTCAGACTATCAATCTAGATACAAACTTATAGAGATGAGCTAGATTTCGAGATCGCCAAGTTGGCTAGATTTGATCTCGTCCTCAACAAACAGTGGCATGCAAGTAAGAAGCCAACTATTGATTTTCAGACTTGCATATATCAATTCAATCATAATGGTCGCTGCGTCGTCATCCGTGGAGAGCCCGACGTAAAGGTGTACAGACGAGCATCTACCTCTGCGATAGTAAAAGCAGTGTAAGTATTTGTATTTCTTATATTTTCAGCATAAGGAGTTGTTAAGTTTACAAATTCAAACTAGTATGGAGGCTCAGCTAGCTTCTAGAATGAAAACTGAATTCCAACACTTGTTTCTTTCAGAGTTACCTTTGGGTCTTCCGCCTCGCAGAAAAGTGGAGCATAGGATTGAGCTAGTACGAGGAGCTCATCGACCGGCCAGACAGCCGTATCGAATGAGTCTGCAAGAGGAGGCAAAAGTATGTATACCATTGAGGAGTATCTTGACAAAAGACTCATCAGATCCAGTAATTCACCTTTTGCAGCCCTAGTGTCATAGTGCGAAGGAGAGAATTAATTCGGGAATTTTTCGTTTAATTCGTTTACTTCATTCGGCCAAAAAATAAAATTCGGAATTTTATCCATCTGGAGATAATTTTATTTTTTTGCATATAAAGTGTGTGTGTGTGTGTATATATATATATATATATATATATATATATATATATATATATATATATATATATATATATATATATATATTTTAATGATATATCAATCTCATGTAACTTGTAAGATTCATGGATTTTATTGAGCTATAGGCTATAGCCTATAAATTACAAAAAAACATTCATAACAAGTTACAACTTAAAAAACATCATGATTCAATCATTTATCATAAGATATAACTTTCAATACACAACAATTTACAAATTACAAGATACATCATAGATGAATCATAACTCATGGCATATAGCAGAAATTATACTGAGTCCTGAAAACATGATACTGACAACCGTAGTCTATATACATCATACATAAAGCAGAAATGATACTGTATACATCATAACTCAATAGTCTGTAGAGTCTAGAGTCTAGACTGTCTCTAAGCCAATACATCATATATGAAAATCTGTCCAATGTCATGGCCCATGGGCCATGGCTCATGAGTCAAAAATCAAGAGTCGATATCATCATCTATGAGATCCTCATCAAAAGAACTAGCCCATGATGAAGTGTCAGTGCTATGGTCCTCTCTGGACTGCCAAGATCTAGCTCGCGTATCATCGTCATCATCGCTGCTAGACGATGTTGATCTCTCCTCCCAATCATCAAGTGGACTCGCCTCCACCTCTCGATCCTCACTACGACTAGAAGTACGTCTATATGATCCACGTCCTCGTCTACCTTGTCGAGAAGCAATCTTTGAAGGCCTTCGACTCGTAGATGGCTGATCAGGATCTGTTGCAATATACAAATGTACAATGGATTAATAAGTTATAACTTATAAATTTAACTATGTAGAAATCAAACAAGTTTTAATGTATAATAATCATTAAGTTACAAGCAGTCTTGAGTTACCTAATCTTCCACTAGATCTTGAACTCCTACGTGTTTGTCTCACAAATTGTTGAGACTCCTTAAATAACATGGTAAAGATATCCTTCTCTTCTTGTGGGATTTGAGGGATATCTTAAATCTCTCCAATATCAATGGAGTCAACATTAACCTACACAAACAATCCAATGTCCATCAATGATCACATGGTAGCTAATATTTTGAAATGAATCTATATATTTCAAACTTACAGCACCTGTAGAGGTGCAATATGACTTCCTTTGCTCTCCAATAACTTGAGATTGCAGTGTGTGTACACCAACTTCTCAAGTTGTGTAGGGCTTAATCTATTTCTCTTTTTTATATGAAAAAGAGTCCATGTGCTCCAATTCCGTTAAGCAGGCCCAGTGCTACAATCCTGCAATAATATCTGGAGGGCCAACTTCCTCTACATAATTGCAAAATACAATTGTAATTTGTAATTTGTCATTCAATAATCATGAAAATTGAAAGTACCACTAAGTAGTCTACTCACCAATAGAGGAGTACCCACTCCATATTTCTCCCACCAAGTTACAGGAGTAACCCGGTTGTCTCGTAATCATACAGTCGGCTGCCCAAAGTTTCGTTCCATGCAACGGAACTGCAACCACTCACTCTCCAACTGTGACTGAAGACCTACATCACTCTGCGTCCAACGCTTCACATACTCTGTCCAACTATCTTCTAAGGCCTCATCGATATTTTGCTCCTCAGATCTCCACAATGGATGGAGTATGTGAGCAACGGCATGGATTGGCGTATGAAACCAATCCCATCTCATCTGCACTGCATCACATAGCTCACGTTTCCTACAATTTAATTAAATTAAAAAAAAAGACATTATACATAATATTAGCGCAAAAGTAAAAAGTGAATGTGAAAATATTCAAACTTTTAAGTTCATATATATTCTAAATCTTAAAATTATAAATACTTATTACTTACTCTATCTCTGAAAGTCCGACAACATTTCTGATGCATCCTTGTATACGACCAATGTATTCGTATACAAGTCCAAGCGTACTCCCCTCCATATCCACAATACGAAGCATTGCACAAAGGGGCTTCAAGGCTCCAATAAGTATCTCTGCCTTTGACCAAAAGGCATCGTCTCCCATAACCAATGCTGAAAAGCGTATATATAATGGATCTGTAGTGGGTAACTGGTACCATTCCTCTGAGACAACAGTCCAAAGAAGCCCTTTCCTCACACCAAGCACTCTATCTAGTACTATGAACATGTAACAAAATCGATAGTCATAGAGGGCTTTTGGAGTTCAAGATCGGAATGTGCACGGAAAATATTTTGGACTTTAGGCTTAGAGGTCACAAATCTTACAATGAATCTAGCTTTCTCAAGTATGGAGGATTTCACCCATTCCATGGCACCTATATCTTCCATTAGAAGGTCTAGACTATGGCTGGCACAAGCAGTCCATGCAGTTCTAGGAAACTCATCCTCTAGCATGCATCCCATGGACACAATTAGATGCATTATCTGTGATCACTTGCACAACATTCTTGCTCCCAACATCTTCTATGGCCTTTTTAACATGGGAGTATATGAATTCACATGTGACAATCGTCCCATGTGCATGTGCTGGTATGGCACGCAAGAACATTGTCCCTTTGCAAGAGGAGACAAGAATGTTATACACATTCCTCTTGCGTATGTCAGACCACCCATCACACAATATGGAGCATCCATATTTCTCCCATGTGGCATGCAAGGATAACATTTCTGTTTCCACCGCACTCTTTTGTCTACTCAACTCTGTAGTGCGTAGCATAACCCTCGAGGGTCCTTCCCAAGGAGCACCTATGCGGCTCACTTGCTCCCATAGCTCTCTTCCACGTAGTTGTGTTTGCAACTTTGAATAGTAAGCCACACAATATGAATAATTTTGCTATTTCTTTGGTAGCTTCTTCCATTGCTTGTTTTTGCATGGAGGTTCTCACGCTACCTCTTGCAAACACATTGCTCTCTGGTATCCTAGGTATTGCCATGGAAGATGCACTAGAGCTCCCACTATCAATATGAGCTCTTTTTGATGACCCTCCATGGCTTTCATCAACATGAATCTCTGATTCTTCATGACCACTTGAATAGGATTGAGAACCTATATTCTCCACACCTTGACTCATCTTCATCTTTGCAGTCAAGTCTTCAAAGACATTTTGAGGCAGAGAGTGGCATTTCCCAATGCCTCCACCTCGTAGTCCTAAAAGGTGTGCCTTGATACGTGAAGCACTACCAACATAAATCCCTTTGCAATACTTGCACTCCCATGTGGTGGGTCTCGTGCCCGTCATCTTCACATGAGAACGAAGATCTGATTGAGCTCTCCTTATGTTAAAAGATGTGGATAATGATTGACTCTAGGGTCAAGATGTGGATAATGATTGACTTGAGCTTTAGTCCTCTCTCTCTCTTTTTCTCTCTCTCTCTCTCTCTCGACTCACGAGTGAGTCACGACTCACGGGTGATGGGCTGTAGAGCCTATGGCTATGGAATAATGGATGGGGAAAAGTTGAAAACACTTGCGGCAGGCAGCAGGTTGCGGCTCTCGACTCTCGACACGACAAAAACAAACGACTGACTGTAAGGGCATGAACCCCGATATAATTGAAAAAATTGTTAAAAAAATTGCATAAAATTCGTTCAAAACGAATTAATTCGCGTAACGAATTAAACGACTTTTATTTTTGGGGTAAAAATCGCGAATTATTACACTATGTCTAGTGCTTTTGGTTCGCAAAAAGGATGGATCTTTCAGGATGTGTATAGACTTTAGAGCATTAAATAAAGTTACAATAAAATAGAGATATCCGATGCCTCGCATTGATGATATTCTAGATGCACTAGGAGGTGCTATTGTATATAGTAAAATAGACTTAAAAAGTGGTTATCATCAAATAAGAGTCAAGGACGATGATGTACATAAAACAGCTTTTTGTACTAGATTTGTTC
>CM035410.1:43717448-43809948 GCA_020310875.1 Ceratopteris richardii
TTTCCTCTTAATTTTGGCTCACCACTATCAGCCGTCCCCATCCCGAATTGGGTTTATCACGTGAGGGCATCTCGGGAACGCATCCGGGGACGGGAGCTTGTTTCAAGAGAATGGTTGGGGACGTTTTCGGTCCTTCATATCTGTCCCCTAGATTCTGGGGTCCCCTTGTGACTATGGCTAGCTCCCTTCCCATGTGAGGTGGTCGATGCACGTCGAATAATCAACCCCTTCCCATGATCGCGGACTCCTCTGACCCTTCCTCTACTACAACGGCTTCTTATTTGCCTCACATCTATAGAGCAAAGCTCTCTATATAGGCCGACAAAAAGAAGCTCCTCATTGTCTTGAGGCATATCATATGATGGAAGAGGAGTGTCTCTCAGCGAAGGCCAAAATCTGTCCTCATTCACCTAAACAAAAAAGAGAATCATGAATTAGCCCATGCCATGCAAAAGTACATACATGAATGATGCTACAACATTGAAATTAGAAATTTTATGCACATCTACTTGTTTGAGAGTCTCCATGTTTGGGATATTTTGCAACATCCCTAGATTGGTGCGAGAATATATTAATTTTTCCATTTATTGAGGAGTAAGTCTATTCCTCACCTTTGTATGGATGAGAGAGAAAGCACTCCAATTCCTCCCATATGCACTGGATGATCAATCTTAAGATAACACCTCGAGAGCATATGTGCATAAAGTAGTGAATGAAAAGCCAAAATTTTGCAACCAAAAAAGTGGTTTCACCATTGACTCTCTATAACAATATGTAGGGGAAAGAAAAGCGGGATTTCCTCTCTCATCCATATAGCAATTTATTCGCTCCAACATGCCATTATGTAGATATATGGGAACTACTCGTGATATATATTGAACCTGGTCCGATAGCTGAACATCATGATATAATTGGGGGCTTTTGAATGCTGGATGCAATAAACCCGTAAACCCATGGATAGGTCGATGCATCCGTGTCCATCTTCTAATTGTTACCTAATTATAAGAAAAGAAAGAGAGTTAAATATTAATAATAAGAATGAGATAAAAATTAAAATAAACATATTACATACATATCTCATTGCATCATGATTTATGGCATACGCATGCATGCATTATTACATGCACATTGCAATTTGCACATAACTACCAAATAGAAGTACATTTATGATGTGTCATGATATGGATGAGAAGACTTAGAGTAGCACCCTCACAATCCATCATGCATAGAACTTTGTAGATAGGCATGATAACACTTAAAATAGCTTTCACACTATCCCAAAAGCTCTCATCCAAACATAGCTTTTGTATGCTTTTTGACTCCTCCAATGAGTTCTCATCCCACTTGCTCCAAATGGTAGATACCATCGTTTGTCTTTTTGACTTCAAGCAACCTTGAAAGAACAATCCACATGTATGGAAAGCATGTGGTGACGGCAAGGCTGATCTAGATCGCGAACCTAAAGGCATAAATTTGTTTTCCCCTTTTGAAACCTGAAGTCTTCTCAAAAGTTACACCTTAAGCTATCTATTTTTCTCTGCAAATGCATTCCCCGAGAGCATGTTGGCACATCTTTTCATTCCCATCATGAGCACAAGTGAGAGCATAACGTGCTTCACACATTCGGATTTCCAAGCCAGCTAGAGAGAGGGAGAAAGAGAGATAAATAGAGAGACAGAGAGAGAGACTCATGAAATGACATGTATGATGTTTCTAAATTTAGATCAAAGCTTTATGATTTGAATATATGTGTAAGTTCTAACTTGAAACTTCTTAGATTTGTGTGTGTGTGTGTGTGTATATATATATATATATATATATATATATATATATATATATATATATATATATATATATATATATATATAGATATAGATATAGATATAGATGTGTGTGTGTATGTGTATATATGTATGTATGTATGTATGTATGTATGTATGTATGTATGTATGTATGTATGTATGTATGTATGTATAACGCACCTTACCTGGGAGGTAAGGTTTAGTACTCGAACCTTAAGCGCGTCGAACGTATGGAACCGAACACATGTAACTACCTTGGGTGATGGGCTTCTTTATTTCAAGCTTGCTATGCTCTCTAAACATACCTAAAACTTTCACTTTTTGTGTGAAAAATGTAACCATGCTCGAGGCTTGTAGTGTGCAAGCTTTTACCCATGATAGCTTTCCAATATCCTCCATGAGCAAATCAAGACAATAGTTGCAAATGGAGTCCACACAATATGTGGATACTCACCCTTCAAAAGCTGCTCCATATGCCTACAATTGCTTGCATTATCGGTGACAACTTGCACTACATTTAATGGACCCACTTATGCATAAAATTTAGAAATTAATATTTAAAATTTTAGTTAAATGCTAAATCTCAAATTTTATAAAACATATAAAAATAAAATTAAAATTTTCAACTTACTTCTTCGATGGCCTTCTTAATATGCTAATAGATGAACACTCCGATTGTCTTCTTTCCCTTCTTTCCAACCTCAACAAGACTTACGAAAAAAGTACCAACCGCGCATGACACAAGAATATTAATCACCCCTCTATTTTTTCTCTCTCCATCTATGGGAGAGGGTAGTGCATCCATACCTAGACCATTTCTCACGCATAGGGACAAGTGAGAGATCTATCCTCGTCTTCTCCTCATTAATTTTGGTTGTCCGCATATCGGAGTAGCAAGGTCTTCTCCATCCTTGACATGGACCCACTTCACTAATTGCTTTCACCATAGTCTTCCATTGGTTTGAATTAAGAAGATTAAATGAGAGATTTTTCGTAATTGCCGTTCTTGCAATCTCTATGTCGGCTATCTTTTGTTTCTACTTGATCCATATGAGAGAGGACCTTACATGCTTGGGAGCTTGCCCTAATCCACTTTGACTCATATGTGATTGTGAATCCCTTTGTGTTGGTGATTGTGATGATGAATCAATATTTGACTCTTGATAATGTGACTCCTCTTCATGTGAAGAAGTAGAGACCGATGCACGAGAAGGATGGCTTGCATATCCTCTTACTCATGTAGGTAATGTGCTAGGAGAGCCTAACATTTTTTGCCTAATCTCGATGCAATATTGTCGGGGATGTCCTAGCATGCTATCACTTGCCCTCCAAGCTTGCATGTGTGTAGAAGTAGCCTTGTAAGTTGTAGTCCCAGGTGTGTATCGCTTGTCACAATATTTGCAAGTCTAATGATGGGAGTTGGACTTTTTTTGTGTTCTCCACACCAACACAATGGAGATCAAAGGTCTTGTGCTTCTCTCATCATTGTGCTTAGAGAAGGCTGATCTACAAGAAGAGGGCTTGGAGAGAGCAAAAGAGGGCTTGAGGATGGGGTGTGTGTCTCACGGAAGTTCGGAAGCTGGAGAAACGTGAGAGCGTAGGTAATCAATGAGCCGTTTGGGGCCTTGAAAGGCTTTGAAGCATTTTTTAAAAAATTTCGTACAAAATTGTACGAATATGTATGGGTATGTACGATACGCCAAGTACGCATGAACGCGTTTGTATGCGTACGAATAGCAACTTTGACACACACACATATATATATATATATATATACATATACTTATACACATCTATATAGACATAGGTGTAGATATACACTATATATATATATATATATATATATATATATATATATATATATATATATATATATATATATATATATATATATATGTGTGTGTGTGTGTATGTGTGTGTGTATATGTATACGTATGTGCATTGTGTATGTGTATGTGTATGTGTATGTATGTGTGTGTGTGTGTATATGTATGTGTGTATATGTATGTGTGTGTATATGTATGTGTGTGTATATGTGTGTGTGTGTATATATATATATATATATATATATATATATATATATATATATATATATATATATATATATATATATATATATATATATATATATATATATATCTATCTATCTATCTATCTATCTATCTATCTATCTATCTATCTATCTATCTATCTATCTATCTATCTATCTATCTATCTATCTATCTATATCTATATCTATCTATCTATGTCTTTGTGTATATCTATATATCTCTCTCAAAGTTTTTGGTTCTCCAACTTATGTTCACATTGAGAAGAAGGATCGTGGTAAGTTTGATATAAAAGCCATTAGAGCTGTCTTTATTGGTTATGCTATTGAAAGCAAAGGATACAGATTCTATATTTGAGAAACAGGTGATATCCTACTCTCATGCAATCCATATATTGCAAAAGGTCAGTTTATGATAAGAAGACAAAGATTCCAAATTTCTTAAAAGATGATTATGCATTTTTAAGAAGGAATTTGGATTCTTACATTCAACCATACAAAGGGTGTGATGAACCTTCTCAAACCCTAAAAGATGCACTTGATAAAAGTGAAGAGAGAGTTCCATTACCTACATCAGTACCTAGTCCATCATCAGTACCTCTTGATGTTCAACTTATGAAGTTGGAGAATGTTTCGGAGTTCTTGGAGAAAGAGATACTGATGAACCAAAAGAGATTTCACCACTTTTCAAGTATACACCGAGGTGGTTATATCAAACTTAGAAGGACACTGGTATAAAGAACTTCACATGACGAACCTAAGGTCAGGCAAGGAAAGAACAAGCAGATCAGGTAAATTATGCAGAACATTTGGAGATTCATAACATTTTAGCATTAACTTGAGTTGAAGATGAACCAACTGATGTTAAAGATGCACTACAAAGTCCTGTATGGAAGAAAGATATGCAAGAAGAGATTGATTCTATTCATAAGAATCAAACATGGAAGCCTTATGAGTTACCAAAAGGTAAAAAGGCAATTGGTGCAAGTAGATCTTGAAAATCAAAAGAAAAGCAAATGGTACCATTGACATGTATAAAGCAAGGTTAGTTGTCAAAGGTTATGCACAAAAGAAACTTGAGTTGAAGATGAAACAACTGATGTTAAAGATGCACTACAAAGTCTTGTATGGAAGAAAGATAGCAAGAAGAGATTGATTCTATTTATAAGAATCAAACATGGAAGCTTTATGAGTTACCGAAAGGTAAAAAGGCAATTGGTGCAAGTAGATCTTGAAAATAAAAAGAAAAGCAAATGGTACCATTGACATGTATAAAGCAAGGTTAGTTGTCAAAGGTCATGCACAAAAGAAAGGAATTGACTATGATGAGACTTTTGCACCTACTTCTAGGATGAGAGTAGTCAGAATAATACTTTCTCTTGTTGCATTCTTTGGTTAGAATGTATACTAGTTAGATATCAAAAATGTCTTTCTTAATGGTGATCTTCATGAAGATGTCTACATTCAGCTGCCAAAAGGTTTTGAAGAGATAGGTATGTTGGAAATTAGGTAGGCCCATAACTAAATTCCACATGTCCCATAGGTCCAGGATCTACAACACAGATTCCAGAATCTTCCAAACTTGACAAACATGAACATACAACACTTAATCATATAATGATGAGACAAAGATAGAGAGAGATTAGACATGTTCGAAGTGTTATGTAAGCCACTCCTTACTCACACCATCATATATACAAATGTCAAATTACAATGTGGGAGTCAAAACCTCAACCGCTCTATGTGAACAGAAATAGATGGAAGAGTGTATGTATAAAATTTACAAGAATATTTAGATGTAGGGACAGAAATCCGAATATGTATGAGATGTATGACCTAATAGGTTCTAGAAGAGTATTTATGAGTGACAGAAAGAGAAAAGATCAGTTTGAAACTGATATTCAGCAAACCCTAATCCGAATTTAGGCTATGGAAGACCCTAAATCAGATGTGTGTGCGAAAGATCACATACTTACAGAATTAGCATTAAATGCTAACATGTCGTTGACAGAAATCCTCATACTCATATGGAAACACCTTCTCTAACACCTCATCTGAATGCATGTAGCATGCATGTACTGATTCTTCTTCATGTATGCCGAATAGGACTCCTGGATGCCACTGCCTCCATAAGCTCCAAGTAGTACCTGTGTGCATAAAGAGAATATGTACCTGAATAATTAACATAAGATGCAATCTTATGTTAAGCTTCATCCAATGGCTTTGAAGTAAACCATAATCTGCATGTAGAAGACAATCTTCAAATACATCATGTAGATGGATGATCCACACCACCAAGCTGCTGATAGGTAAGTCTGTTGGAATTTGGGGCCCCAGGATCGTTCCAATACAAAAAAGCTTCGAGCATACACACTTAATTAATTAACATGATAAGTGAGGGATAGAAAGAAAGAGATCTTGAGACAAGGATAGAGAACGTAAGCTGGATGTATTGAAGTGATCCCAAGAGGATCCTTTTATATGTTTTAACCCCTCCCACATGTTTCTTTTAGTAAAAGCAAAGTGAAAGAAGCTAAAAAACAAAACCGTAACGACTCTTGATAAATGATGTAATGCACCTTAATATGGGGCTTTCCTTGATGAGGGTGAAAGATCTTCAAAATGGTATATTCACTTTTTGAAAAACACTAAAATCAAAATTAGGGTTAAGCTTTTGATGCCCAAAATAATCTTTGATGGTCAGGTATTATATATTATTAGAAAGTTCTTGATGATCATTTTGACAATTTTGACCATTTTTGGAAATGAGGGGTTTAACCTCTCAATGTGACATTGTCTTTCCAACCGTTCCCTCCTCACTGTAAGGTTTAATAATCTGCATAACCAAATAAGATAGATGAATGGCCATGAGAAATAGACAAGAGACAAGAAATTAGAACGAGTAGCTGAATGCTACTCTTATAATTAGATTCTACTTGACGAAGGAATAACAACAAATTGATTTAGCTTTGGCTGAACTTCCTCTTAAAAAATATATATATTGTGAATGATATACGAAATCTGAATATAAGGCGGAATGTAAGAGGGTTCTAGGTACAAATGTATGAGAAGAGACTGCTTAAAGAGTTGTAAGGAACAATGAGTATGCTAGAAATAAAAGAAAAATAGGATTGTATATAGGGAATACAACCTATGTGCTGGAATATGATGAAAATCTGCAACGATAACAGAGATTAGGGTTTCTCCTCTGATATAAGGAGTAGCAAGACTTCTCTCCTTGAAGTGATAGGTAAAAGAAACCTAGTACAGCAGCAAGAAGTGAAGAAAAGCAGAATATATGCAGCTACATCCTCAAGTGTGTGTGAGATCTTGGAGCTACCTTGTAGCTGTTTGGAGGTGATTTTGCTGATTCTTCTTGGTGATTTGCTGCTGCCCTCTTCTCCTTCACGCACATTGAAGTGTGTTTGCTGATTATAGTAAGTGGCTGCCTATATTCTGGTTTTCTTCACTTCAAAACTGAATACACCATTTTGTAGCTGTCAATACATAATACCTCTATATTTGTGAAAATAGAACTAATTTGCTATAAAAGTTGTGAAGATCTAAAATGTAGTTGAAAATGAGTCATGAGCTCTTTAGGGGGGGAAAATCTATTGAGGAAGAGCCAAAGGGATGATAAGATAACAATGTAGTATCTAGGAGGAATCCCTCTCCCCCATTTCTTTGTGGGAAAGAATGTAAAGATAACCTAGGGAGAACATAGTTGAACAGAATCATATCTTATAGCTCCATACTTGCTTGAACTTGCCACTGTGAACATCTCCTTCTTTCAATGGTATAAAGCTCTGATATTGCTAACTCTGAAATCTGCATGCACATCTTGTGTCAATCTCAATGCAAACAGAAAATATATCCGCAACAATCAACAACACACTTAATCACCAGAGAAATGGATCTGCAGCAATATGAACACTTCCCAAGGCATTCTTTTCCACTTCAAAGATCACATTGGAACAAGCATCTCTTCAGTCAATGTCATCACCAAGAAGAAGTTCATCCACAGCAACTGATGTTAGAATACTGTAGTGATTGGAGACTGCATAGTATCTGTTGTCTGCAGTCAAAGTCATACTGCATGTAAAGATACAAGCCTCTACAATCACATAGAAGCCTCATCCTATGACACCTTGGGAGAAAACTGGGAAGTTTTATGGATCTATCCATGATTAGAATTTGGCTGAATCCTGTGTTGGGGTAAAGGTCCTAAATGACCCCCTTATTTGTACACATTTGTATAGGCCTTTTATAAGGCTTAATGTACTCATTATTTATTCTTTTGGCCAAGTTCAATGTGAACTTGGCCAGGTCCTATAAAAGTGAAGTCAAATAAACTTAGGGCTCACTTCTTTCTTTAGTGAAGCCCCCAAACAAGTTGCCTCTCTCGAAATTCGAATTTCTCTCTCTCCATCTCTGTCTATCTGCTGCGTGGGCTGCTCCTTGCACCTCCAGCCCTTCTACTCAGCCAAAGGGGGTATTACCACAGCTGCTGCATCACCTGAGCACATCTCCTCAGCTCAACAACTGGTATCAAAGCCTATATTGGGCCTCAAATCTGCTGCGCAGGTTCTCTACAGCAGCATACACTCACCATTTGGCAAGATCATCAAGTTTCATCGCGAACAAAGGGTCCAGAATCTGCTGTACCATCATTTTCAGTGATGTTCCAGCTTTTCGTCGCGAAGAAAGTGATTTTTCTCTGATTTTATCGCGAAGAACAGGTGTTTTTCAGCAAAATCTCAAAGTTTCCAGCAAGAACAGGTGTTTTTCAGCAAAATATCAGATTTTTCAGCAAATTTCTCAGTTTTTGCAGGTCTTCTCACCATAGTACAAAGGTGAGATTTAAATTGCAGATTTAAATCGGGATTTAAATCGTTTAAATCGTAGAGATTTAAAAATATGAAAATAAAAATCGAGGTTTTTATTCATCATGAACGATTTTTATTTTATTATGTATTTGGTCATTCATCATGATATCTAAAAGCCTCTCCAAATCTCATTAACAATAGCAATTACCATAATTGAAGGGATTTCCAACAAAAGAATGCAGAACAGAACAAGATTTAAACAAAACTTTTTTCCCCCCTTTTTTTTACAGTAAAAAAAAAAAAACGATTTTTATGAATAAAAATCGTTCCTAGAGATTTAAATCGCGATAGAGATTTTTACGATTTTTAAAAAATAAAAATCGTACGATTTTTTTAACTATGCTTCTCACTCTCAACTTGCTGAGCATACATAGTGGGAGATACATTTTGCTGTAATTTCTATAGTTTAAGCAAAATTGACTCATGTATGAGAAGTTGTGGAGTATTTTGCCATAATTTCTTGTAAAACAGTGGCAAAAATTGGGGCTTTTGCTCCTACATGCATCTAAAGGCTGAGTATTAGCTTTATGTACATTCTTTGAGGTAAAAAACAACAAAATTAGTTGTTTTTGAGCATAAATTGAGTTTCTGAAATTCTCTGCACAGAAAATTCAGAGATCAGTTTTGTGCCCAAAATCACCCCATTTTTGTCCCAAATTGCTCCTGTGACCATTTGGAGCTGTAGTGCATCATCTTTGGAGGCTGCACTTTGATTTTGGTGCATTTGCCCAAAATTCCAGCAAGTTTTTCATTGTGCAACTATGGCGTCATCCTCCTCAGATGTGAAGAATCTATTTGAGATTCGACGATTTGAGGGAACAGGTTTCGACTTATGGAAGGAGAGAATTCAGGGAATCCTCTTCTTGAAGGATTGTGACAGGGCATTGGAGGCAGAGAAACCAGAGGACATGTCGGAAGATGCATGGTTTACTTTGAACAAGAAGGCCATTATATACATTAAGATGGTTGTTTCTGATGAGATTCTAGTAGATCTCAAAGGTTTGACCACTGCTTTTGAGTTATGGGCAAAACTCAAGGCGACGTATGAAAACACTACTCCTGTTAACCAAGTACACCTCATGCGGAAGCTTGTTGGCATGTAGCTTGATGAGTCCAAGAGTGAAGCTGAACACTTGTCATCGTTTACAGGTACTTTGTCACAGTTGCAGGACTCAGGAATGCCTTCTTTCGATGATAAGCTTAAAGCCATTTTCTTGCTTATGACATTGCCTGACTCTTGGGAGACATTGGTAGTCTCATTGTCCAATAACCCCAACTTGACTTTTGATGGTGTTAGGGGTTCTATTCTTAATGAAGAGATCAAGAGAAAAGTAGGTGGAGAAGGAGGCAACTCGGCCAACATGGTTAGAGGCAGGACAGATAAGAAGAGTAATTATGCACATAGGAATAAGAGTAAAAGCAGGGAAAGGGGGAATAGAAGCAAAGGCAAAAGCAATGATGTGACATGCTATCAGTGTGGCAGGAAAGGTCACAAGAAATCCGATTGCCGCTATTACAAAGCAGAGTTTGAAAGGAAGAAGAATTCTGGAGATAAGAAGGGAAGGAAAGAAGACAAGACTGATGCACAGGACAGCCAAAAGGACAAGGAGAAGGCCAATGTGGCTTCTAGTGTAGTCATAGAGGAGCTGTCAGATGCAGAGGACATTTTATGCGCTACTTTATCAGCGGATGACACTCATGCATTTGATCCTTCTCTAAATGTTCATGCATAGGACATGTCAATCATTAAGAGTGATGTCATAGATGCTTTGCTAACCGTCAATGATGCATTGGCCCAGATTTGGATAATAGATTCTGGTGCTTCATTCCATGTGACTCCTATCAAGGAGTGTTTTTCTACTTTTATTGCAGGGAGCCATGGCCATGTATACCTTGGAAACAATCATGCATGTTCCATTGAGGGTATTGGCACAATGCATTTCGCTACAAATGACACTAATGAGCGGGTCTTGCATAATGTGCGTTATGTACCAGGGATCAAGAAGAGCTTGCTTTCTGTGGGTCAAATGGATTTGCATGGTTATAGCATTCTCTTTGAGAAAGGATCATGGAAAATGACTAAAGGTTCAAGGCTGATTGTGAAAGGCACAAAGAAGGGAACTCTCTATTGCTTGCATGGAAAGGCCTTATCAGGCAAGTTTATTGCATTGGTTGAAGTTCACTCCCATATGGAGTTGTGGCATAAGAGACTTGGCCATATGAGCCCAAAGGGTCTCACTAGGCTTTGTAGCTTAAAGAAGCTTGATGCTAAAGGCACAAAGCTTGATTTTTGTAATGAATGTCAATATGGAAAGCAAGTGAAACGTTCCTTTTACTCTGGTGTGTCTCGTAAGTCTTGTGTACTTGATCTTGTTCATTCCGATGTATGTAGCATGCCCACCAAATCTATGGGGGGTGCTTTGTATTTCATTTCCTTTGTTGATGATTTCTCTAGAAAAATTTGGGTTCGATTGCTTAAATCAAAGGATGAAGCATTTGCTGCGTTTAAGCGTTTTCATGCATTTGTGACCACCCAAACAGGTAGAAAGCTGAAATGCTTGCGTATGGACAATGGTGGTGAGTTCACAAGTTCTGAATTTAAGAAATTTTGTGAAAATTTGGGCATTAAGAGGGAGCTTACTGTTCCATACAGCCCCTCTTCTAATGGTGTGGCTGAACGCTACAATAGGACACTTTGTGAGAGGGTGAGATGCATTCTATCCACATCTAATCTCCCTCATGGATTTTGGGGAGAGGCACTCAAAACTGCAGTACATGTGTGCAATAGATCCCCTCACATGTCTTTAAAAGGTGACATCCCTGAAGAGGTTTGGTTTGGCAAACCTTCTTCATATGATCACTTACGTTTCTTTGGTTGCGAGGCGTTTGTGCATATAAGGCCTGAGCTGAGAAACAAACTTGATGCTAAGTCCATTAAAGGCCTCTTCATTGGATATGGTGAAGAAGGTGAAATGGGCTACAGGATTTGGATACCTCAACTCAAGAAGCCTGAAGGTCGTACGCAGCGGGGATGCTGTTTTCAACGAGGCAAGGCTGCTTCAAAACAATTGTGCCTCAAAAGATGACCATAAAAGGGTAAGATTTCAGCATGACTAGCCACCTGTTAAGCCCAATTTTGACCCTCAGGATGCACCACAAAGGACTGAAAATGTTGACGATCCAGTGGTTTTTGAGCCAGAAGATGTTGGACAGCAAAATGAGGCTCCTGAAGGGCATATGCAGCCGAATAATAATGTTGAAAATGGTGCTGGAAACAATGGACAGCAGCCTAATAATAATGATTTGATCATACCACCTGATGTATACCCATTGCCTGACAATGTGGATCATTGGGTGAGAAGATCTACTCGTCTTAGAAGGAATGTGAGTAGATTTGATCCTTCATTGCATTACATTTTGTTGACAGATGAAGGTGAGCCTCTCACATACAAAGAGGCAAAGGCATGTGAACACAGAAGCAAGTGGGAGCTTGCTATGCAGGAAGAGATTAAAGCTTTGCATGCTAATGATACTTGGGATTTGGTTGAATTACCCAAAGAAAGGAAAGCCATTCCTAACAAATGGGTGTATAAAATCAAAACAGTTGATGGAAAACCCAAGTACAAAGCAAGGCTGGTTGCAAAGGGATATGCCTAGACCAAAGGCATAGATTTCCAAGAAGTATTCTCTCCTGTGGTGAAGATGACCACTTTGCGAGTGTTATTTGCAATAGTAGCTGCTCTTGATTTGGAATTAGACCAAATGGATGTCAGATGTACATACAACTTTCTTGCATGGTGATGTTGATGAAGAGCTTTACATGAAACAGCCAGAGGGGTTTGTTATTCTTGGAAAGGAACATTTGGTATGTAAACTCAATAGAAGCTTGTATGGGCTGAAACAAGCTTCTAGACAATGGTACAAGAAGTTTGATGCTTTCATGCTCAAACAAGGGTATAAAAGAAGCCATGCTGATCATTGTTTGTATACGAAAACTGATGTAGATGGAAGCCCTATTATTCTTGTCTTATACGTTGACGATATGCTGATTGCTGGTAAGAAAAGAGACACCATTGATGCTCTTAAACAGCAGCTGAAATCTGCTTTCTCAATGAAAGACCTTGGGCAGCAGAGCATGTCCTTGGAGTGAGGATTAGAAGACAAAGGGACCAGCACATATTGTATTTGTCGCTGGAAAAATACATTGAAAAGGTGCTGGACAGATTTAACATGGCTGATGCAAAGCCTCTTGGAGTGCCATTGCAGCCATATGTTAAAGTTTCCAAGGAAGATTGTCCCAAAACACAAGAAGCAATCAATGACATGCAAAATGTGCCTTATGCTTCAGCTTGTGGCTCACTTATGTATGCTATGGTTGCAACTAGGCCTGACATTGCCCATTCAGTGGGAGTTATGAGCCGGTTTATGGCTAATCTAGGCAAAGCTTATTGGAAAGCAGTAAAGTCCATTTTGAGGTACTTGAAGGGGACCAAAAATAAATGCATTTGCTATGGCAAAGATCCATTGGAGCTGAAAGGCTTTTGTGACTTTGACATGGCTGGTGATGTGGATACACGTAAATCCACAAGTGGATATATATTCACTCTTGCAGGAGGTGCTGTTTCATGGTGCTCAAGGTTGCAAAAGATTGTTGCTTTGTCCACTACAGAGGCTGAATACATTTCAGCCACTGAGGCTTCCAAGGAAGCCATATGGCTCGCACGATTATGTAGTGAGTTTGGCTTGTCAAACAAGGCACCTATGCTTGGCTGTGATAGCCAGAGTGCCATATGTTTGGCAAAGAATGCCATGTTTCATGCATGCACTAAGCATATTGATGTGCGATATCACTTCATTCGAGAAGTGCTTGAGGATGGCCTTATCACACTTGTTAAGGTTCATACATCACAGAATCCTGCAGATGTTCTCACTAAGTGCTTGTCTAAAGCACAACATGAGCTATGTATACAGATGGTGAGAGTCACGTAGCTTAAAGGCGTCATTTATGCCTTTAAGTGGGAGGTTGTTGGGGTAAAGGTCCTAAATGACCCCCTTATTTGTACACATTTGTATAGGCCTTTTATAAGGCTTAATGTACTCATTATTTATTCGTTTGGCCAAGTTCAATGTGAACTTGGCCAGGTCCTATAAAAGTGAACTCAAATAAACTTAGGGCTCACTTCTTTCTTTAGTGAAGCCCCCAAACAAGCTGCCTCTCTCCAAATTCGAATTTCTCTCTCTCCATCTCTGTCTATCTGCTGCGTGGGCTGCTCCTTGCACCTCCAGCCCTTCTACTCAGCCAAAGGGGGTATTACCACAGCTGCTGCATCACCTGAGCACATCTCCTCAGCTCAACATCCTGGAGATACATCCTATTAGGCCACCTTGAGGTACAGGTCTGAGTTCAAGGCAGCTTTCAGAGCTACAGTTAAGCTTTCTTGGCTTAGCCACTTTTTGGCCTTTTTGGGTGTGAATCACATTTTGCTACTGTTATCTTAGTTGAATGTCAGTGAGCATCGATGATTGCCCTAATGATGATTGATTGCGATCCTCATTTAGGCTCTTCCTTGCAGATGAGTGTCAAATATCATTCAATGCCTTGCACTTAGTGGGGATATGTTAGTATAGTTTCAAGTTTGGCAGGGATGTGTGAATACACTAGGACAGCTAAGCATTTTTAATTTCCCTGTTTATAGATTTTTTATTTCTTTCTGCGTCGCTTATTGGCCTAAAATCCCAGGGAGGTTTTATCTTTGTATTTTTGACAGAGAACACATTATGTGCTTGAGTGCTTCTGGTTTCTACAATCTTTCATTGCAGTAAACAGGAATATGTATCAGTTTTGTCCTTCACTGTTCTTATCTAGGCTTTTTTCTTTAGAGAGGAAGGGTTGAGGTGCTGCTGCAGTGATGTTCAATATGTTTGATTATGCTGAGAAGAGAACTTGAGCTTACCACATAAAACTATGTATTTCTTTAGGTATAAATGCATACTCTACAAGCACAGCTACATTTATATTATCATACTGTGCGAAAGAAAAATGCATTCATAACATCTTATTTTCAAATTCTGTCAACTTTGTTTTGTGTGTCCTGATTTGGATGATGAAGATATGAACATGGTACTTATTTATAACTTACTAGGAATTCAAAAGGGCACGTGCTAACATTAAATCATTACGAGAACATGCAGAACTTCTGACATCTGTCCACAACGACATTAGCAATGAATATAAGGTGAGCTGGTTTCTGCATTTCATATTCAGAATAACATGACACAGGCTGCTCATTTTAGGTTTGGCTACTTTCACAGGCATCTGGGAGTTCCTCCCCAAGCCCTAGCCTGCTAAGGGAGAGGGCAGCAATTCACAACAACATCACACAGGTAGCTGTAGATCTTTTCAAGTTCAGAAATTTAACTTGGGATACCCTGTGAGAACCTCATGTTGGCTGTTTGCAGATAGATGAAGTCATTATTCAAGCACAATCAACAAAGGGAGCTTTATCAACACAACGAAGCATGTTCATTGAGATAGAAGGGAAGGTTAAGCATCTCAGTGATCGATTTCCAATCATTCGCAGTATCTTGGGTAAAGGAAAACATCTGTTGAACTATTTTCGCACAAGCATGTATGTGCATGCACACCACTCAATTTAGTTCTAGGTTTATTTCAGTTTACAAAAGTCTTGCATATTGTTTTGCTTTCATACCCATGTATTTAACTGTCTTTGGTACTGTTTTGATGTAGGAGCTATAAAACGTAAACGATCAAGAGACACATTGATTCTAGCTGCTGTGATTGCATCATGCATCTTGTTTCTTGTAATCTACTGGCTATTCAAATAGTCAAAACTGAAGTTCTTGGAATGAGGGGTCAAGCTATGCTCTATATTTCTGCACATTGAATTTTCAAAATTCGTCCACCAATCAGATGCCTTAAACTAGCGAAGGAGAGCGTGCACAGCACGCTTTCTCAATGAAGCGACAGAGGAAGGTGAACATTTTTTCAAGGAGTATGCCAGGGCTACACGAGATATACAGCAAAATCAGTTACTTCTACGGGCCTTTCCCTTGCTTTTCTGATTAGAAGGCATAAGGTCCATGTAAATGTAGACAGAACCGAAGATATTGGATTCTTGATGAATTAGTTTTAATCTATCATTAATGCTCTGTTGATTCATACTTACATATCAGTTTGTCACTGTTCATTCTGTTCTCTTCTTTGTGGAATTATGTTTTCTCTTCCAATACAAGAACTCTAAGAAGAGGGATGAATTTACAATAGATGACATTTACTTCCTTGATGGTGTACCCATCACTTTCTGCATGTGTTTCTTCCCTCCCTATCCTGTCTTTTTTCTTCACAGTAAAATTCTAATTTGAGCCTTGTAAACTTTGAGTTTTCACTTTAATTTACTAGATAATTTTCTTTTGTGTAGAGATTCAGTTATGCTCTCTTTCTTTCAATTTTGTATGTTTAATGTTCTCTGAGGTTTGTGAACTTGTTTATTTCGTTGCACATTATGTATGTTCCCAACTTGTGTTTTCTTATTTTATATTTTTTAAATTTCTATGTTTGAGTGTTAAAAAAATTTCTTTTTAGTGTTTGGGTTATTTTTTTTATTATGTTTCCAAGAATGCATATTTGTGCATTGATTTGAAAATTGAATTTATATTAATTGAACCTGTACACTATTGTTTTGAAACATGATGCAATTATTATTAATAAGAAAAAACCTCTACCTTTTTTGAAATTTTGATAACTCCCCATAATCGATCACAATAAGAAAAGTCCTTCACAGATTCCAGGGTGGAAGTGTCCATTGGTGGGTTGGGGTGTTATAGGGAGATTCAGAGTGAAGGAGTCTAGTTGCGTGCATATTTAGTTAATAACAACCTATTCATCTTTATATTCAGCTCACTTATTCTCTTGTTGCCCCCTTAAAAGAAATTCTTTAATTATAGAAACCTATTCAATATTATATTCAGCTCACTTATTCTCTTGTTTCCCCCTCTTATTTCCTTCAAGATATCTCATTTTATTTCAGTGCACTATTGAAGAAGAAATTTGAAGGAAATATTATTGCTAGCATTGAAAAAGTTTCCATTTTGTGCAATGGATGCACTAAAAATTACAACGATGGATATTCCTTTTGAAGGAAAAACTAAAAGTCAAGTGTTGCTCATCTGCGTGTTTTTGGTTGTCTGACGTATGCATTAGTGCTTGAACAACAATGCAGGAAATTGGATGATAAAGCAGTGAAATGTATTTTTGTTGGGTACAGTTCTGAAAGCAAAGGCTATTGTTTGTATCATCCATAGACTTAACACATTCTGGTTAGCCATAATGTTGTTTT
Source organism: Ceratopteris richardii (assembly GCA_020310875.1). Lineage (NCBI taxonomy): Eukaryota > Viridiplantae > Streptophyta > Polypodiopsida > Polypodiales > Pteridaceae > Ceratopteris > Ceratopteris richardii. Next base: position 43,734,541 of record CM035410.1, read on the forward strand.
TGTGGAAGATGCTATTCAACCATTACTTTCATGTACTAAGGAGACATCTATTAGCTCCAAAGACATGTATGATACTTTGCTTCCTCTTTTTATAGGTGGATAGTCTATTGCTAGTCCTAATGAGGCAACTTCTTAGCCTTTACATGTTTCATGTGATGATGTAGATCATTCCATTTTTGATGTAGATTTATATAATGCACTTGTGGATGAGAGAGCTGGTATTGAGGAGGTACAAACTATGCCAAAATGGCTAGTGCAGACTTTAGGTATAACAAATTAGGTGCACCTCTGTGATATCGTACTCATTCAGGCTCTCATAGTGCCTCTTTTGTGTGGCTTCCTCTAGTCTCTGTGATGAGAATGAACTTGTTCGTTTGATAAAGCACACAAATTGTGAAAATTGGATGGCTGCTATGCAATCAAAATATGATGTTATCATGAAAAATGATACTTAGTCTTTATGTGACTTGCCTCTTGGCAAGAAGGCCATTGGCACTAAGTGGGTATACAAGCTGAAGCATAAGCATGATCGAATAGTTGACAAGTATAAGGCTAGGCTTGTTACAAAGGGGTATGCTCAAGAAAGAGGCATTGATTTTGATAAGACCTTTGCTCCTACTACTGTTCGTAGCATCTGTGCACTTGCAACTCATCATGGTTGGAATGTACATCAAATTGGATATCCAAAATGCATTTTTGAATGGTGACTTGCATGAAGAAGTGTATGTTTTTCAGCCTTGTGGCTTTGTGCAGAAAGGGCATGAAAACAAAGTGTGCAGGTTGAAGAAGGCATTATATGGTTTAAAGCAAGCACCACGTGCTTGGTATGAAAAAATACATGGCTATTTGATTGCATATGGTTTTGAGAACAATCCAACTGAAAGCACCTTATATGTTAAGTGTGCAAATAATGTGCTTCTGATCATTGTTGTCTATGTTGATGACATGCTACTCACTGGTCCTCATGAGAAGCACATTGCTAATTTTAAGGTGGATCCCCATGCCTCATTTGAGATGTAAGACTTGGGCATTTGCATCATTATTTGGACATTCATTTTATGCAAGTTGACAGCGGAATAGCTTTGTGTCAAACACAATATATTGAAACATTATTGTAGCGTTCTGGCCTTGAAGATTGCAAACCTATTTCGACTCCTATGGAGACAAGTTTATACTTGAGTCTTCATGATGCTGGAGATGCACTTGATGCTCTTCTCTATCAGTAGGCTATTGGATACTTGATTTACTTATGCATTATTCGGCCATATATTCAGTTTGCTGTCTCACAGATGAGCAGGTTTATGCATTGCCCAAATGTCAAGCATTGGTAGGCAGTTAAGTGCATCTTTCACTACTTGAGTGGTACCCGACTACTTGGATTGTTTTATGCCAAGGGGGGTCACGGCCGCCAGATTTACATGCTTTTTTTGACTCTGACTGGGCTGGTTGCTATGACACTCGTGTGTCCACTAGTGGATTTTGTTTCATGCTTGGTAGCTCATATATATCTTGGTTGAGCAAGAAGCAGCCTACTATGGCCACTTCCAGTTGTGAGGCTGAGTATAGGGCAACTTTCACAGCGACTGTTGAGTGTGTGTGGCTCAGACAGCTTATGGCTGATATGAGTGTTGGACAGTCTTCTATCACAACCATCTTCACTGATAGTCAGAGTGCATTGGCAGTTGCGAGGAACCCTGTGTTCCATGCTCGCACTAAGCACATTGAGGTGCATTATCATTATGTCAGGGAGAGGTTCTACTTGGAATATGTGTCCACACAGGAGAACATTGCAAACCTTTTCATGAAGGCTCTGCCTAGGGAGAGACTTGAAGCTTTTTGCAAAGCTTTGGGCTTAATTCCTTTTGTTGATTGATTCCACATAGCTTGGCACTTCCTTATACATGACTGCTAGCTCCTTGTTCATTGCATCACTCACAAGGGGGATTTGTTGATATATTTAGGTAGTGATGTGTATGAACACATTAGGACTGCCGGGGAAGTTTCTTCCCTCTTTAGGAGGTCTTTTCCCCCTGACTTGTATATATGTCTATAGCCCTAACATGTTACTTATCCTTGTACATTCTAGTGGTAATGCATTCAATTTTATGTGTTGTGCTCCAAGCTTTTTCTTCTTCCTTGTGTTGTTCACATGCTTCCATGGACCTTAAACTCCAACAAGAACATACCTTTATGGAAAGGTGTCTTGAATATTAATATAGAGGGAGACTCATGGAGTATCATAAAGACCATTGAAAATAAAGGATTGTAGATTGCCATCTAATGGAATTAAGTGGTTATTGAACCATATATCGGTCATCTTACCACAAGGGTCTTGGAGCAAATAGGATCCAAAGCAGCTACTGAGCTTTGATCACTTAGAGATGTTATGAACTAACCACATATGATACCCTCTATGTTATCTAATGGAAAATAAGAATAAGGATGTATATTATGATTTTCTTCATAAAAAGCATCAAATGATAGAGAACAATAAACTATATAATATGCATACCCAACACTTATCTGGATAAAAGGATGGGGGTGATACAAAATCTCAATATTGCACATATAAGTGACTGGATAATTATAGAAATTTCATGGTTGAATATCCAACTCATTGAATTTGATATGAGATTTGGGTTTCAAGGGATGGAGCTCCATCTAAGATTTCACTTCATTTATGGGAACCAACTAGAATGCTTGAATAGGATTCGCATATATATATGGATGTACACACACATATGTACATACATACATACATACATACATACATACATACATAAATACATACATACATACATACATACATACATACATATATACATACATACATACATGCATACATACGTACGTACATATATACATACATACATACATACATACATACCTAGATACATACATACATACACATTGTTTTATTACTATGAGTAAAACTATCCTTTTCTACCTATAAAATACTAAAGGTATCAAAACGTAAGGACCTCATCATTTCCTAGCACTTAATGTTTCAAGTTTGCGGGTTAATTTAGCATATCGATTTCATTTGTGAAATGTTTTTCTAGGTGTCAAAATCATGTTGAGATGGACCAAATAAAGTGGCATAGTGAGCTGATTTACATGCACGCAAGAGAGCATCATTGTGGAACTACTATTTGGACAAAAGACCATATTATAACCTCACAAAAATGGAATCATTGCTTGCATTTTGACAAGGCATAAGGTTTTCTTGTCTTCACGTATGCACTCCATAAGATACAAGCTATAGTTTGTTCTATTCCATAATGTACTTACTCCTGAATTGAAGAGAATGCATCACTTAGGAGTCCAAGAATCACACCCTCTTCTAACATCAAGAGGCATGCCCGTCACCTTATCAAACCCTACTTTACAAGATCCAATTTGTTAAGTCATGTATGCAACATAGTGTTCCATACCAAGCTTCATGAGATCTCCCATAATTAACAATAGATACATGTTAAAGGTCTAGTGAGAGATACATGTTAAGATATTAGCAAGGAGGATTTGACGATATTAAAGAGATATAGACAAGACTATAAGTATGTATTTATCTAGATATGTATGTATTGAATGTAATGAACCTTCAAATCGATACTATATAAAAATTATGAAAGAGTTATGGACCAAATGTTCAATGTAAAATAGAATTATAAATTAAAATAAAAGTTACATAATATAGCTTTCATTAATTAAGTATACAACAATCATAGGGTATTCCTAGCAATAAAGGGATGAAAATAGAAGTAGGAGTCCTTGCAAGTTTTGGTTTGAACTACTAGAACATGCAAGGTAAAGAGAACAATGTTAATGTACAAACTAACCAAAACACAACGATTACTAAGGGCTAATGAAGACAAAGGGTTGAATAGATAGAACTTATCCTGACCACATCTTAACAAACCTATAAGCTCAAACTAAATATTTTTTTATCAAAAGGTTTTGTCTAAGGTGAGTTTAGTAGTGATTTTTTTTCCTTTGAGTAAGCCATGCTCTTAAAAGTAGATTCTCAAAGTTACCCTCTTTAAAAAGAGTATGGAAGATAGCTAGATATTTCTCAAAAATTAATCATATGAAATAATTGGAAGATAAGTATAAAAGATAATTTAAACACTTAGTTCTACATATGTACAAATATGATTATATTTAAATTAATTAATTAATTAATTAATTAAAAAAATATATGTATATATATGCTTTAATAAACATAACTACCTATCAATTTAAAAATATATATTCATGTATAATATGTATAGATATGTGTGTATGTCTGTCTGTCTGTATGTATGTGTGCATGCATGCATGTATATATGTATGTATGTGCAAATATATATATATATATATATATATGTGTATATGTATGTATGTATGTATGTATGTATGTATGTATGTATGTATGTATGTATGTATGTATGTATGTATGTGTGTGTGCACTGGTATATGTATTTATCTAAAAAAGTATATACTATAGAAAAATTGGTAGTAAGTATACATGGAAATTAGAATGCAAAAGTATACTCTTACAAGTATAGAGTTCCAACAAAGTCTTGTGCACGGTGTTGACAAATATAATTAACAATGGATGGCCTAATTGAGAAAAGAAACTTCATCTACTATTTGGGAATCATGTGTGGTATACAAGATAGCTATAAGTGTTACAACCTTGAAGCTTGTATATAAATAGATTTTTGTGCTCCCTATCAACCTCCTAGTACCAACTATAAGATTCACACAAGATCACTAGTGGAATGGTCATGAGCTCTATCTATAAGTGGATGAAATAGAGCAATTGCAAGAATTTATAATACAATGAACAATAAAAAAGCCTACTATGGTGCACACATATGTGATAAAGATCTACATGTAGGAGATCTTGTGCTGGTCTGCACACTAAAGTCATGTGCAAAGAAGCTTCAAAAGAGAGGCTATGGACGACTCATAGTCAACCATGTATCTTCATCTAGAGCAATTACTTTGGCCACACTTGATGGTGTTGCCCTAGCAAATTACGTTAGAGGTTGTAGAGTGAAGCTTTATCAAGATCCTCTTACACCCAAAATGATTTCCAAACTTTAGAAAGCGAAGAATATGAAGGTTGACACTAAAAGGATTATATAATAAGCATAAAAAAAGACACTTAGGACCTATTTTTGACTAGAGTAGACACTTCAATGTAAAGAGGGTCACTTTTAGAAGTTCACCATATAAAAGTGAACTAACCCTCATTTGTAACTTTTGACTTCTTTTTGTCCATTCCCTCTTCCAATCGTGTGAGTTTCTCTGGAGCTCTAGTGTCTTGTCCGTGAGTGAGGCTTGCTTGCATGTGTGTGTGTATGTGTGAGAGCATGTGTGCAAGAATCCTTGTGTGTGTGGTTCCTAGCATAGTGATGGTGTTCATACCATTGACTTGTCTCTCGGATTGACATTTTTTGGGTGATAATCTATTGATTGATACTAGTTTGTATGTGTGTTGTGCTAGAAGGTCTATGTTGAACACATGTGAAGTTGTTTCTCCTTTTGAGAGAGTATCTTCCCTTCTACCATCACATGTGTATCTAGGAGTCAAGTTGATTTATGATAGTACTTCAACGTCTCCATGTATTTTGGTAGTCCAAAACCAAGAGGCAAAACTTTCATATGTTCAAAATTTTTTTAATTGCAAGTGTCAAAGAAGCTAAATCTCCCTAAGAGTCTGAGTTTCAACCAAGAGGGGTTGGTCTACATTCCTTTGATGCCTCCATCTATACCTGATAGAGAACCCATGGAGATTTTCCATGGATATATATCACCATCCATAAGATTTGTAGAGAGAAGAGAAGGAAGGAGCAAAAAAGGTCAAATCATCCTCAACATGGTTAATAAATAAAACGCTTAATTTGTTAATAGCATTTACAACAAGGTTCTCTATACATCGACTTGTTTATTGGAGAATAGATGTCCAAATGAGAGAGAGAGAGAGAGAGAGAGAGAGAGAGAGAGAGAGAGAGAGAGAGAGAGAGAGAGAGAGAGAGAGAGAGAGAGAGAGAGAGAGAGAGAGAGAGAGAGAGAGAGAGAGAGAGAGAGAGAGAGAGAGAGAGAGAGAGAGAGAGAGAGAGAGAGAGAGAGAGAGAGAGAGAGAGAGAGAGAGAGAGAGAGAGAGAGAGAGAGAGAGAGAGAGAGAGAGAGAGAGAGAGAGAGAGAGAGAGAGAGAGAGAGAGAGAGAGAGAGAGAGAGAGAGAGAGAGAGAGAGAGAGAGAGAGAGAGAGAGAGAGAGAGAGAATACAATGCTCAAATCCAAGAAATGATGCAATAGGTAATAGCAAGGCCATGGACTAGAATGTGATGAGGTATAATAGGTGTAAATGAAGACTAAAGAGAGGCAACCTTTTTTTGCCATATATGGTTGTGGACAGATAATGGAAGTTGCATAGAGGGTCATAGGAGACCTCCTATTGGTAGTAGACAAGGAGGTCCAAGTGGCTTGACAAGGTAAGGTAGCATGAGATAGACCAATCAAAGAGAGTCAGGGTAGAGCGAAGGCCAAGCAAAACCAAGCACGCAAGGAGGTCGATGCAAATCCGACAACTAGGCCTATTAAGTTTCCAAGCAATTCTTGTGCAACAATGACTTTGATTACTCATTGTAAATTACATTTTTAATAATTCGGACTCCCTTTTGTTCAAGCCGAGGAGTCCTCAATCTTGAGGAGTACTAGAAGTACCTATGTACCAAATTTCGTATTTTTTTGAGCTTGTTTGAGCCTCCAAAGAGGTATAGGAACCTATTTTTTAAGTAGGCTAGACACTAGGTCTTGAGAGGGCCAAAGCTAGTGAAAAAATATAAAAAGAGCTAGAAAGCTCATTTTGGAGAGCATTTTTTTGGGAATTGAAGTGAGAAAAAGACATTCTAATTGTATTTTTGACTAATCAAACATTCCATTGCTCCATCTCTTTGTCTTGCCATGTGTGTGTATGTGTGTGCATGTTGGTGTGATTCTCACTCACACATTTGCATTCTCATTATCTGTTGGTTATCATACCACCCTCACATCTTTCGAGATTGACAATCATGAGGTGGATCTCCTCACATTGATGCTTATCATTGTGCTAGGGTGATACCAAATTTGTCGCTATTGCCAAGGATCAAGCTTCGAGGACAAGAGTGTGATGATAAGATGTAGAGATTTTACATTGGAATGGTAAGTAGTTAGGTAGTTTATTTACTTTTCTTAGTTTTTACATCATGGTCACCTTCCTCACAATCTCCCACCTCAATCTTCTTCTTCGCAAAATTTTTAGCTTTTGACCATATCCCCACCTCTACCTCACCTTCCCTCATTTCACTTGTGAGAGTGAGTGAGAGAGAGAGAGAGTAAAATTGTGTGCATTGTTTTTGCATGTTTCTTGAGCTTCCTTACATGTACCAACATTCAAAGCAGCTGCAACACCTCCAACAGGTATAGAAATTCTCAGCACAGGTCCAGAGGCATAGCCCTCTATCAATTGTGGCAGACACAAAATTTGATCATTTGGTAAAACTAAGTGTATTCTAGCCATCATGCACACTACATATACATAAAAAGTTTTTGAAAAGGTGAATATTTTATGTCCATCATGATAGACACATCCGTCCATTGTGACAAACCAATGTCCATTGCACGACAAATGATGGAGAACAGATGATGGACTGTGTCTATTGCAAGGGACAACCTATCCATCATGACAAATAGCCGTGCATGATAGAAACCCTTCTTACAAGTAGATTATTCTATCACAATTGATAGGCCACAATTGACAGTATCCATTGCCATGTCAGTCCATCCTGATTGAAACCTATCCATCATGATTGATAGATCTCCATCACAAAATAGATGCCTGACAGACCTCGATGGATCTATCCATCGTGATTGATAGGCCACAAAGGATAGTTATGTCCATCACAATTGACAACCCTATTGATTGCAATAGACAACCTTTTTCGGTTGAAATTAGGGTTTTAAATTTTTGCATATTTTGAGCTAAATTTTGGCAATTTTGTTAGACTCTTGGAGTATTCAGGAAGGCAAAGGCTTGCGGATAGTTGAATTGCACTTCGGGATCTACTTCTTGGGCATTGGAGAACTCTTCAAAGCAAAGGGCTAGAGGTTGCAAGAACATTGAACTCCTTCAGTCAATTCTATAGCTAAGGCTAAGAACGATTAGTGGTACTGATTAATTAGGATTACATAGGCATGAAATAAGTACAAAAAACCCTAATTATTTAAGCCCAACTGTAAGATTAGAATATTGTTGCAGCAAACCCTAAAGGAGAAGGACTAAGTGGATTGATCCCACCTAAAGTGCGATAAAAATCAAGTATTCCTATTGATGATAATTGTCAGACACGATTACAATAGATAAATTTATAAAAGAACAAGTAATTGATGCAAAAGAACATTACAATGCGATTGTACTTGGGAGAATTGGGACTAATAACAAAGATTATCAACCTTAGATCAGGTAGAAACCTAGGTCAGGATAGAGAAAGCATGAGGTCCTGTGATGCTAGTGTACATCACACAGCTAGGCCATGGGCCTAGCAACTCAATGATTATTCCTACTTGCTAAACTCAGAGACTAATGGCTTGGAGATGTCCTTTAGCATAGAATGACCCACAAGTAGTCCAAGCACTATCTATTTACAAACACCAAAAGGCCCCTACAAGATGCACTTGGAGTACATTAGAACCAACTAATTAGATGCTCGCATCTATGAGGATGGTTTGAGGAGATCACTTGTCCAACTTAAAAAATCAGATCAACCCTTCGAACTTGAACACCCAGTGGTCAAATTTGAAGAGTGCTCAAACATTGATAAGCATGGAGCCATGTATGTTGTCACTAGCTTACCAGACTAGACAAATGAGTTTGGAAACGTGATCCTAGAAAAAGAGATTGGATACCTAGAGCAAGGAGACATAGGATGAGAACCAGGGACTCCTTGAGGTAAATATATCTTGACTAGAGTGATAAACCTAGAGCGGATTCCCTAAGACAACAAAAACATAGAGTTATTCTTGAATAGAGAAATGGATGAAGCTTTTTGGAGATTCAAAACAGATCAACTTAGTGAAGTAGGTGGAGTCACCATAAACAAATTCAAAGATTGTGAGATACCATGCAAATTTTTCTATCTAGGTAACACGACAGAAAGCATGTTCTTGGTAATGGAGTATGGTAGGAACACCTACACTTGGAAGGGAAAATTAGTTTTCCCCCAACCAAGATCAAATGTATCTTATTGTCAACAAGGAGCCGGATCATCTCATGTCCATGGTACTCATAAGGAAAGAACTAGACAAAGACCTGAGGTGAACTTTGCGAACCCCTTAGGTAGAGAATGGTCAGGATTAGAGGCAGAAAGAAAAGATCATGAGAGACACAAAAATCTCATACACCAAAGAGGCATGGATGATTTTCCTTTACTGAGACCTAGAGAACACCCTAGGATCTTGAGGCCTACCTACCTGGTTAAATCCATGAGAGTTACTTCGATGGCAATTGAGACTCATATGATCACGTAAAGGAGTTTAAAGAAGTACTAAGAGCAAAACATGTTGATGACTTGTTCACTCAATATAATGCCTTTGGTCTAACACTCAAGAACATAACCTTGATGTGGTTTCATCCACTACATCAAGGACAATTCAAGAACATTGATCAATTGCTAGAAGCCTTTATCACACAGTTCTCCAAGAGTGGCATCAAACACAATACTTCACCTCTGATCCATAGTTTCAAGCAAATACCCTAGGAGATGATTAGACTAATAGGGAGAAGGTTTAGGTAGTACCTAGAGAGATGCCCTATTCTAGAACTATCCACCCTAGCAAAGCAAGTGGCATTGTTCTTGGATGGTTTGATAAGTGCTGAATTGAGAGCATATGTGTATTTAAAAGAGCCTAGGACCATAGAGTAGTGAGTTCATGTGTGCATTGATATTGAGGACAATCTAGGGGAATAGTTAGAGATTTTCGAGATCTATAAAGACTCAGATAGCACTACTGGCTTCATTTCTAAACCATCCACTTCAATAGAGGAGTTATGCGCCTAGGATGATCTCAGTGAAATGTTGTTACAATTGTGGAGGAGACCACATGGCTAATGCTTGTCCAATTATGGGTTAACCCCAAGGAGACCCTAATAGCCAATATTGCATCATCTAGAGGAGATACACTAACCACACTGCACAAAATTGCCCTTATAACAAACGTGTGATTAGGCAAAATTATCCACAACCATATTAACAATAGGGAAGATACCAAAATCAATACCAACCTCAACAATACTTTAAGCCACAATAAACTTACCAGCCACAATACGAATCTCAACAAAGACCTTGACCAGTGTTGGGTCAACAACCTCCTCCTCTAGTTGATGTGATCCTAGTCAAATATGCATCAACAGAAGAAAACTTTAGTAGGGCCTTAGTGCCAACACTTCCCTTGATTTTTGAAAGGAATCCAAATGCTCATAGTTTGACTCAATGCATGTAGATGGTACACCAACTTGCTACATGGATCCACCAGAGAATAATGAGATCTGTAGTGAAATTAGATGGGAACCAAAATACACCAATCCTAACCCGAAGTCCCAACCAAGACAAATGAGATCCCAAGGACATCGAGGACCATGCTATAGGTGCCAGGGAGACCATTTCATTAGAGATTGTCCAATCCTTACACTTGGACATCCACAAATAGTAACAATCTCAAGGATTTTGTCCTAATTGCTAGTAAGGAGCATCTTCTAAGGGGTTGCCAAAAAAATCCAGCCAATATGCAAAAAATCACACCTATTAATGTATTGGCTTAGTGGTAGGCTCTTGGGGAAGTACAATTACTCCAACCCAAGTGCAAGTAGTAACTAGACCTCAAACCCACCCTACAACAAAAGCAAGGCACATGCCAATAAAAGAGTCTAGACAATAGTGAAACCAAGAGCACAACTAAAAAGAGATTGAGAGCTTGGAAAGATAGTTGTGAACCAATGAAAAGAAAATGGACAAACAAAATGAGTGAACTAGAAGAGAAATTAAGGGAGACCAATGCTAAACTTAAAGAAATCACATCTTAGACACACCCTCACACAACACAACCACCACCATCACCATCTAATCAACATCATATAACCCCATCACCACCTTGATCAAGGTCAGTCTTAGCAGATCCTACTCTTGAGGATTTAGACATGATGCTTAAAGCATATCAAACCAGAATCCAAGAAGGGCCAAATGTGACAAAACATCAAAAATGTTACCCTAGAGCCAAAAATGACCTAGGAGGGAAGGGATAGGCCTTCCCCCCAAGGAAGTTTATGATCCTAATTCTATTGATTTTGGAATCCCTTCTTTGGTGCATCAGTACTCACAAGAATTCCTTGGAGAGATTCAAGAAGAGAAATGGGCCAATGAGAGTGAGAATCCTCCCCTCATTGAGTTAGTAGACAATCTTCACAATGAGTTTCCACAAGACATTCCCTCTATCTATAGAGAACAAGAGGATGTACAATCTAGTGAACAGCTAGACTTCAAGTCTAATACCTTACACGAATTGCCTCATTTCATGGGCCCATGGGAGTCTAAGTCTATCCATATGAGAGCACCCACGATCATGGTAAGAAACAAAATCTCAGTTGTACCTAGGAATACGTATGTAATGAAGAACACCAAAGTGTAGTGTCATCTCACTTTGGAGGAGCTACTCAAAATTAAATCAGAATTGTGGAAACACATAGCCAATCAAGTGCAAGAAGTAGCTAAATCGCATTCCCAGGTAGGATCACACAAGACAATACCAGAGATACCCTTGGATAAGATAAGAGACATGAGCAAAGGAGAAGAGGGAAATACCTATCTCCCAATCACTTATCAAGGTCATACAATGAAAGATATTTTGGACTGAGGTGTAGGAGTTCCTATCACTAATACCTCCTTATGGAAGCGTTGGGGCAAGTCAACACTCATACAATGAGAATGATGTTGCAAATGACAGATGGCTAGATCGAGAAACATGTAGGATCTTTGGAAGGAATAACTCTTACCACTTGTGTGGAATTTGGGCTTACTTTTACCATATGTGAATTTGGTAAGAACCGTGCATATGAGATGATATTAGGTAGACCGTTCATGAGACATATGCAAATAGTGCAAGATTGGGGAACTAGTTCTTTGTACTGGCAATGTTTAGGAGTTACTACTCAGTTCAATCTCAAGGATTACTCTCATAGATATGTGCCCCCTATACAATGGAACCCCATCCATAGAGCAACAGGCAACACAAAATTTTTGCACTCCATACGATGAGGATTGTCTTGGATGCATGAAGACACTCACTTATGGATGTGCAAAGTTGCAGTTGAAGAAGAGAAAAGCTTATCTACACAAGAAGTAGGTACAGAGAAGCACTAGATCAATTCAAGACCTAGCCTATGCACCCATAGTGTTCCCAGATGAAGAATTTGAACCCCATAGTTGGGCAAAAATTATAGCGACCATGGACATAGTAGTTGATGAGAAACAATGGACCCCACAGTATGATGAATATGGATATGCCATTTCAGTTTTCACTATAGAGCCAATCATGCATGATTTGGTGATTGAAAAATGTGACCCTTGTACATGAACCTAAGAAAGATAGTGACGATGATAAAGAGTCTATCCTCATGGAGCCTTTTTATGCTTCAGAGGTAGAGTACATCTATTTGGCCTAAGCCAAAACTCAAGAGGAGGGAAGATCAAAACCAGAACAAATGATGATACTAACTGAAAAGATGAAAAGAGAGAAACCAAACCCTAAGCCAACAGAAGAAGAGACCCTCTTTGAAGTCCCAGAGAACTTCAAGAAATATGAAATAGAAGATCGAAAGGTCATCATAATGTTGCCTAATAGGGAAGCACTCACAGCAGTGGATTATGACAACAAAGAGAGAACCAAGAAAATTGTAATGAGCAAAGAAGAGAATGGAGAATGATGTACATACATTGGACATGAATTGACTAAAAAAGAAGAAAAAGATTTGATTGATTTGTTAAGAGAGTATCGAGATGTGTTTGCATGGATCTACAAAGATTCGCTCACATAGAATTCCCGTGTCTTTAGATGTCAAATCTACAAAGTAGAAACCATATACATATAATGATAACTATGCAACAAAGATAAAAGAAGAGATAGATAATTTGATAGAAGCTGGATTTATGTAAGAAATTGAGCACACCAAACGGGTATCCCCCATTGTTGTAGTTCCCAAAAAGAACGAAAGACTACAAGTGTGCATTAACTTGAAGAAGGTTAACGTAGCCACTATTAGAGATAACTATCCACTTCCTACCACAAAACACTTGTTGGAATGTGTGGCAGGAAATGAAGTCTACAACTTCCTAGATGGACTTCCAGGGTACAACCAAGTAGTTATCACCTAGAAGACCAACATAAGATGGCTTTTTTCACATAGTGGGGCATATATGCATTTTGTGTGATGCCTTTTGGAATGGAAAATGCTCCTACTACATTTCAAAGGGTTGATGTGCCATGTGTTCAAAGAGTTTTTGCAAAAAAATCTAGAGGTCTATGTTGATGATATATGTGCTCATTCCAACATCAGGCAAGCACACATTCATAAGTTGAAACAAATCTTTGAGAAATATAGAGTATATCAAGTTTGCTTGAACACAGAAAAATGTGTTTTCATGGTTAGGAAAGGCAAGATTCTAGGACACATAGTGTCAAATAATGGAACCTCAATGGATGAGGATAAAGTCAAAGCTATTGTAGAGTTACCTAGACCAAAGAATGTTAAGGAAGTTCAAGCATTCATGGGTTATTGTGGTTATTACCGATGATTTATCCACATGTATGCAATCATTGCAAAGCCTTTGTACAACCTTTTAGCTAATTTGAGTGTGATAACTCTTTCAATGAGCTCAAATGATGATTGTGTTCAACATCAATCTTGATTACACTAAATTGGAGTAAGCCTTTCCATGTTCATGTGGATGCATCTAATTATGCTATTGGGTGTGTGCTAGCACAACCTATGGGTGAAGGTAACATTGATCTTCCAATCTCTTATGCAAGTAGACAATTGAATGCAGTTGAAGGAAATTATACTACTACCAAAAGAGAAGGATTAGGCATGGTGTATGCGATTAATAAGTTTGGATATTATTTTCTTACAAATAACTTTACTTTTTTTTTTAATAGACCATTAAGCGCTACTATATCTAGTAAACAAACCTTGCAATATAGGTAGATTAATAAGGTGGTTCCTATTAATCATGACTTTGAAGTTGTGGTTAGAAAGGGTAAGTCTCACCTTAGGGCAGATCACCTTTCTAGACTAACTTCAGGAGAATCCATGCAAGGAGTGTTGGATAAACTTCTTGATGCTTACTTATTCAACTTAGAAGTAGTGCCTAATTGGGCCAAAACTATAGTGCCTATTCTCACCTTTGGACCTAAGTATCCTATACTAAAAGCCAAAGGTAAAGAAGTAGTGAGGTCTAAAAAATATCACATAATGGTAGGAAGTGTGTATACGCACACCAATCAAGGCATATTGGCTCGTTGTGTAGATGAAGATGAGCATGTGAAGTGGTTCCAAATAGCACATGTAGGTGCACTACAACAACATCACTCTAAACATTGAACCCTATAGACTCTATGAAGATTAGGTGTATACTAGCCAACGATGGAAGTAGATGTCTATAGGATGTACAAGGAATGCCCAATCTATGGTGTAAAACTGCTAGTGGAACATGCCAATCTGTATCAAGTGTCTTTAGTGCCAGATTCGAGTGAACCTTTGGTAAAATTTTTGAGGAAGAAAGCATTCCCTTAAGAGATGACATTGCCCAAACGAAAGAGTTTAGAGTAGGAAGCCCTAGAATACACACTTATTTCTACATAACTTATACCAATGAGGATGAGAAAAATACCTAAGAATGTATGTCCATGAGAGTGAATATCTTAAAATCTTAGAATTTTCCCACTAGGGTGTGACAAGAGGACATCTTGGACTAGACCGCATGATCAGAGCTATACTACTCATAGGTCTTTGGTGTCCAACCCTCCACATGGATGCGCATACCTATGTGAAGCAGTGTGACATTTGTCAACGAGCTTAATATTTGATACATAAGGATGAGATGCCATTGAGGCGCATGATGGGAGGGCGTGTATTCTCTGAGTGGGGAATAGACTTTGTTGGTCCTATTAATCCCCCAGCTAAGAGTTCACATGCTGAATACATTATTGTTGCCATGGATTACCTAACCAAATGGGTAGAAATGAGAGCCACTAAGAAAAAAGATGCACAAACTACTTCTAAGTTTCTCTTCGAGAATGTGTTTACAAGATATGGTTTGCCATTAGAATTCGTCAACGGTCATGGTACCCATTTCTTGAATGAGGTCATTGAATACTTGTTACAAGAATTCATATTCATTCACAAGAAGTCAGCCCCGTACCACCCATAGGCAAATGGTCAAGCAAAAAGCAAAAATAAGATTATGTGCATTGTGAATAATAAATGTTCTGATTAGGACAAACAATTACATCATGTTGTTTGTGCATATAGAGTGGCCTATAAAACAGTATTCCAAGCCACACCCTTTTAGATGCTATTTGGATAGAATTTAGTGTTGCCCTTAGATTTCTTGATACCTACTTTAAAAGTGGCTCAAGAACATAAGCAGCCAGCCATAAACTCTCGTCTAGGATTTTTGACTTAGAACGACTAGGAGAAACTAGATTAAGAGTAGCCACTAGAGTCTAGATATCCAAACAAAGACAAGAGGCCTACTTTGATGGAAATGTAAAGGATAAGGGCTTAAAGGCATGAGACTTAGTCTTGGTGTATACTCTAAAACAACATGCTAGGAAATTGGAGAAGCATGGCTATGGACCCATGATAATAAACAGAATCTCCACTAGTAGAGCTATCCAATTAGCAAAACTAGAAGGAAATATCCTATCGAGTTACATCAGCGGATGTAGAGTCAAATTTTATTAAGAACCCCTTGTGGAGGAAATGATTAGATCTATGAACATGCAGTGAACTTGAACCTAAGAAGTGGACTTCTTCAGGTTTTGGTGAACCAACAATGGATCATAGGTGAATTAGCGAATCAAACACTCAAGGAATTAGGCAAGGCACCAATTCCTGGTCCTTCCAAGAGCACACATGAAGATAACGATGATGTTATTGTTCAAAGCTCTATGATGCAGAAGGAAACAACTTGTGAAGGAGTAGCAAAAGTAAACATGGAACTCCATTCTTTTACAAAGATGATCGAGACCCAACAAGTATGGAAGCATAAGAAGCATATGGATAAGATCACCAAATCTTATGATTAGAAGCTAATTTGAAACAAGAAAACAGCCGAAGTGAAGCAGATCTGGGTATGCAAGAGTGAGTGAATCTCTTCTCCCTTAGCAAGATCAAGGGTATCTACCAAACAAACGATGCATCCCAAGAAAAACAAAGCTGAGAATTACAAGAGCTAGCCATGGTGGACTATCTCTATTTGGATACCAAAGTGGTCGATGAAGGCTGACCCCAATGTAGACAAATCTGGGTGCTCAGAACCTACTTGTGCGCTCAATTAGTTACATACAGGCTCATAGGCCAAAATCAACACTCAAAATCTCTCTTCACACATTTCACAGAGGGCATCTATTATCACCACATCAATACATCAAATTCTACCTAGATCTACTTGGAAATGGGTACCTAGAAAGCCCCAAATCTGGGTAGAATTATCTTAGACACCTATAAAGGCCACCAAAGTTAAGATTTGTAACCCCATAAGGGCCATTTGGCAAGTCAAAATTTGTACTGAACCCCCTCACCCAACCATGTAAAAATACCCTTGCAAAGTATAGATGTATTCTTTGTACATTGCACATTGAGAGTATGCATATAGGGAAGTGACTAACCCTTAACAACCACTCACATTCACATCATATCTCACCAAAACTAGCTCACCAACCACAATGAATATCATGTTGGTACTGTAAAGGGGACAATGCATAATCTAGTTTCCAATGCAATGCTAATATGATCTTCTTCCTTCTAGTAGATTCAGGTCCAACCATAATCACTAGCACAATGGAAGATACAACAAGAACAAGTTTGCAAGTTGGGACTACTTATCAAATTGTTGACATAGAGAGCTTGCGCATATTAGATGAGCCTAAAGAATGGCAAGAGGAGATGTAGGTAATGCATATTTGTTGGTGCAGGGCAATCAACAATTGAAGTTTTGATGAAGGTTTAAACTCAAGGACTGAAGAAAAGATCCAGATATGAAGCATGAAGAAAGTACATGTTCAGAGAATGAAGATGTGTATACATATGTACATTAGTTTAGAGTTAGTTTACTTATACTTTTGTATGGTCATGAGCTTGTAAATATTTGCCTATATATACAAGGAAAAAATGTCGGGTTAAATATGAGATAATGTGTGAGAATAGCTCTCTCATCCAAATGTAAAGTCTTCTTAATGAAGAAACATTGCACCCGATTTTTCTGAGTGTTCTCCTTCTGTGTTTGATCATTTCAAGAATCCTTTTGTAGATGTCTAATTCCATAGTTAATGAGTCTATGTTTAAAGTTTGAGAGCCTAATTGTAAACAAGCTATGAGAATTATGAGTAAGAACATTCATATGTGAAGAAGTGGTGAGTGTTTTCTGAAACAGGCGCAATCTCGATGGTCAAAGAATTGATCATTTCTCAGTGCACAGTGTAAAGTTTTGCACAAATGAGGAGTCAAAATCTAAGTTGGAATGTAAGTCATCTATGGCTAAAAGTATTTGCGTAAACGGGTTCTAGTTTGAGAGAACCAAGCTTAAGAAGTTGCAGGTGTCAAAGTTGACTGTAAAGAACTATAGTTTTAGACATAGGTGACTCGTTAAGATCATTTCTCAAGGTCTACTGAATGTTTTGGAATGATTTAACTTGAAGGAGGTGCACAAAATATAAGAGACACCTTGTGCAAAGTTTCATAAAAAACTTTACACATTTGATAAGTCAATGAGTGAGTTATGTGCAACAGACTTTTTGTGTAGTCATCTTCTTCACAGTTTATCCAAAATTTTGATAATTTGATCATTGATCCGCTAAATTGGTGAAGGTTTTGAGTTACTCTTGATATAGAGGTGCTCTAGCTTCAAGAGTAGCTTGTTCTTTTTGAGATTAACACTCTCCATCAGAGGTATCAGAGCAGGAAGTATCAAAATTGAAGAAAGGAGGAGCCTGACTGCTACAGTCATAAAGAATTCAACAATTGAAGATTCAAAAGGTGAAAGCTTGAGAGCAAAGCTTGAGAAGGAGGCCAGAAGATATCGAGGAAGACAAAAGGAGTATCATTCGAAGTAAAGGTAACCTTATTCCTCATAAAGCTTGAAGGATTTAATACATAGGTGAAGAAAGGATGGGAGATTCTCTTCAGATAGAGAAATTGGATAGAGAGAACTATCCAACATGGTCAATGAGGATGGAAGCTCATCTTATGAGCAAAGACTCGATAGGTTATATTATAGGTGAAGAAGAAAAGCCTCAGTTCAGAGATCCTAGTGTTCCAACTAGGGAGGAATTATCAGATTTGAAGACTTGGATGAAGAGAGATGCTCAAGCCAGGAGCATTATCTATATGGCAGTTAATGACTACTTGCTACCTCACATTAGAGGTCTTGAAAGTGCAAGTGATATATGGAATGCTTTGGAGGAGCATTTCCAAAACACCACAAAGTCAAAGAAGGAATCCTTGTGGGCAGAATTTACCACATTCAAGAAGAAGGCCTCTCAATCCATCTCAAATTATGTAACAAGAATGAAGGACATTGCAGATGCATTAGGAGCAGTTGATGAAGATATTGAGGAGGATAAACTAGTAAGGCAAATCCTTACAGGTTTGAGAGGTGATGAAAAATGGAAGCCATTCATTTTTTCTATTGAATTATCACTAGATCATTTTACTCCTGATTTAAATCAGTTGCTAAGACACATGTTAACCTTTGAGCATGATGTCAAAGGTGAATGCGATAAAAGTGCATGTCAAGCAATGTATTCAAAGGATAAGAAGAAGAATAGCAGAGGGAAGTAACAAGCAAATGAAGATGAAGAACTAGCCAGGCTAACTTCCTAAGAGGAAGAGGAGGTAGCAAAGGTAGAGGAAGAGGCAGAAGTAATAAAGATGGTGGCAAAGCTTGTTGGATTTGTGGTAAGACAAATCATTTAACTAATGATGGTTGGCACAATACTCAGAATAATGGTGGATATAATCAGAACTTTAGTTCAAGAGGAAGAGGTGGCAGAAATCAAAGAGGTAATTTCAAAGGTAGAGGTAGTAGAGGCTACTTTGGAAGAGGCAGCTAGAGGATTCCAAAGTCAACAATACAACAGTACCTACTACAATTATGCTTCAAATCAGAAGGAGGATTCAACATTGATAATGAATGCAACTTGTGAAAGGCAAAGTGAAGACCAAAGAGTCTTCTACATTGACTCAGGGTGTAGCAATCACCTGAGTGGTAACATAGCTTTGATGACTGATTTGGAGAGTAAGGTAACTAATCATGTAGTTCAAACAGGTGACAATACAAAGCACAATGTGAAGTCAATTGGATCAGTGAAGGCCAAGGATGGAAGTACTCTCTTGAGTAAGGTTTTGTATGTTCCTACAATTCCAAAGAATCTGATAAGTGTAGGAAAAATTATTGAAAAAGGTTATGAAATGAGGTTCACTAATGAAGGAGTTTTTGTGGAAGACCCTAGCAATGGGTATAAACAAATTGTTTGAGGGAAGAAAGAAGGAAGACTCTTCACATTGAAGATTCAAGGTAACATTGGTCATGCCTTGTACACTTATGGAGGACATAAGATCTCAAAGTTAGATCTTTGGCATAAAAGGCTTGGACATTTTAATGAAAGAGGTATTAAGGATATGGTTAACAATGGTTCAGTGCTTGGATTGCCTAATGTTGCAGGTCAACATATGACATACAGATGTGAGGCATGTCAATTAGGTAAGGCTCATAAGCAATCTTATTCCAAGCATGGTTTTATGTATTCGGAGAAGCTTGAGTTGGTACACATAGATGTGTGGGGACCATCAAAGGATTTCAGTATCAATGGTTCAAGGTACTATGTGATTTATGTTGATGATGCTACCAGATGGATCACTATTTATGTGATCAAAGATAAGTCAGAGGTATTCAATACATTCAAACTTTATCATGTGTATGCAGAGAGAATTACAGGTCAAAAGTTGAAGAGACTAAGGTCAGATGGAGGGGAGAGTATTTCTCTAACGAGTTCAGTGATTACTTGTGGAATGCAAGTATAAAAAGGGAAATTACTTGCAGGTACTCTCCTCAAGAAAATGGTGTAGCAGAAAGGAGGAATAGAACTCTTGTTGAGTTTGCAAGATCCATGATGAAGGAGAAAAATTGCCCAAATTACTTGTGGGCTGAGGCTGTAAATACAACAACATATTTGTTCAATAGATTACCATGTAAAGCTTTGCAAGGTATGACACCATATGAAGCGTGGTGGGGTAAGAGACCTACATTGGATCATTGTAAAATATTTGGATGTTTGGCATATGCATATGTGCCATCTCAATTGAGGCATAAATTGGAACCTAAAGATGAAAAATATGTCTTCATTGGATATGATGATAAGCAGATGGGATATAGGTTGTGGAGTCCATCCACAAAACAATTCCTTGTGTCTAAGGATGTTACATTTGATGAGCAAGGTACTTGGTATGCAGGTACACTTAATGTTCATGCAGGTGATGAAGAAATTGTGAATCAGAAGAAAGGTAAATCAAAGGTTCAGATATTTGATGAAGAGGAGAATAATGAAGTACAGGTTGAAGTTGAAGAAGTGCCAAGGTTTGATCCAGAATGTGATGAACCAGAAACCTCAAGAAGTGGAGAACTCAGAAGTTCATCAAGACACAAATGGCAACCTACAAGGTATAGCTATGACACTTCTTTTTTGGCTACCAAAGATTATGCTTATATGATAAAGGAAGATGAAGACCCTTCTACATATGAAGATGCAAAAGGTAAGGAAAATTGGGAGAAAGCTATGCAGGAAGAGTATGATGCATTGATGGAGAATCAGACATGGGATTTGGTTCCTAAACCAAATAGTCAGAAGATCATTGGATGCAAATGGGTCTACAAGACAAAGAGGTTTGCAAATGGAAGTGTGTCTAGGTATAAAGCTAGACTTGTTGTGAAAGGGTTTTCTCAGACATATGGTATAGATTATGATGAGACCTATAGTCCTGTGGGAAAGATGACAACCATCAGGACACTCATAGCTATTGCTGCATGTAAAGGTTGGAAATTATGTCAACTAGATGAGAAGAATGATTTTCTAAATGGTTATATTTCAGATGATGTTTTCATGGAGCAACCACAAGGATTCAGAAATGAAAGGTATCCAGATCATGTATGTAAGCTCAAGAGAGCTTTGTATGGTTTGAAGCAGGCCCCAAGGGCATGGAATTATAGACTTGTGAAGTTCTTGAACGAACTTGGTTTCCAAGTATCTGAAGCACATAGTAGCTTGCTTGTTAAAGCAAGTGATAATGGGTCATTTACATGTGCATATATATTGATGATATAATTCTTACATGAAGAGATGAGAAACACATTCAAAGCCTAAAGAAGCAAATGGAGAAAGAGTTCAAGATTAGTGACTTGGGAGACTTGTCATATTTCTTGGGCATGGAGATCTCATACACTCAACATGGAGTGTATGTAACTCAAGAAAGGTACTTGAAAAACTTGTTGATCAAGTTTAAAATGGATGATTGCAGGGTAGCACCTACTCCAATGGAGGTGAATCACAAATTGAGCAGATATGGAGGAGAAGAGTTCAAGGACATGAAGCTATATCAAAGTTTGGTTGGTAGTCTGATCTATGCTACATTAACTAGGCCTGATTTGTCATATGCAGTTGGAGTATTATCTCAATTCATGCATTGTCCTAGGAAAGAACATTGGGTTGCAGGACAAAGAGTGTTGAGGTAAATTAAGGGTACACTCAAAGAAGCTTTGTATTATGGTATTACATCAGATACAAACATCAAGATTTATGGTGATACAGATTGGGCAGGTAATCCTGATGACAGGAGATCAACTTATGGATACTTGTGTTATGTGGGAGATAAGTTAATTTCATGGTGTTCAAAGAAACAACACACAGTTGCTTTATCATCCACAGAGGCTGAGTACAAAGGTATGGTTGAAGCTACAAAGGAAGTGATATGGCTTAAAACTCTTATGAAGAGTTTTGACATCACTCAGAGTACACCCACTATTCATGGCGATAACATGAGTTCATTGTATTTAGCTGCTAATCCTGTTTTTCATGCCAGGACTAAACATATTGAGATTTAGTATCACTTTCTAAGAGAGGAGGTGATGGATAAAGAGATTGAAGTAATACATACTTAAACAAAAGATCAGATAGCTGATATGCTAACCAAAAGCTTGGATGGACCAAAGCTACAAAGATTCAAAGACATGGCATGTATAAAGAAGATAGAGAAAACCTCAATTGATGATTGAGGGGGAGCTGTTGGTGCAGGGCAATCAACAATTGAAGTTTTGATGAAGGTTTAAACTCAAGGATTGAAGAAAAGATCCAAATATGAAGCACGAAGAAAGTACATGTTCAGAGAATCAAGATGTATATACATATGTACATTAGTTTAGAGTTAGTTTACTTATACTTTTTTATGGTCATGAGCTTGTAAATATTTGCCTATATATACAAGGAAAAAATGTCGGGGCAAATATGAGAGAATGTGTGAGAACAAGATTGAAGAGAATTAGAAGTCATTAGACACTTGTGAAGTGTGTAGAATAGCTCTCTCATCCAGATGTAAAGTTTTCCAGTAATGAAGAAAAGTTGCACCCGATTTTTTTGAGTGTTCTCCTTCTGTGCTTGATCATTTCAAGAATCCTTTTGTAGATGTATAATTCCATAGTTAATGAGTCTATGGTCAAGCTGTGAGAATTATGAGTAGGAACATTCATATGTGAAGAAGTGGTGAGTGTTTTCTGAAACAGGTGCAATCTCGATGGTCAAAGAATTGATCATTTCTCAGTGCACAGTGTAAAGTTTTGCACAAATGAGGAGTCAAAATCTAAGTTGGAAGGTAAGTCATCTATGGCTAAAAACATTTGCATAAACGGGTTCTAGTTTGAGAGAACCAAGCTTAAGAAGTTGCAGGTGTCAAAGTCGACTGTAAAGAACTATAGTTTTAGACATAGGTGACTTGTTAAGATCATTTCTCAAGATCTACTGAATGTTTTGAACTTGGAGGAGGTGTGCAAACTATAGGTGACACCCTTGTGCAAAGTTTCATAAAAAACTTTACACATTTGATAAGTCAATGAGTGAGTTATGTGCAGCAGTCTTTTTGTGTAGTCATCTTCTTCAGAGTTTATCCAAAATTTTGATAATTGATCATTGATCCTCTAAATTGGTGAAGGTTTTGAGTTACTCTTGATATAGAGGTGCTCTAAATTCAAGAGTAGCTTGTTCATTTTGGAGATTAACACTCTCTATCAATATTATCTTGATACAAGATCCACCCATGAATCATACTATGCGAGTTAGTAAGAACTCACACTAGTTCAGTGAGATGGCTAGACTATTAGGAGAAGGTGAATGTATATGGAAAGATGATCTTGAGTACAACAACATGTGGGGAAAGTATCACTTCTTTACCAGAGAATTTGAGAAGTTACAAAATGCAGCAGACTTAAGGCTAGTGCGGCAGAAGGCAGACTTGGTTAAATATTTTGCTATTAGGCTCTCGAAACCAGATTTCATGTGGTGCTTCTACCTCATCAACTCATTGACTACCACCTAGGACCCAAGAGCTTCAAGCACCTTCGTAGTTCCATCATTAATGCATGGAAATGAGTTGAAGAAATTTTGTATAACCAATAACTTAGTGTGAGAAGCCCTAGATATGAGAGGGATGCATATTCCAATAGAGAAATAAGGCTTGGTCCTAGAAAACATGAAGAAAAGGAATCTAACAAAGCTCAAAGACATGGTGGCCATGACACTTAATATTGCAATGCACCTTAGGATGTGCATGAAACATTTCACATTCCTAGGGAAAGACAGATTCACGATGCCCCATGAAAAGGTTTGGTCTAGCTTGCATCTTGCTGACACACAAAACATGACAATCAACTTGCCACATTGGATTATTGATCAAATTCATCAAGCTTGCAAGAGGTGGCCATGCAGGCTTGTATTACATGGTTGTTGTGTGCTCACCTAAATCATCTATCAATTCCTTGCTTATTGTTGATATATTTAGGTAGTGATGTGCGTGAGCACTCTAGGACCATAGGGGCACCTTTTTCCCTCTTTACGAGGTTTTGTTTCCCCCGGCTTGTATATATGCCTATTGCCCTAACAGGTTACTGATCTTTGTACATTCTAATGGTAATACATGCAGTATTGTGTGTTGTGATCCAAGCTTCTTCTTCTTCCTTGTGCTGTTCGCGTGCTTCTACAGACGTCTAACTCCAACAATTGGTATCAGAGTAGGTTGCCGCATCATCTAGGGCATCATCGACACATCCAATCATAGTCTCAGAATCGTACAAAACTTGGTGAGCATACTCATGGTGATTAGGAGATCAAAATTGCTTTGTTCTGTGGTGTGGAAATCACGATTTGAGCTTGTTTCGGCCTTCAAACACACAATCATAGTGCTTATGCAGGCTATTTTGTCTTTTGGTGCCAAAGATATATATAGGTTTTGGTTCACCAGTATAAGCATCTCGAAGTCTACTACAGATTTAGTAGAACTCGTCAGGGTATTTCAGATACAATCATTTTTCTGCATCAGGGTATTTTAGTCAGTGGCCATGGTTGAAAGCAGTGATATATTTTGTATGTTGGCTATATAAGTTGGATGATACAAATTACCGATTGAGGGCTTATCTCATGCATCACGTATTGGTCACAAAAGTATTGTGGAATATTATGCAAGGTGTTGAAAAATGTCCTATTACACCTACAAATACAAGTATTGAAGCTGATGCAGATGGCATCAAAGATGGTGATATTTTGTAGATTTTTGTTCGTGCTTCAGTTCTTGTTGCACCTATTGCAGAGAAAATTCATTGGGATGGTAGAGATGCTCAAGCACATGCATTGATAGCCTTGTCTCTCAAACGTGCCATTATTCCTCACATTCGCTCTTGCAGAACAACTAAGGATGCTTGGGATACAATTACCAGATTGTACCAGGCTAGGAATGAGGCTCATGTTGCATACCTCCAAAAACAATTGGAGAGTGAGCATATGAATGAAGATGACTCTATGGATAGTTTTCTAACAAAGATCAAAGATTTGAAGGAAGGACTAATTTTTGGTGATGAGATCTTGCATGACAGTTCAATTGTGCAGACTGTTCTGAATAGTCTTCCCAATTCATACTAGAGTTTTTCTTCTACTCTTTGTCTGATGATGAAAGAAAATCCAAATGCCTTGACATTTGAGGAGTTAGTCTCTGTTTTGTTGCAAGAAGATCAGTCTAGGCAGAACAGGTCCATTATGCATGTTGCAGATCAAGCTTTCTTGGCTAGTCAAAAGGGCAAAGGTAAATGGAGCTCTTCTACTAGTAAGCAAAAATTTGCTAATTTTGCACAATCCAAGAAGGAAGACAAAGAAGATAATAAAACAGAAAAGTAAAAATTGTTTTGCAAGTACTGTAAAGAAAATGATCATGTCACAAAAGAATGGTCTAAAACTGGCTGCAAAAGAGGCAAATAAAAAAAGGTTGGAATGGTTGTTGTAGAGGCCCCTACACCGAAAAGAGAGTCTACTAATCTTGTGCAGAATGAAGAATGGGTGTTTACTACTGTTTGCAATTTTGACCCATCTTCTCCTGAACAATGTATGTCTGCAATAGACTCATATGTTTTGTACTTTGATAGTGGGGCAACCAAACATATTAGCTCGCAACGTAGTTTATTCACTTCACTCGAGCCTACCCCTATAGGGAATACTGTCACATGCACCAAAAACTCCTCTTATCCTATCGTGGGAGTCGATAAGATCATTCTGATTACTGTTGATGGTAGTTCTTTTACATTGTCAGATGCTTTATTTGTGCCAGGGATCAAGAAGAATCTGTTATCAATTTCAGCTTTAGCCAAGATTGTCTTGGCTATGAAATTTGTGGATGGCAAATGTGCAATTCATGATATGTCAAATGGCAATGTGATTATTGCTTCTGGCATTTTATGTTGTGGGCTATATAAGCTCATAGACTATGAAACATCTGTGAATGATTCGGCATGTGCAGTACATGATTCTTAGGCTATGTCAGATGCAAAGTTGTGGCATGCATGCTTTGGTCATCTGAATTTTGCTAGTTTGCTATGCCTATAGAAATCTCAAATGGTGTCCTCTCTACCCAAACTTGAGGCACATGGTAAACATATTTATGAAGGCTGTATTTTGGGCAAAAAGATGGTTCATTTTGGGCTACTCAGAAATTGCAGCTTGTTCACAGTGATGTCTGTGGTCCTATGCAGACACCCTCTTTTGGAAACTATCTTTACTTCATGATGTTCATGGATGATCTTTTGAGGCAGGCATGGGTATATCCATTGAAAGAAAATTCTGAAGTGTTTATGTGCTTCAAACAGTTTCTGGTTTTGGTTGAAAATCTATCAACATGTAAAATGGGCACCCTTCATTCTGATCGAGGGGGAGAATATATGTCTTCAAACTTTAATGCATTTTTGGCTGAAAGTGGGATAAAACATGAGTGTAAAATGTCATATACACCTCAATAGAATGGAGTTGCTAAAAGGAAGAACATGTCACTTGTAGAGATGGCAAAGTGTATGGTCAAGAGTCAGGCCTTACCACATAGTTTCTCGCTTGAGGTTGTCATGTGTGCAACATATGTACTTAACAGGTGTCCCACTCACTGCAATCTATCACTCCATATGAGACTTGGCATGGTTGCAAGCCATTTGTTGCTCATCTCTGTGTTTTTGGTTGTCTAGCATATACATTAGTGCCTGAACAACATCATAGGAAATTGGATAATAAAGCACTGAAATGTATTTTTGTTGGGTACAGTTTTGAAAGCAAAGGCTATTGTTTGTATGATCCATAGACTAAATGCATTTTGGTTAGCCATGATGTTGTTTTTGTGGAAGATGCTATTCGACCATTACTCTCATGTACTAAGGAGACATTTGTTAGCTCCAAAGACATGTATGACACTTTGCTACCTCTTTTTACAGGTGGACAGTCTAATGCTACTTCCAATGAGGCAATGTCTCACCCTCTATAGGTTTCATGTGATGATGCAAATCATTCCATTTTTGATGCAGATTTACATGATGCACTTGTTGATGAGAGAGTTGATATTGAGGAGGCAAAAACTATGCCAAAATGACTAGTGCAAAATTTGCATGACAACAAATTAGATATAGCTCTGTCATACCATACTCATTTAGGATCTCATAGTGCCTCTTTTGCATTAGATTTCTATGCTATGGCTGCCTCTAGTCTCTGTGATGAGAATGAGCCTATTTTGTGTGATGAAGCATAAAATTCTAAAAATTGGATGGCTACTATGCAATCAGAATATGATGCTATCATGAAAATTGGTACTTGGTCTTCATGTGACTTGCCTTTTGGCAAGAAGGCCATTGGCACTAAGTGGGTATACAAGCTGAAGTGTAAGACCTATGGAATAGTTGATAGGTATAAGGCTAGGCTTGTTGCAAATGGTTATGCATAGGAAAGAGGCATTGATTTCATTCAATTTATGCAAGTTGATGGTGGAATGGCTTTGTGTCAAAAGAAATATATTGACACATTATTAAAACATTTTGGTTTTGAAGTCTATAAACCTATTGCCACTCCTATGGAGACAGTTTACGAGTGAGTCTACATGATGCTAGAGATGCTTTTGATGTTGTTCTCTATCAGCACGCTGTTGGATGCTTGATTTACTTATGCATTACTTGGCCAGATATTCAATTTGCTGTCTAAGAGATGAGCAGGTTTATGCATTGCCCAGGTGTTAAGCATTGGTAGGTGATTAAGGGCCTTTCGCTACTTGAGTGGTACTCAGCTACTTGGATTGTTTTATCCCAAGGGGGGATCACTACTACCAGATTTACATGTTTTTTCTGACTCTGACTGGGCTGGTTGCTATGACACTCATGTGACCACTAGTGGTGTTTGCTTCATGCTTGGTAGCTCATGTATATCTTGGTTGAGCAAGAAGCAGCCTACTGTGGCCACTTCCAGTTGTGAGGATGAGTATAGGAAAACTTTCACAACGATTGTTGAGTGTATGTGGCTCAGATGCCTTATGGGTGATTTGGGTGTTGGTCAGTCTTCTACCACAACCATCTTCACTGACAGGTAGAGCGCATTGGAAGTTGCAAGGAACCCTGTGTTCCATGCTCACACTAAACACATTGAGGTGCATTATCATTATGTCAGGGAGAGGTTCTCTGCTGGAGAGATCAGCTTGGCATATGTGCCCACGCAGGAGAACATTGCAGGGCTTTTCATCAAGGCTCTGCCTAGGGAGAAGTTTGAAGCTTTTTGCAAAGCTTTCGGCTTACTTCCTTTTGTGGATTGATTCCACATAGCTTGGAACTTCCTTATACATGAGTGCCAGGTCCTTGTTTGCTGCATCACTCCCAAGGGGGATTTGTTGATATATTTATGTAGTGATGTGTCTGAACACTCTAGGGCTACCGGGACACTTTTTTCCCTCTATAGGAGGTTTTTTCCCCCAAGCTTGTATATACGCCTATTGCCCTAATGGTTATTGATGTTTGTACATTCTAGTGGTAATACATTTAGTATTGTGTGTTGTGATCCAAGCTTCTTCTTTTTCCTTGTGCTCTTTGTGTGCTTCTACAGATGTCTAACTCCAACACTTATGA
Source organism: Ceratopteris richardii (assembly GCA_020310875.1). Lineage (NCBI taxonomy): Eukaryota > Viridiplantae > Streptophyta > Polypodiopsida > Polypodiales > Pteridaceae > Ceratopteris > Ceratopteris richardii. The sequence goes on from CM035410.1 coordinate 43,763,566, forward strand.
GGCTCCGATTTAGAGAGCTGAGTCTTGGAATAGAGTACAACAGTTTAAAAGTAAAAACACTTTAGCTTCATGATCCAAGAGGATGAGGGGGTCAGTACCTTATGCACAACCCAAAGGTGGCACCTTGAGCCCAATTATATCTTTGATGCCCCAAAGAGTAGTCAAAACTTTTACACTCCAAATACCAACGTGAAGCACAAATGGATCCAGCTTAATTTTCCCACCAGTGCCATCGAATCTAGAATTACTTAGAGGAGTTCTCTTGGAGGAGCTCAATTATGTGGAATTTGAAAGAATGCTTTAGGAGGTCAATCTTGAATTGGGAGAAGAACAAGAAGGTGAGCAACAACAACAACCACATGAAGAAGAAGGACAATAAGAACTAGCCAGAGAAGATGAAGAAGAAGATGAAGAAGACAAAAAAGAGGAACATGATGATCAACAAGGAAAAGCGACAAGAGCCCCTCCTTACACGGCACAATTACAAAGGCTTTATGACACTATCATGAGTGTGCAAGAAAGACACATCCTCTCCTTCAGTATAGATAGAGCACTAATTGAGAAAATTCTCAGTGAGGGATGAGTGGAACCACACTTCATCCAAACACTCCAACTCCTGATTGAATCATTGGGAGTTATTAAAGCACTTTATGCCATGCTACAAAAGCCCACACCTTGCTATGATCAAAAGTGTGTGGAGACTCGAGAACACATTGGAAAAAACATCTGAATTCTTGTGTCTAAACATGAAGCAAAAATTGTGCAAGAGGCTACCTCAAATATTGCAATTGATCTGATAGCGGAAACATTTCTTCAAAGATCTCCAATCTCATCTTAATAACCTCCACCTTTCACCACAACTAATGTAAATATCACGATTGAAACTATTGCCACCATGGAAACTAGAGAACCCATCTACCAAACCCCTCCCCATGCCCAACCTCATACCAAACCCATCGCATCCACATCATCTTTTAGCTTCTATGAACCAATCTCCCAAGCCAGCCTATTTTCCTCCATTACTAGCCCGCACTACACCACCATGATAGACCTTCTAGAACCTCTCATTGGCCATCCAGTTGTAACCAGTGTAGTAGGTCATCCATGATCCACCAACGACATTCTTGGATACCTAGCAACCCCTCAAAGTCCCCTTCATTGCCAATCCATATTATGCAACCCTCAAAACCCCTACCGTACACCCCCTCTGATTTCCCTACATGGAAGCTCTTGCTTGACCTTCTACATGTCTATGTATATGTATATGTATATGTATACACTCATACACATACATACATACATACATACATACATACATACATACATACATACATACATACATACATACATACATACATACATACATACATACACACATACACACATACACACATACACATACATGCATACACATGCATACACACATACATATACATGCATACACACATACATATACATGCATACACACATACACATACATGCATACAAACATACACATGCATACACACACACACATGCACACACACAAACACAAAGATACACTCACATACAGACAAATATGTACACACACATGTACATGCACAGGCACGCACATGCACACACATGAACACACACACATAAATGCATACACACATACACATGCATACACACAAAAACATGTATACACACATACACATACATGCATACACATACACATGCATACACACATGCACATGCATACACATACATGCATACACACAAACACATGCGTACATGTATAAACACACATACAAATACACATACATATACAAATGCACACACATACAACAACACACATACATACACATACACATTCAAACACATACACACTTGCACACAAATATACACTTAGATGCATACACATACATACACACACATACACATGCATACACACATACACATATATGCATACAAACATGTATATATCACACATATACACAAACATACATACATACATACATATCACACACATGCATATATGTATGTGTGTGTGTATATATGAATATATATATATATATATATATATATATATATATATATATATATATATATATATGTGTGTGTGTGTGTGTGTGTGTGTGTGTGTATATATGTGTGTATGTGTGTGCATATATTGATTGCTAATGCATTTTATTTTATATGTATAGATAGTATAGATCCTAGTAGATAGCGAAAGAGGAAACTTACTCTCATAAAGAATCTTATAAGAGGAAAAGTTCCACCTCATTCCTTAGGTGTTTTCGTGCATGAGTATGTAGACATGCACAATGAGGAATTATATTTCACCATAGAGATGCTTACTCAGAAGCGAGAGGAAGTTTCCTTTGCTGATCCATTTGTAGGAGGATCGATTTTAACACAAAAGTTTATTTTCTTATTTTAATTTATTGTTTTTAATAATATTATAATGTAAATGCTTTTAATCATTTTAATTTGTTTATTTTTAGGACACCTATACCACCTCTAGCTTGAGAGAGCATGGTAAAGGTAACTATACAAACATGCAAAGGTAGCCTAGGGCTGAAATGTGACGGATCACCTCATGGAACTATAGTTTAAATTAGGCATGACTTGGAGTTCAAAAAAAGAATGAGAGATTTATGTGACCCTTAACTTCAATTTTTTCACTTAAGATGGATGTAAGTATAAATTTTGCATATAAATTGAAATACATTTTTAATGTTTTACTTATATGATCTTTTTTTTTGTAGTGAATTTGATGAGAGAGAAAAAAATTACATACTTAGTTCACTAAAGTCAAAATTCCGCAATAGTTGGTCTCAAATTGGTGCCTGAAAGAGGTACGGATACTTCTGTGACAATGTCATGACAATGCACAATAAGCATTGTTATATATATATATATATATATATATATATATATATATATATATATATATATATATATATATATATATACACACACACACACACACACACACACACACATATAGATATACATACACATAGACACACACATATATATGTGTGTGTGTATGTATGTATGTATATGTGTGTGTGCGCAGATAGACATGCATATACATATATACAAATATATAGGAAAAGTGTAATGAACTAAACTAATAAGACCACCAAGTGCTAGAGAGATGACTCTCCTCCGAACCTTATGCCTTTATATATAGCTATGAGAATCAACGAGGATCATAATAAACATATAGATACATACACATCCTGTAGATACACATCCATATATATCAAACACACATGCAGATACATACACATCACACACACATGCATACATACACAGATGTATACATATACATACATACACATTTGTAAATGCATGCACATACATAGAGATATCAAACACACATGCTACTACATACACATCACAAACACATCCACACATGATTATGCGCATACACATGCATATATCACACACATGCACACACATACATATACATCAAACACACACATATGCATACTAACACATGCATACACATATTCGTACATATATGCATATATACACATGCCGATATCATGCACACATCCAAATACATAGACATATCACACACATGCACGTTTATACACAGACACATGCACATACACATGCATACACACATGGGAGAGATTTTTTTCCTTGAAATATTTGATGCCCATCCAGTGTGTTTGTGTATGTGTGTGTATGTGTATGTGTGTATGCATGTATGTGTATGTGTGTATGCATGTGTATCTATATGTGTATGTGTGTATGCATGTATATGTGTATGTGTATGTGTATGTGTATGTGTGTATATGTGTATGCATGTATGTGTATGAGTATGTGTGTGTGTTATGTATGTGTGTTTATGTATATGTGTGTGTATGTGCATGTATGTATATATGTATGTATGTATGTATGTATGTATGTATGTATGTATGTATGTATGTATGTATGTATGTATGTATGTATGTATGTATGTATGTATGCATGTATGTATGTATGTATTGTATGTATGTATGTATGTGTGTGTGTATGTGTATGCATGTGTATGCATGTGTATGTTTGTATGTAGTTGTGTGTATATGTGTGTGCATCTATGTGTATGTGTGTGTATGTGTATGTGTGTGTATGTATAGGTGTATGTTTGTGTATGTATGTGTAAGTGTATGTATGTGTGTGTATGTAAATAGTGTGTACATGTGTGTATGTGTGTGTATGTATGTCCATAAATTTTAAAGGTCTTTTTTTATATTGATCCTTTTTTTTATTTGAGGTTAAAATAACAAGAGATATTGTAAGTTAGAAAGAAATAAGAGAAGGCATGACATACCACCTGAGATGTGGCAATATTTTTGCAAAAAGCTAGTCTACATGAAATAGAAAGAATGTAAAATAATTTATATTAATGTGAAATATAACTCTCATATGTTTCATTAATATTTTACATTTCATCTATTTACTTTTATTTCATTAAATAGAGACATGCTTCTACCAAAAAGAGAATTGAAGCAGGTTCTACATCATGCTTAGGTCAAATGCGACATGGTAGTTTTGTTGCTACATTTGTAAGTATATGTATTATTGAAATTTTATTTTCTATTTTATTTAAAACACTAATCATTTAACATTTTTATGTGTTTCAATGTAGTATAAGGATTATGGTTTTAATGCTATGAAAAGGAATCTGAATATGCTACATATTTTGGATGTCAAGGTCTAAGTGAGCAAATAAGAGAGCATCAAAATGACTTTGTGAGTATTATTAAAATTGATATAGTTTATTTTATTTTGATTGATGTTTTACATTTTTTATTTTCTTTTTTATATGTAATACAAGAATATTATATGGAAAGACCGGTATGGAAGAGGTGGACAGACAAACACAAGAGGGACGATATAGATCCTCACAAGGTACTGACTCCTTTACCCATGATGCCTCTTCACATACATCAGATCATGCAGATGATCATCATGATGTCGATGATGATGATCATGGGGGTGATCTAGATGATTGAAACTATTTTCATTTGATGTATTATATACATTGATACACACGCACACACACACACACTATATATATATATATATATATATATATATATATATATATATATATATATATATATATATATATATATATATATATATATATATATATATATATATATATATATATATATATATATATATATATATATATATATATATATATATATATATATATGTATGTGTGTGTGTGTGTGTGAATTATGTTTTTAATTGTGTCTACTGTGTGGGTTCATAACTTTAGTAATTTTAGAGTGTTTATAAAGTTAATGTATTTTATTGAAGTGAACTATATGACTGAAGCATAGTATGATTTTTATTATAGTTTAATTTTAACATGTGATTTATTACTTTAAATGTATCATTCATTCATATTATATGTGTGTGTGTGTGCCTATATCTATGTGTGTATGTGTATATATGCACATGTAGGTATATATGTATATTTGTCTGTACATGTGTGTATGTGTATGTGTGTCTGTGTATGTGTATGTGTATTTGTACGTGTATGTGTATATGTGTGTATGTGTATGTGTGTGTATGTTTATGTGTATTTGTATGTGTATGTGTATATGTGTGTATGTGTATGTGTGTGTATGTTTATGTGTGTATATGTGTATATATGTATATGTGTATATGTGTATACGTATGTATGTGTACATGCATGTGCGTGCATGTGAATGTGCACACATGTGAATGTGCATGTGCATGTGCATGTGTATATATATGTGTATGTGTGTGTATGTGTATATGTATGTGTATGCATGTATCTATATGTGTATGTGTATGTGCATGTATGTGCACGTGCATGTGCATGTGCATGTAGATATGTTTGTGCATAAGCATGTTTGTGTATATGTGTATGTGTGTGTATGTGCATGTGTATGTCTAAGTGTATGTGTATGTGCATTTGCATGTGTGTGCATGTGCATGTGTATATTTATGTGTATAAGTATGTGTATGTGTGTGTACATGTGTGTATGTGCATGTGTATGTGTATGTGTATAAATATGTGTGTGCATGTGTATGTGCATGCTATCACGAGGAAGGAGATAAGGAAGAGAGCCCACACACACACTCTCACAATCAAAGAGAAGCACACACATACATTGAGGCAAGGAAGAAATATCTTATTCTTGTTCTATTATATAAAAGGAATATACAAGAATGACCTAAAGCAACAATACAACTAGTGCAATATATAAAGAATAGTACATAAGGAAAATCTTAATGTCCATGAATGAGTGATCCGACAAAAAAAAAAAGTGCCATCACTTTTGATAGATAAATCTAGTAAAGCTCAATGAAGTATCCCTCACATATACCCTTCCACACCTAAATCGGAAAGTAGCATCTCTAACCAGGATGCTTCACATGCTTCCATTATAACACCTCTGTACTCAGCCTCTGTCCTTGACAAAGCAACATGGTTGCTTCTCGTTTCTGCATGTAATAGCTGCACTTGCAAGTGAGAATAGAAAGCCACTAGTAGATCTTCTATCTAGAATAATACTAGCTCAATCTGCATTGGTGTATCCATGAACCTACAAATCTACACTAGCTTCATAAAACAATGCATAATCCAAAGTAGCACTCACATAACGTAGAGTGTGCCTCAGAGCATCTAAATGTGGATTCCTGAGAACCTTCATAAATTGACTTTCAAGTCCAATAGTGTAGCATAGATAAAACACTTCCCACAATTTTCCTCTAGATAGTAGCATTTTCCAATGCTTCACCTGATGTAGTATCCAACTTCAAATTCTAATCTAATGGCGTAGAAATTGGCCTACAATCAGCCATACCATATTTTTGCAGCATACTCAAGGCATATTGCCTTTGTGACATCCATATACTTGTTTTGTATGTATAAACTCAATGCCCAAGAAATAGTGCATCACATCAAGATCTTTCATGTCAAATCCTTGCATAAGGATTTGCTTTACCTCTTTAATGCTTGGTTCATTTTCACCTCCTACAATCAAGTCATTGATGACATAAATAGCCACAATCGTGATGCCCTCATCATCCTTCCTTGCATATAACGAATGATTTGCATCATACATAGAAAATTGAATGGTGGTGAAGTAGTTAGCAATCCTTGCATGCCAAGTGTGAGGGGCTTGTTTAAGTCCATAGAAAGCCTTTTGCAACCTACAAACATATTTTGGATGCTTTGAATCTTCATATACTTGTTGCTGGTCCATGTATACCTTCCTGTAACTCATCATGTAGGAAAGCATTCTTCACATCCATCTGATGCGAAGTCCATCCTTTTGTTGTAGCTAATGCAACAAGTGTTTTGATAGTAGTCATTTTAGCTAAAAGGCTAAATGTTGCATCATAATCAATGCCATATTTATGTGCTTATCTTTTTGCTACCAATCGTGCTTTGTAGTTGCTTATGCTACCATCAACATTGTGTTTTACCTTGTAAGCCCACTTGCAACCTATGGGTTTCTTTTGTTGCAGCAACGAAACTGGCTTCCATATATCCTTTCCATTAAGTGCGGCCATCTCTTCATCCATAGCTTTCTTCCAATGTGCATTTCCGATTGCATCTTCAAAACAAGAAGGTTCAACATCTTGTATTACCTTGGTCATGTAGGCATAATGACGAGCCATGTAACTATCATATGTCAATCATTGCACTGAATTCCACATCCTCCTTAATCTTCTTGGTCCTGGGTCACATCTCCTTGTATCACCTGCATGAGCTTTTCCTACTCCTAGAGTCTTCACAGAGGGCAATCCAAGTTCCTCATCAAGGCTCTTTTCTAAGCCGCTTGAATGTCCATCAATCTCTTCAAAACTAGTAGATGTTTTACTACCAACGGAAAGCTTTTCTTTACCTTTCTTGGATGCATTTGATGAATTTGTATGAAACTTCCATGCAATCTTCCACTCCATGGATTTGAGTTGGAACTATTGCTTGTGATGCATCTGGTCCACTCAAAACTTGAGATTTTGCACTTGATTTTTGAGCATTCTCTTTGTCATTTGGTTCAAGATTAAGTCCATTTTTGGCATTGCATAGAAGCTTGACATTGCATCAAACACCACATCTCTGCTTACCTTCCCGTGTGCTGTGAGTGGGTTATCACATTTATATCCATTTTTCTCAAGCGAGTACCCAAAGAAGATACATTTTTTTGATTTTGGATCAAGCTTTGTCCTCAGCTCATCTAGAATATGTACATATGCAATATAGCCAAAAACTTTCATATGTGATAACTTTGTCTCTTTACCTATGAACTTCTCTTCAGGTGTCACTTGATGTACAATAGCAATTCGAGTTATGTTCATGATGTATACAACAATGTGCATAACTTTTGCCTAATAACAATGAGGCATATTCTTGTTAGCCATCAAGGCTCTTGCTATTTCTACAATCTATCTATTTTTGCATTCTGTAATGCCATTTTGTTGTGGTGTGTACTTGCATGAAAATTGATGTCGAATTGCATGATTTTTAAGAAAGTTACTAAACTCATTTGACATGTATTCACCTCCTCCATCAAACCTTAATGTCTGAATATACTTTCTCGTCTGCTTTTCCACCATAGCCTTAAAATTTTGGAAGTGAGTGAACACCTTATTCTTCTCTTTCATGAAATATACCCATCTTTTTGTGTATGGTCATCAATGAAAGTAACATAAAACCTACAACCATCCGTGTCATCACTTGTTTCAACATATCCAGGAACTAGCAATTTCTACAAGCTAGTAAATCATTCTTCATGATTGGTCATGTGATTTGAAGCACCTGAATCAACATAACTGACATTACCATTCGATCTTGAAACATCGGTAGACATCGTATTCATCATGTGATGTTGAACCATGAACAACTTCTTAGAGAATCATTTGCACTTATGAATGCATAGTTGTTTTGTTGCCTTCATTTATTTTGATTTTGTGAAAAATTCAAATTTTTTGAAAATCGTGATTCTCTTAGTTTTGGCATTTCCTACCTAAAAGCATTCTCAAAAAGAACACGATTTTGAGTTCATTCTCAAAATCATGATTCTTTGGTTGTGCTCAAAATTGTGATTCTCTATTTGTGCTCAAAATTGCGATTCTCTGGTTGTGCTTAAAATTGCGATTCTCTGGTTGTGCTCAAAATCACGATGCTCTGGTTGTGCTCAAACTCGCGATTCTCTACTTGTGCTCAAAATCACTATTCTCTGCTTGTGCTCAAAATTGCGATTCTCTACTTGTGCTCAAAATGGTGATTCTCTAAGTTTTTCAAAAAAAACAATTCTCTGGTCATTCTTAGAATCATGGTTTTTTTAGTGATTCTTAAAGAACATGATTTTTAAGTAAAAACACAATTTTGAGAAAACACAATTTTCAATCAAAATCATGATTTTCAGGTCATTCTCAAAATCGTGATTTTCACAGTAACACGATTCTGTGTCAAGAACTTGTTTTTCACGATTCTCTGTCAGGATCGTGTTTTTCATGATTCTCACTCAAAATCACGTTTTTCATGATTCTCACTCAAAATCTTGTTTTTCACGATTTTCAATCAAAATCGTGTTTTTCAAAATTTTCAATCAAAATCATGTTTTTCACGATTCTCATTCAAAATCACGTTTTTCATGATTTTCATTCAAAATCATGATTTTCTCATAACTTCTTGTTTCCCAGTTTTGACCCCCAAGAGCCTGATTTGGAATAACTTTCTCATCAAAAGTCTGTCTTAAGAATAATGTGTTGATTTTCAGATAGGCTAATTTGAAGTTGAACCTCAAGTGGGATTGGAAAGCCAAGGGCACTCCAAAGGATTCTTAGCAATACAAAGGGGAATTTTGGGACCAGAAGACAAAGCTTATGAACTTGAGATCTGGTAGACACTTACGCAAGGATAGACAAAGCATTAGATCCTCTGAGGCAAGTGTCAACCATACAGCTAAGTCTTGGGCAGAACAACTATGTGGTTATTCTTACATACTAATTTTAGACACAAGTTATTCAAAAATGTCTTTTAGCATGGGGAAACCTGTAGGTAACTCAGGCATTGCCTATTTACAAACACAAAAAGGTCCCTATAAGACACAATTGGAGTATATCGAGACCAACTGATTAGGTGCATGCATCTATCAGGATGGCTTGAGGCGATCAGTGGTCCAACTCAAAAATCCAAATCAACCCTTTGGATTTGAACACCCAGTAGTCAAGTTCGAAGAGGGTTCATACATTGATAAGGAAGGAACCATGTATGTGGTCAACAACTTACCATACAAGACTGATGAGTTTGGAAATGTCATTCTTGAGAATGAGGTAGGAGACCTAGAGCAAGGAGATGTAGGACGAGAACCCAATACTACTAGAGGTAAGTCAGTTTTGACCAGAGTGATCACTCCAGATTGGATCCCTCAAGACAACTGCCTCAAGACAACAAAAGCATAGAATTATTCTTGAATATAGAAACAGAGGAATCCTTTTGGAGATTCAAGCCAGATCAACCTAGCCCAATAGTCAACATCTACGAGCTCAAGGATCTGAAGATATCAGGCAAAGTTGTATACCTCGATAACACATCGGAGAAAATGTTCTTGGTATCAAAGCATGGAAAGCATGCATACACTTGGCAAGGTGAGTTGATTTTTCTTCCACCAAGATCTAGTGTTTCCCATGTCCTCCAAGGAATAGGATCATCCCAGGCTCATGAAAACCAGAGGGAAAGAGCTAGAGAGAGACCTGAGGTAAGATTTGCACACAATGTGGGTAGAGACAGATCAAGATTTGAAGGTGAAAGACATGAAAGAGAGAGATATCAAGCACCTAGGCATCAAAGAGATGAACAAAATTTTCCATTTCCTAGACCCCACGAGCACCCAAGAACCCTTAGACCCTCTCAAGTGGTCAAGACAATGAAAAACTACTTTGACAGGTCAAGAGATCCTTATGATCATGTGGCCAAGTTCAAACAAGTGTTAAGAGTTGAACAGGTCAAGGACTTGTTCCTCAGTTCGAGGCATTTGTTTGACCCTCAATGATACAACGTTAGCTTGGTTTCAGTCCTTGAACAGTCACAACTACCAAAATATAGGTCAATTGCTAGAAGCATTCATTGTAGAGTTCTCCAAGAGTGGTATCAGACACAATACATCATCCTTGATCCACAGCTTCAAGCAGACACCCCAAGAAATAGTGCGACTTGTAGGAAGATGGTTCATATAGTACTTAGAAAGATGCCCTATTCTAGAGTTACCCACAGTGGCCTTGTTTTTAGATGGATTAATAAGCACCAAGTTAAGATCATATGTGTACTTGAAAGAGCCTAGATCCATAGAAGAGTGTGTGTGGATCTGCATAGACATAGAACACAACTTGGGTGAGGAGTTAGAATTGTCGAAACTCTATAAGGATCTGACAATTCTACTAATCACACCTCTAGAACCTTCACAGAGATAGATGAGATAGTTGAGCAGGTTGCCAAGAAGCTAGGGGTTCAAAATAGACAAACACCAAGAGTCACCTCATTGAAGCGATGTTACAACTATGGAGGAGACCACATGGCTAATGTTTGCCTGATGATGGCTCAACCCCAAGGAAACCCTAATGCTCCATACTGCACAATTGAGAGAAAATACACAAAGCACACGACTCAAGATTGTCCATACAATAGGCAGGCTGTTAGACAAACTTATCAGCATCCTTACCAACAAGGTAGGTACCAGAACCAATACCAACAATCGTATTATAGGCCACCACAACAATATCAACCTCAACACCAACAACAATATCAGGCACCATATAGGCCACAACCGGTCCTAGGAAACCAACTGCCACCTCTTGCTAATGTAATTCCAGTTAAGTATGCAGTGGTAGAGGAGAACCCTGATAGAGCATTGGTGCCAGTGACTCCTTTGGTATCAGAAAATGATCCTCATGCTCAGAGTTCTGACTACTCCTATGAAGATAGTCCACAAGCTTATTACAAAGAGTCACCTGAGCACAGTGCGACTTATCCATATCAGTATGAGGCACTACCTCTGGAAACAAATTGGGAGCCAAAATACTCCAATGTCATGTATACAAATCCTAACCCTAGGCCCCAAGGGAGACAAGTAAGACCACAAGCCCCTAGAGGACCGTGTTTTAGATGTCAAGGTGACCATTTTGTTCGTGAATGTCCCCACCCATCGTCTTCGGGTCAAGGACAGGCCATCACAATACAAGCCTTTTGTCCTGAGTGTGGCAAAGACCATCTCCCTAGAGATTGTCCAAGAAACCCCTCTAGTGCACCCGAGGTTACACCCATTAATGTGGTAGGCTTAGTGGTGGATTCAAGTGATAGTAGTAGTAATGTGGCTCCTATACAAGTAGTCACCAGAGCAAAGCCTTAAAATAGGATAAACCAGCTGAACAATCAGAGTCAAGTGAGCCTAGTAAGAGAAAAACAAGGACATGGAAGGATACTAGAGAGAAATCCAATCGCAAGTGGAATAGAAAGCTATCTGAACTAAGAGAAAGCCTTAGAGATGCAAAAAGCAAAATAGAAGATATTACCTCTGAGAATCCCTCACATGCCAAAACTCCATCCACGCCAACTCATCCCACCCCACCACCCATTGTAAATAGACCACAACAAGGGTCTGTTCTTGCAGATCCAACCCCACAAGGCTTGCACATGATGTTCAAGACCTACCAGGCTTGACTTCAAGAAGGGCCAACAATTGCAAACCTAGACAAGAGTTACCCTAGAGCAGATTTAGAGATTGAACGAACAAAAATGTGCATGAAAATGGTAGAGCTAGCTCAGGCTATGCTTGAGACTAGTCAATCGTTGAATCAGACAAACTCTATCAAACCAGATTTAGGTTCTAGGGCTTACTAGAAAGATTAGATCAGTTGGTAAATAAGCCGTAGGTTTCTTTACCTACATAGGCTCAACCAGTTATTGATAGAGAAATCTCACCACCAACGGGAGCTTATGTTCGTGATTCCATAGATGATTGAGCACCTCTTTCAATTCAATAGTACTCTCAAGAGTTCTTGCGAGAAATACAAGAAGAGAAATGGGCCAAGGGGAAAGGTAATCCCCCTCCTATTCTTGAGATCGATGACCTTCATGATCAATTTCCCCAAGATATTCCCTCTATTTATGGAGACCAAGTAGAGCAACAAGAAGACAAAAGGTTAGATTTTGAATCTAATTCTTTAGAAGAGCTGCCACAATTCATAGGCCCATGGGAATCTGAATCTCTTCAGATCAGAGCTCCCACAATATTGGTAGATAGGAAGACTCAGTGGTTCCAAGGAACATTGATGTCGTGAAGAACACTAAGGTTCAGTGTCATCTCACCATAGAAGAGCTGCTCAAAGTAAAACTAGAGCTATGGAAACATGTGGCGAATTAGGGTCCAAAACTTGATTCCAATACAACAAAGGCAAGCTCTAAACAAAAAGTACCAGAGATACCTCTAGACAAAATAGGGTGTGAGGGAGAAGAAGGTAATACTTATCTTCCAATCACCTAGCAAGGTTACACAACCAAAGCTATCTTAGATTCAGGTGCCGGTGTTGTGATTGTAACCATCTCCTTACGAAAGCAATGGGGAAAACCCGCATTAAGACCAACGAAAATGAAGCTTCAAATGGCTGATGGCCATATTGAAAGACCTCTAGGATTGCTAGAAGGGATAACTCTAACCATTGTGGTGTAGAGTTTGAACACACATTTGCTATATGTGACTTTGACAAAAGTAATGTCTATGAGATGATCTTAGGAAGAACCCTCCTATGACAACTGTAGATAGTACAGGATTGGGGAACCAACTCCTTGTACTTACAACACTTAGGGGTCACCACCAAGGTCAATCTAAAGGACTATAACTTTAGAGATGTACCACCCCTACAGTGGAATCCTATCCACAAGGCACTAGAAGATTCAATCTCTGTGCATTCTAAAGGTTCTTCCGATCCATCATGGATGCATGTAGATACTCATTTGTGGATGTGCAAAGTCACGGAGCAAGAGGAAAGGAAGTTAAAAGTAAGAGAAGAGGGAACCTCGCTAGGAGATAGACCAGTTAGAGACCCAACCTACACACTGATGATCTTTCCAAATGAGGCATTTGAGCCTCATGGCTGGCCAAAAATCTTAGCCACCATGGACATTCCTGTCAATGAGGAACAGTGGAGACCTCATTGTGATGAGGAGGGTTATGATATTTTAGTGTTCATGTGTCAGCCTGTGCTAGAAGAGTGTGACCCTAGTGAAGTCATAGAAGAAGAAGAGAATGACGATGATCTAGAGTCCATTGTCATGGATAGTTGCTTTAACTCGGAAAAGCACTATTTAGAAGATGTAGGAGTGTTTAACCAAAAAGAAGAAGAACCTCTCACAAGCATTAAAATGGTAAATTCAAAGGATGGAAGTGAGGGTAATCAAAAGAAAAAGAAAAGAAAAGTAGTGAAACAAGAAGAGGAGGAATCATTGTTTGAAGTACCAAAGAATTTCAAGAAGTATGAAGTTGAAGACTAAACAATTTTGGTACGAATGCCTAGGAGAGAGGCCATTGCAAGAGAAGCATATGATAATAAAGAGAAGAACAAAAAAATTGTTGTAACCATTAAGGAGAATGAAGAGAGATGTACATACATAGGAGAAGACCTAAGTGCAGAAGAAGAAGTAGAGCTTGTAGCTTTATTAAGGGAATATAGGGATGTGTTTGTGTGGCACTATAGAGTCTTGAAGGGAGTAGGTTTGAAAATTTTCTCTCATACGATCCCCATGATTGTTGATGCCAAGCCCACGAAACAGAAGCCCTACACATATAATGATACTTATGCAGCAAAAATAAAAGAAGAAATTGATAGGCTGATTGAAGCTGGATTTATCTATGAGATTGAGCATACTAAATGGGTGTCTCCCATTGTAGTGGTGCCCAAGAAGAATGGACAGTTGCGAGTGTGTATTAACCTTAAAAAAGTTAACGCCACTACGATCAAAAATAGCTATCCGCTTCCAATCATTGAGCATTTATTGGAGCGTGTTGCAAGCAAGGAAGTTTATAGCTTCCTTGATGGATTTTCAGGTTACAACCAAGTAGCCATTGCCCCAGAAGACCAACACAAGACTGCTTTTGCCATAGAGTGGGGGAATCTTTGCATTTCATGTGATGCCATTTGGGCTCACCAATGCACCTGCAACATTCCAAAGGCTCATGTGTCATCTTCAAAGAGTTCTTGCGAAAGAGCTTAGACGTATATGTGGATGATTTATGTGCTTATTCCCAAGAAAGGAGATACCATATCCCTGAGCTCAGATAGATCTTCAGTAAGTGCAGAGAATATCTAGTGTGTTTGAATCCAAAGAAGTATGTGTTCATGGTACGACAAGGTAAGATCTTAGGTCATATTGTTTCTAAGAACAGGATATCAACAGATGAGGACAAAGTAAGAGCCATAGCGGAGTTTCCAAGACCAAGGAATGTTAAAGAGTTCCAAGCCTTTATGGGCCATTGTGGATATTACCGCAAGTTTATCCACATGTATGCAATCATAACTAAACCTCTTTATGGCTTGTTGATGAATTTTGAGTGGAATGATGAATGCAAGAATTCCTTCAATGAGCTCAAAGACGTTTATGCATAGCACCAATACTGACCACTCCTGATTGGAATAAACCATTCCATGTCCATGTGGATGCATCCAATCATGCAATAGGATGTGTGCTAGCACAACCCACAGGTGAAGGAAATCTAGATTTACCTATAGCATATGCTAGCAAATAGCTAAACGCAGCTGAACAAAACTATACCACAACTGAGCAAGAAGGCTTAGGCATGGTATATGTCATGAAGAAATTTAGACACTACCTATTGGCCAACAAGTTCAAGTTTTTCACTGATCATTAAGCTTTATTATACTTGGTCAAAAAACCTTGCAATGCAAGACGCTTAGTAAGATGGTTCCTTTTACTAACGGAATATGACTTTGAAGTTGTTGTTAGGAAAGGTAGAACCCACCTCAGGGTGGATCACCTTTCTTGCATCAATTCAGGAGAGTCACCACAAGGATTCTCTGATGAACTACCTGATGCTTATCTGTTCAATTTAGAAGTTGTTCCTAAATGGGAAAATAAGTTGGTACCTATCCTAACCTTTGGACTTGCGAATAAGAATTTGAAGATGAAAAAGACCTTTATCATGTGTCATTAATTCTAGATTGGAGTGCTCCACTAGTAGAACCCATGAGACCGGGAACGTTACCCAATGAGGCTAGTCTAGTAAGAAAATGAAGCATGGAGCAAGAGGCTCGAGACTATGCCTTAGTAGGAGACAACCTATACTGAAGAGGCAAAGATGGTTACTTAAGACTGTGCATTCATGAATCAGATTATTTGAAAGTCTTAGAAACTGCACTTAGTGGTGTTGCAAGTGGACACTTCGGTCCTGATCGAGTAATTAAGGCCATTCTATTCTCAAGAATTTGGTGGCCCACTCTTCATTTGGATGCACATACCTATGTGAAGAAATGTGATACATGCCAATGTGCACAATATCCGATAAGGAGAGACGAGATGCCTTTGAGACCAATGATGGGAGAACACACATTCTCGAAGTGGGGTATAGAATTTGTTGGTTCTGTTAACCCCCCAGCTAGAAACTCCCATGCAGAGTACATTATTGGAGCCACAAATTACCTTACAAAGTGGGTAGAAGTAAAAGCCATGACAAAGAATGATGCTCACATGATGGCTAAGTTCTTATTTGAGAATGTGTTCATGAGATATGGACTACCAATAGAGTTAGTGAGTGATAGAGGTATGCACTTTTTGAATGAAGTCATTGAAAACCTTCTCCAAGAATCCTTGGTGATACATAAGAAGTCTGCCCCCTATCATCCACAAGCTAACGGACAAGCCAACAGCACAAATAAGATCCTATGTAACGTATTGACAAAATCGGTATCGTCGAGTAATTTTGGAAATTAGGGCAAAAATTTCAATATCTCCAAATCACATGAAAACTCATATACTTGTAAAGCCTATCAAAGGTAGTCTATAGCCTGCATTTCACATGTAAATGGATTTTCTAGCACATTGATATGCCATGTGCCTTTTAAAAAAATGTATTTTTTCCACTTAGACCCTACAAAATCTTGTATAGGAATTTTTATTAGCCATATGATTTGGCATGTATGAAGATCATATGTGGCTTCATATTTGTACAAATTTTCAAGGCTATCAGAGCTTCCTAGACACCTTAATGCCACCTTGCAAGCTTCCAAATGTGGTCAAACTTGTACAAGGGAGATTTAGATGGGAGTTTTTTTTGCATATTCCTAAACGAGACCTTTCAAAACATAGCCCTACAATTTTCATCTTCATCAAAGGATATTTGAAGGGTCAAAGAGCACAAAATCCACTTTTCAAGGTCACCGCAGTTTCCTGGAATAAGAACATTGAAGGCTTGAAGGGCTACCACATGGCGAACAATGATTGAACCATGTTGTACGGTTAGGATGAGCTCATATTCAAGGGTGGAGATGCACTAAAGCATAAATTAAGGAGGGCAGGCTATCTTATCCAAATTGATGTCAGTATTGATTCGACAGTTCAGATCAGCCCCAGATCCAATGGTGGAGAATGAAGGCGCCTATTTTCCCCCCCTTTGCCCTAGATATCATGTAAAGAACCAATCTTAGCCATCCATTTGATAAATCCAATGGTTGTAATGAAAAGCAGATGATCTTAGGGTTGAGAGTTGATTTCTCTAGATCCAAGGGCCCAAATTCATTCAAAAAACTATATAAACCCCCCTCCAAACTCCTAGAACATCATTTTTAGGCATCCATAGAGCCCTTGCTAGCACATGGTTTCCTTGAGACGATCACCCTCAGTTGAGCGTGTGAAGATCCAAGGTGGGTTAGTAAGAGCATAGTTCCTAAATCCAATTTTAAACTTCCTCTCTAGGATAGGCTCATACCCAGTTTCTCTTTCTTTGCTCACCCTCAATGGAGTGTGTGAGTGAGTTAGAGCTAGATTTATGTGTCTTAGGACTTCTTTAGAAACACATTACGATCCTAGAAAGACATAGGGTCAATGAAGTGGAACCTATCCTCTTACGTGTGACATTCGATTGAACTGTCATGGTGAGAGGGTCGTGCATATCACCTTTGACTAGTAGAATGCTTAGCTAGACCTTTCAAAACATTCATGTATATGTATGTCATAACCATATCTTCTAAATCATGTATCTTATCTCTTAGTCTCTTATATGTTGTTACATGTCTCCTCTTATCTTTTTCTATGTATGAGAAGGCTCCGCAGTCATGCGTTGAACCAGTGAGGATGATCCATTGAGGTTGAGAGAAAAAGTTTCTATTCATTTTTACATCATGACCCACATGCATTCATACCACCCACAAAAACCCATGCATATGATTCAGTTTTCGAAAGTGTATAAGAAGCTACATTCTTGGACCATTCTTGCTTTCAAAAATTGATTCATGTGTGTGGTGTTCTTTTTGTTTGCATCATGCATACATCCACAAGAACCCATGCTTATGAATTGATTTTCGAAAGTGTATAAGAAGCTCCATTCGTGGACCATTCTTCATTTCAAAAGTTGATTCATGTGTGTGGTTTTCTTTTTGTTCTCATCATGCATACATCCATATGTTCCCCTTTCATAATTAAATCATGACATCTCTTCTCCCCATACCCAAATTCATCTTCGCCTTCACATTTTTATTACAAAGACCTTCCAACACTCACTAGCTTCATACACTCTGCGTGTGTCGCGACCGGACCGACCCACCCGGATTGCGATCACCTCCACATTTGAACCCGACGTGAAACGTTTCGTGGCATTTGCTTCTGATCTTGTTGGGAGGTTGTGATCCATATCCTTTGTTTCATATTTTTCATCCTCATCGTATCATCATCATCATTCTTGAGTGTTGCACTGGATTTCTCACAATATCGTGCACATCTTGGTCGTGAAGTAAATGCATTTGTGAGAGATCTAGAGCATCGTGCATCACTTGCACATGCATGTAAGATGGAGGAAGGATTCAAATCCCTTATTGTTGAGAAACAAGGCCAAAGAATAGTCTCTTCTATGTTGAGAGAGAAGGGAAAATTCAATGGCATCAACATTACAAGCTACTTAGATTTGTTTGAAGAGCAAGCTATGATTTTTGGTCTTCCCGAAGATCTTTTGATATCATTCTTTGAACGAAATGTTGATAGCTCTATCATAAACCGTGTCACTCAATATGATAGTCTTCCTTGGAGTGATTTTAGAAAGGAGATGCTCAAATTATTCTATCTTGAGGATTATAGCCAACATAATCAGGATGGATTCTTACGATGGGTCAATTCCCCAAAGCCTAGTAGCTCTATTACTCACTTACAAAATGAGTATATTAGATGCTATGAACAACTTCTTGATGAGGATAAGATAACTTTGGAACCTGATCTTGTGATCAATTTTCTTAAACTTCTTCATCTTGAAACTCGTAGGGAAGTTGAACGATGATTAGAAGAGCCAGATAAGCGCTATGGTCTTATTGGCAAACTTCCACAAACTAAGAAGCAAGTTAGAGAACAATCCCATGCTATGCTTTTTGACTCTACTCATATTCCTCAAATGATGGAGCCTAGTCAAGGTTCTAAAGTAGAGCCAAAGAAAAGTTTAGTTGAACAATCTCAAGTGGAAATTCTCACTAAGCAAATGGAAAGTCTTATTGCTACACAATCCAATTGGGCCAAGACTATAGATGCTTTACAATCTAATTACAATAAAACTTTCCAAAATCAAATAAACCCAATGTCTTTTCAAGAGCCTAACCAACATTTTATAGCTCCCAATCAAAATTCACAAGTAGCTCCTACTCAAGCATATCAAGTTCCTCCAATGCATAATCCCTCAATGCAAAATCCTCATCCTCATGTGCAAAATCCTAAAATGTATCAAAACATGTATTCGCAAGATTCTCAAACAACTTTTCAAAATCCTCAAAATCAAAATTTTCAAAATCATCAACCCTATACTATGGAAGCACCTCTTGCACCTCAAGTACCAAATGTCTCTCCCCAAGCTCCTCAAATACATCAATTGCCTTATCAAAATCCTAATTATCCTATTCAAGCAATTCCTTATCAACAAAATACTCAATTTCAAAATTTCCCACCACAAGTTAATCAAAATCCTCAAAATCAAAATGGTTTTGTGCATGGTCCTCGTAGGCGTCCTTGGTGTAATTCGTTAGAGCACTTTTTGAGAGATTGTGAGCTATTGAAGGCCACTAAGGAGCAATGACTAGTAATAGACATAGACAAGAAAATTTGTGACTATCGATCTAGGCTATCTTTGCAAGGAAATTATGGTAAGGGAGGAATGAAAAAGCACCATGAAAATATAACCATAACGGATGCAGGAACTATAGGCGTGGAACTACAAGATCTTGATGAACAAGAAGCAGAATCAAGTAAACCCACAAAGGAAGTTGACTTTTCTATAGAGGCTTTAGTAAGAGCACGAGATGAGATTAGGAGAAAAACAACTTGGGAGTCACCGATAGAAGATCAATCTCTTATTTCTCACATAACCAATGTAGAAGAAAAACGAAAAAGAGATGAAGCTGAGCCTAGTGAAAGAAGAGTGACTCAAAAACAAACCTCATAGGGAATAGAAACCATCATAAAGCAAGGGAAAACATCACAACCCAAAGATAAAAAACAAGAACCACAACCCAATGAACCAAAACAAGAGTAGAAACAAAAAGGGAAGAAGACAAGGCAAAGAAAAACAGAAGAACAATAAAAAAAAACTCAAGACCAAACACAAGAACATGAACAAAAACAAGATCTTGAGCAAAAACAGAAGAAACCAAAGAGAAAACCTAAAGCCATCTTGATTTCAGAAATTTAGAGAAAAATAGATCCTATGGAGATTTTACATGAAATTTTTCTTAAGAGTCAAGTGACTACATCTTTAGAACAAGTTTTCTCTATTGCAAAGCCTGTTTCTAAAGATAACTTTATCAGCCTAATTAAAAGAAAGAGGTTTTCGCTTAATCTAGATACTAAGATGCAAGATTCTCTGGATCAAGATCAAGCTATGAATGAAGCCTTAAACTTTGATGAATCTGATGAAGAGGACCTTGATGATGATGAAGTAAATGTTAATAAAAATTTCTTAGGACCTATTCAGCCTGACCATGAAATTCATGAGAACAATCCTGAAAGTCACTTTAAAAGAAAATTTTGGTCTAGAGGTACATCAGAAATGCATGTTAAAATAGGAAATGATACGAACGTTATCACTGTAAATGCATTAGTAGATTCCGGCTCCGAAATCAATGTGATTTCAAGAGAAGTCTATGATCAGTTTCGATGGCCCATAGATAAAGATTCTGGATGGCATATGAGAACTGCAGATAATGGTGTAGGTACCCTGTATGGAGCTTGTGCTAGTATGCCCATACATAGGAGGAATCATAGAAGAATTTCACTTTTTTATTCAAGATAACTGCTCCTATGAAGTTCTCTTAGGTCAGCCCTTTATTTGTGAGAGTCGTATGGAAACTAAAGCCATGGATGATGGGTCTACGTATGCTAGAATTAAGTCTAAGGATGGAATGCAATCACTCCAAGTCATGACGATAGGAGTAAATCATCCTAGGAATCGATTATCAATTAGAAAGAAAGATATTGTTACTCAGGGTTATGAGCATGCTTCTAGCGATTGTGCACCTCGATTCATGTTTGGAGCTACATATGATCAAAATTTTGGATAGAATCCATTGTTGAGTGGGACAGCAGTGGACATTGGTTTGACATCTTGCAACCAACCAACCTGTACAATACTTTGTCACTTTGTTTTCCACATTCTAGATTAGATTTTCTTCATAAAAGTCAATTGTCCAAGTCTTTTATCCAAAAAACCCAAAAAAATTATAAAACTAATAAAATCATGGGACATGATGAGAACATTGAGCATGTGATTGAGACATCTCATTGTTTCTCTACTCTCGAGGAGCTAGAGTTATGTCTTCAACAAAATTCTAATTCCCACATTATTCTTCTTTCTTCCCTTGATGAGTATGCTCTAATCCAAGAGTATGCTCTCAATATTGATAAGTGCTCAAAATTTAACCAACACATGATACCTTAGTTGAAACAAAGTACAAAACTATAGACAAAAAAATCAAACCCATAGCTCAACCATTACCCCAAGGAAGCAATGAAAAAATTATTGATGTGAGAAATGATCCAATTCTTCGGGATCAGAAAAACATAGGACATACATTCACATATGAGACAATCAAACAGGTGAAAATTGGTAGAGATGATGACTTTCTTTTGCCAGCAGAGAGAGATAAATTTGAGAGAGTCATATGTAGCCATGGAAAAGCCTTTACTATGTATCCTCATGAGATTGGTTGCAAAGATCCTAAGCTAGTTGTACCCATGATAATCTTTATTATTCCACATATTCCATGGAATCTTCGCCCTATACCAGTTCCAAAGGCTCACTTACCTGAGCTAATGAAACTACTTAAGGAGAAGATAAACATGAGAATTTTAGCTTCATCTTTTGCACCTTACTCAAATACATGGTTCACTGTGCCTAAAAAGAATGGAAAACTACATTTTATTCAAGATCTCAACCCGTCAATAAACTCACCATAAGGAATGTAGGAACAGGACCCATTGTAGATGAGTTTGCTGAATCATTTTTAGGACATTCTATCTATTCAATGGGTGATTTATATCCAGGATATGACCAATTCCAATTAGCAATTGATATTCGTGACATAACCACAATGAAAACTCCTTTACGCTTAGTGTGAATGTGTACTTTACCTCAAGGAGCGACTAATTCTGTGGCTCATATTGTTGGAGATAGACGTCTGCAAAAGCACGCGAACAACACAAGGAGAACAAGCTTGGAGCACAACACACAATACTGAATGTATTACTAGAGAATGTACAAAGATAAGTAGCCCATTAGGGCAATAGGCGTATATTCAAGCCGAGGGACAAAAACCTCCTAAAGAGGGAAAAAAGTGCCCCGATGGTCCTAGTGTGTTCACACACATCACTACCTAAATATATCAATAAATCCAGGGGATTTGATGCAAAAGAGGCACTATGAGAGCTTGATCGAGTACGATATGATAGAGATGCATCTAATTTGTTGTCACACAAAATCTACACCAGCCATTTTGGCATAGTTTTTGCCTTCTCAATATCAACTCTCTCATCAACAAGTGCATTATGTAAATCTGCATCAGAAATGGAATGATCTGCATCATCACATGAAACCTTCAAAGGCTAAGAAGTTGCCTCATTAGGACCATCACTAGACTGTCCACCTATAAAAAGAGGCAGCAAAGTATCATAGATGTCTTTTGAGCTAACATATGTCTCCTTAGTACATGAAAGCAATGGTTGAATAGCATCTTCCACAAAAACAACATCACGGCCAACCAGAATGCATTTAGTCTGTGGATGATACCTACAATAGCCTTTACTTTCAGAACTATACCCAACAAAAATACGTTTTACTGCTTTATCATCCATTTTTTTGTGATGTTGTTCATGCACTAATGCATATGCCAAACAACCAAAACACACAGATGAGCAACAGATGGGCTTACAATCATACCAAGCCTCATATGGAGTGATAGATTGCAGTGCTTTAATGGGACACCTGTTAAGTACATATGCTGCACACATGACAACCTCAAGCCAAAAACTATGTGCACTATGTACTTTAGAGCATCAAGGAGAAGGAGTCAATACGAAACAGATAGGTTAGCGCATCAACTACCTCAAAAAACTTACTATCTATGGAAGAGACAATGAACTTCAAATGCCCACAGCGACCAACGTGATTACAAATAGAAAAAATCCTTTTATGGGAGTGATAAAAATAGGGTGAGTGTATATAATGCACAAAAGTATAAGGAATAAGAAAAATATGCTATAGGAATGAATCAGACACTCAACGATGATACCTCCTATATTTCAAGAATACATAGAGATTGACCCCAAGACAGAAAAACCATGATTTCTCCAAATCTACCCCAAAAAATGCTATGAAACTTTACAGGAATATACTAGACACTAATATCTTTCCAATGAGCCATCTGTCATCAAATTTAGAGCTCTAGAGAGAGATCAAAAGCCTCTGCAAGATTACTATTGGCGAAGAAGATGATGTAGAAAATTGAAGGAGCAAGACAATGATGATCACAAGTGTATGTATATTGCTTCCATGTATTGCACAAGTGATTTGAAGTCTTTATATAGACTCTAGGAGTGTTCCACAACTTCCACAAGTGGAGTTTGAATTCAAATGAAGGTGGGAATGGTTGTTGGAGGGAATCAATTCACTTTCCTACAATCTAGGAAAAGTGAAGATCTAGTTTGATCTACTTTTAGGTGATTGACTGCTTGATTGATTACAACTCAACCACCACAAATTCGTGGGATTTTGGGGTCTCTTTTTCTAATTTTACATGTGTAAAGCTCAAGGATTTTACAACGGTAAATGAACCATAAGAAATTTCTCAAAAAGAATACAATAAATGAGCATAGGTAAAAGAACTCCCCAATGGATATCCTTTTGTCGTAATCCAAGCGATAGTGTTTATAGATCAAATACACCTCAAGCATAATGTAAGCTTGATGTTCCAACATAGCACTTTACACTGCCCATCATCAAAATTAATAGATTACAATCTTCAAGATGCAGGAAAAGCATTACCTGAGTGTCCATTGTATAGCATCTTCAATATTCATTTCTTGTGCATTCTCCTGAGTGCAAGCTCGTTGGTCTTCCAATGAATTTCTCACCCTTTCATAGGCTTCTTCAATGGCCACTTGTTCTACCAAATCAACCTTCTTACCCTTTTACTTTTCCTTGCTCCCTGTTGTTCTTCTATATGGGTTGGTGTTATTTGCCTAGCTCTAGTCATCATAGGTACTCTAGATGATGAAACAAAAAAGGATTGTGGAGTCATATCTTCCTCTCTTAGAGATACTAGAATCATATGAATCAAAGCAGGGTGGTTGCAGGGAGAGTCCCTTGTGTAATGATATTTGGCATCAGGGTGATGTTGATAGGGAGGTGTGCCCTCAAGCAAAGAGCATTTACTTTGTACATGATCATATTCCCCACAATGATAACACATTAGTGGTCTAGTATGCCTAGGTCAATTTGCCAGATTCTCCTTTTTGTTGTGCACATTTGAAGTACTAGCACAAAATGTGTTAGGAACTTGTGTATTACCTCTTCGTTGAGCTCCCTTGAGGTAGTAGCGCTTACATGCCTCATGGACACCTTTTCCACAAAATTGAAAACTTATTTGATTAGGAAAATTCATGTTGGAGTGGCCACTATTGTTGCATCACCAAATTTGCATGCATATCTCTTGAGTAGTATGCAACTCCTCCACTTTATGTCAAAGATGTGCTACAAAGTAGCCTTAAAAAACACTGGGTAGAGTCATAATAAAGTATAGTGAGCAACAAAGAGATAGATTAGGTAGAGAGTACAACTAGCAGAGAATAAGCAATCAGACTAGAATAGAGTGTATCCAAACGAGTGCCAAGCCTCTTCTTATATAGACTCCAAAGGCCAAGCGAAGTGGCCTTGATAATTCCAAGCATTTACTATTGTGTGCTCCAATTGACAAGACTAGTGGTAGAAATGGGCTGATTTGGTACTAGTCACCAACCACTTTTAGGCCCTTCATAGAAATCTTCTCACATCCACAAGGCCTTGTTGTTGCCTTTCTTGCAATTATCTACCCTTTTACATTTACTGATAAGTTCAAGAAGGATTCACCTTTCATCCCATGTAGCATGAAAATGAGCGGTCCCACTATCACCTCATAGTGGATGTACCCAAATTTAGATAGAGGAGTCGCCCTATTTCGGATGTGCCAAAAATGGGTAGAGGTGGTGCCCTATTTTGGAAGGGCCAAAAATGGGTGGAGGTTGCACCCTATTTTGGATATGTAGCACTTTTGGGCCACCCGAAGCCTTTGATCCTTACCATTGTACACCTTTACTTGTAATGAGTACAACAAGCTTAATTGAAGTGTATGACATAGGGTTGCCCCCTTAGCTCCTCATGGTTCCCTTAGCTCCTTATAGTTACTTGAGCTCCTTGTAAAAATATCTAGAGTCACCCCATGGGGACATTGAGTCACCCTAGGACTAGGTATATAAGTCACCCAATGCAACACGGATGCGCACAACTACCTCTTGACAATTGGGAAGCAAGAAAACACAAAATGAATATAATATCAACAATAAGTGATCAAGTTAAATCACTTCCATCCCTGAATGCACAAAGGTCGGGTTGCCCTCTTGCCTAATTATATTACCATCTTAGCCAGACACTCACCCTTGTAGCTTCTTGCTAAATTTTCCCTCACAAGGAGTCACCTTGTAAAAGTATATTCACCTTATTAGAAGTCATAATTTCCCATGCAAACATTGTCACCCTAGATAGATAGAGGAGGGGAAGTCACCCCATTGCATCACAATAATCACCTTGGACTCCTTTGATGTGCTCTTAGGACTTGAAGTCAAGCTTCCTACAGTTGCCTTGATTAGGAGTTCACCTTCTTGTATATCAAGCAATAGGGCAAGGAAGTGCCCTCCCATCCATGTAATAAGTCACCCTTGGAATCCATCTCTCTGAAGCCCATATAGTCATCCTCACAAGGAGTTGCTATTGGTGCCTACCTAAAAGAATCTTCCTTCTGAATGAAGTGGTGTCTAGTCACCTTGGGGTTCCAATAGGGTGAGGGGTGGTCATGGTCACCTTCCCAATCATGTGAAGGCACCTAGCTGTTGTGAAAAGATTCTAAATTCTCCTTAAGAAGACCCTATGTGAAAAGGTCTACAACATTGACTTGTGTGGGCACATATGCCAAAATCATCTCTCCAATAGAGACCTTTGACATAATGATAGTGAACCTCAATGTGCTTTGTGCGAGCATGGAACATAGGCTTCCTTGCAACTACCAATGTATTCTGATTGTCACTAAGGATGGTGGTGATAGATGAATGACCAACACCCAAATTAGCCAGAAGGTGTCTTAGCCACACACCTCAATAGTCACTATGAAAGTTGACCTATAATCAACCTCAAAACTAGAAGTGGCCACAATAGGCTGCTTCTTTCTCAACCAATATAAACATGACCTACCAAGAATGAAGCAAAAACCATTGGTTAACAGATGAGTGTCATAGCAACTAGCCAAATTTGAGTTAAAAAAATCATGTGAATATGGCAGTAATGATCCCCCTTTGGGTTGAAACAATCCAAGCAGTTGGGTACCACTCAAGTAGTTAAAGATGCACCTAACCGCTTGCCAATGCTTGACACATGGGCAATGCATAATCCTGCTCGTCTGAGAGATATAAAATTGAATATCAAGGAATTTTATGCATAAGTAGCATCCAACAACTTGTTGATAGAGAACAACATCAAATGAATCCCCAAAATCATGGAGACTTAACCATGGGCCTATTTCCATGGGAGTGGCAATAAATTTGCAATCTTCAAGGCCAAAATATTGCAATAATGCCTCAATGTATTTTGATTGACTCGAATTTATTCCCCCAACAACTTGCATAAATTGCATGCCCAAATAATGATGCAAATGCCCCAAATCTGACACCCAAAAGAGGCATCCAAATCAACTTTAATTTCAACAATATGCTTCTCATTAGGACATTGAGGAACATATAATCAACATATACAACAATGATATGCTTAACATATAAAGGTCTCATCAAAATCAATGCCCTTCTCTTGAGCATAACCTTTGGCAACAAGCCTAGCCTTATACTTATCAATTGTTCCATCCATCTTACATTTTAGCTTGTATACCCATTTAGTGCCAATAGATTTTTTTCGAGAGGCAAATCACGAGCAAGTAACATTCTTGACAATAGCATCATATTTTGATTGCACAACGGCCATCCAAGTTTTTTGAGTTTTGCATTTCATAAAAAACATGCTCACTCTCATTAAAAAGACTAGAGATAGTAATTGCATAAAAATAAAATGCAAAAGAAGCATTACGGGAGAGTGAATGAGTATGACATGACAAATGTACATCTTACTTGCTATCTCTCAAAGTCTAGACTAACCATTTGGAACCTATAAAGGTTGAGAAATTTTCTCGCTAGGACCAGCACTAAAATTGACATCATAATGTGAAGTTTCTTTGAACTCCTAATCTCCCTGAGTATGATAACCAATTTTGTGCAATTCTAAGATTTTGACCAAAAGGGTGTTGACGATGCTCTAATGAAAGTATCAAACTACCCTGATACCATTGTTGGAGTTTGAGGACTATGAAAACACATGAACAACACAAGGAAGAAGAAGAAGAAGAAGAAGAAGAAGAAGAAGAAGAAGAAGAAGAGGAAGAAGCTTGGATAATAACACAACATTGATTGTATTACCAAGTCAATTTACTAAAATAGGTGACCCATTATGGTTATAGGTGTATAAACAAGCTGAGGGAAAAAGCCTCATAAAGAGGGAAAAAAGTGATCAAGCAGTCCTAAGTGTGTTCACACACATCACCACCAAAATATATCAACACTTACTATTAATTTTACCCATATCTTCCAAAGTTATATGGTGGTGTTATAACTTAATATTATGACATGAGCATCTCACTGCTTTAGAAAAATATGAAATCGAACATCATTTGTCATTCATGTGTAGTGCTAAAGTTTCGAGATTAGACTTAAGCATAGGTTCATGTTTTCTCTAATATAAGAAACGAGCTTGGCCTAGTGGTTGAATCAAATAGATGGGGAGGAGGTCTTGGGTTCAAGTCCTATCAGAGTCATGGGAGAGTATTTTTCTCCCAAGATCTCTAGATTTTTTTTCAAAGCATCTACTTGAATTAACTACAATTAACTAGGACATTTGGAGCACACCTAGTTACATGTCCAAAACTTGGATGGATAGTATCAACTTTCCAGAGAGGGTCGTTCCTTGGATATATATATATATATATATATATATATATATATATATATATATATATATATATATATATATATATATATATATATATATATATGGAGGCATAAGGTTGGAAGGAAGGTCATCTCTCTAGCACATGGTAGTTCTAATGCTCTAGTTCTTCTCAATGGTATCAAAGCATTATCTTCATGGAGACCTTCATAATTCATCATCCCCCTCATGAGCCCCCTCATGAACTTCATCTTGAATTTCGTATTTCTCATGTAACAACATTGAAGGAGTATTCATTATTCTCTTCTATTTGTGTGAATCTAAAGAAGCTTTTTGTGTGCTTCTTTCCCTCCCGATGTGTTTTATGAAGTAAAAGGCTAACCATCCTTAGCAACTCAAGCAAGGTATCTAGGATTTGAACTTGAATCCTTTGATTGAGAAGGCACCAAGCTAGCCAAGAAATCACTACTTATCAAGTGTAAAGGGGAAAAGGAACAATACTAGAAAAGGGGAAAAGGAACAATACTAGATGGTAAACTCTAAATCAACATGTCATCATGCAATTGTGCTCATATTATCCATGTAACACAAATCCCTCATGGTCTTGGAGGACCAAAGATAAATGTCTTGTCTTTTGATCAACTATGCACGAATCAAAACAATAGGGAGATGGTTACTGGCAAGTGTTCACCAAGATTTGAGCCTACATTATTGTGTGAATCTTGTTGAAGATAGCTGACATATACTGTGTGATGATTTCGAAAATATCAAAACAAAAAATGACAAAACTTGGGAATCAAACCCAATTGGAATTTGAATGTAGGATTTCATGGAAGGGAGCATGATGAGCTACATGTAGCAACACTGCTTCTTTTCTCAAAGTAATTTGCTATAGACTTTCTCAACCTTAGAATAAAGGACCACCACGCCCAAATTAATGAATGAAAAAAGCATTGTAATTTTGTAGAGGGTTTGAACCCATTACATCACATGTAAAAGACATTAAGAAGGTCACCACATTGAAAAGATCTCATGAATTGCTTCTTGTTCAATGTCTTGCTGGATCAAGGTGCAATGAAGAGAGAAAAAAACATGAAAGTCACACCCCACAACCTGATTTTTTGATTGCATGCCTACAAAGTTCATCTTCAGTCTTTCTTTCTCTACAAAAGGACCCCCAAATTTTGTATTTTTTTGCAATTCAAGCACCAATTCATTTCCACTATAATGGACAACTTCATAGTGAAGTTGGAGGAGCACCAAGGGGTGGAGGGAGGAGAAAGGAGAAATTGGAGAAAGACCAAGAATTGTTTGGACAAGATTCGAGTGCAATACAATTAGAGTGCATGCTAGTGAAGGTGGCTTTTCTCAAGACAAAGGAAGGACATAGGTGTTATTCAAAGCTAAGTATTTTCTTGTTATCCTTGATTTCCCCATTTTCTTGCCATAGCTTTCATTCTTTATATAGACTAATCATTCAATTATAGTGTTAAACTTAAAAATTTGGAAAACATCTTGGTAGTGAAATGAAGTGAAGTATCATGATTACTTACATGCATCCACAAGTCATTTTCTTTACTTCATGCATGGAAAATAATGAATGTTTGTACATTACTCTTTTCAAAAGAATGCTTTCAATGCACAAATTTAAGTATAATGATGACTTTTGTGCATATCATTAGATCTCTTATTGTTAGTAAAAGTTTTTTGATGCATTCAAGCATATGCATTAGCATGTTTATTCATTAAAAAGGTAAGCAAAAGTATATTTGGTGAATGAAATAGATGCATGAAGTGTATGCATGTCAATAATAACTAAAACAAAGGAATGCTTGAGTCAATGTGGGCATGCAAGAACATGCAAGCATATGCATTTTCATGCAATCTTATGCATTTGCATGACTAAAAGATATTACTGTTTGATAATTATATGAAAGTACACAAGTGAATGTATCTTTCTAAGTAGCTCACTCATGTTCAAATTAGAGACATGACATTTGGGGAGAAGGGAAGTTAGGTACTTGCAAATTCATGCTACTTACAACTTTGCAAGTCAAGAATATAGGTGATTTGCTTCCGAAAGTGATGGCTACATATCAAATACTTAAATGTAAAGTTTACAATAAGTAGAAAATTATGACTTGCATATTTAAAAAGTAAGCACAAGTAAGAAAACCAAGTTACAAAGCTACATTCCAAGAATTAAATATTCTTGCCATACCAATGGCCATGAAGGAATGTGTAATTGCAAACATAGAAGTATTCAATGATTATTCTAAGTATTAGATATACCTAGAGAGTCATTTTAAAGAGGAAAAGGTTCAAATAGATCTTGCACTTTCTTGTGTAACTTCTTGCGCATCCGAAGTAGGATGGTAACTCATGATAGATTCAAAAGTTTCATGAAATATTTGATTGAGAGATCTTAGTTGATACTATCCAAGGGTATGATGGAAATCAACTATAAGTAGTTGAATTTAAACATAAATTGATCTTGGAAATTCAATAGATGTGTTAATTTCATTTTGGCACCTATAGTAATGATGCATCACGCCAAGGAATCACGAAACTTTGAAAAGTCTCTTCTTCTTAGAAGATTTTGAGAGTTTCTTTGTGATTTCATATGAGATATTTTCATCTCAAATTGAAATCCAAACAAATTTATCTTTAGGAGATGCATTAGTTGCTAAAGCAAAGACCTTACATGAAATATAAAAGTTCTTTAATTATTTGATTAGTTACCTTGTACCATATTTAAGGATGAACTTATCCTTTAAGAATGAAAAAAAATTCCAAGTATTGGATCTCAAATAATCCATGGGCTCTCCCAAAAACAAGAAGAAGTTCATGAATACAAGAGAATGAAGATGGTACAAGTATATTTTTCTAAGAAAAGGACATACCCATCAAATAGAGAATATTGAGGTAATTGATGGGTTAGATAGTGAAAAGTAAACATCTTCCACGACATACATGTTGAGAAAAGTTGTGAGTTGCCTAAAAAGCAACTTAATGGCATGCTATGGTTATGAAAAGTTGGGATTGCTAAGGGTGGTTGCAAACCACAAGGTAAGATAAAGCATGCTAAATCTTTCACTTCTTCAAAAGGAAGTGTGAAAGTCAAAAGGATTTTTACTTCCAAATATATATTATGCAATCATGATTACAGTAATTGAGTGTGTGGGAAGGTAAAAATTCTATTTATCTATCCTTAAAGGGTTTTCTTAAAGGTAAAATCCAAAGGTATTAGTGGAGGATTAGAATTATGTAGTAGAGAGATTCCTACAAAATCCCATGGGTAGATACTTAATGCTTCAATCAGAAAGGGATCCAAAGACAAGAAGTAATAAAATCTTGTCATGAAAAGTTGGTTGATTGAACAATAGGTCTTGAATATGAAGAGTTCAAGTAGCTTGGAACTATACTAAGTTTCTTTTAAAGACCGTAGAAGAGAAGGATGGATGCTACTTCTATCAAAAGGTTTTTAGAGTTTCCAAGATAAAGTATAAGTCAAAGCATAAAGACATGGAATAATCTTGTGGAGGAAGTACTTGAAATCTAGTAAAGCTCAAGGTAGACTTAATTACTTGAATTCAAATTCTTTGAGAGGATTTGAGTAAGAAGGTACTCTATAGAGATGTCTCTGGACTTTAGGATAAATATCATCCGCACATCAATAAAAATATTGTTGATATATTTAGGTAGTGATGTGTGTGAACACTCTAGGACCGTCGGGGCACTTTTTTCCCTCTTTAGGAGGTTTTTTCCCTTGGCTTGTATATACACCTATTGCCCTAATGGGCTACTCATCTTTGTACATTCTAGTGGTAATACGTTCATTATTGTGTGTTGTGCTCCAAGATTCTTCTTCTTCCTTGTGCTGTTCGCGTGCTACCGTAGACGTCTAACTCCAACAATTGGCATCAGAGCAGGTTGTCGCTTCATCTAGGGCATCGTCGACACCTCTTCAGTTGTAGTCTCAGAATCGCATGAATTTTGGTGAGCATACTCAACACGTTTTTGAGATCAAAACATCTTCGCTTTATGGTGCCAAAATTGTGATCTGAGCTCGTTTCGGCCTCCGAATGCACTATCATAGTGCTTGTGTAGGCTATTTTGTCTTTTTGTGCCAAAGCTATATACCAGTTTTGGTTCGCCAATATAAGCGTCTTGAAGTCTGCTACAGGTTTAGTAGAATTCGTCTCGGCAGTTCTGTTCAACTTTTTGAGATACAATCAATTTTCTGCATCAAGGTATTTTAGTCACCGGCCATGGCTGAAAGCAGTGATGTATTTCGTATGTTGGTTGTTGAGGATAAGTTGGATGGTACCAACTACCCATTGTGGGCTTATATGATGCAACATGTATTGGTTGCAAAAGGACTGTGGAACATTGTGCAGGGTGTTGAAAAACATCCTATCACACCTGCAACTGGTACAATTGCAGGTACTGAAGCTGATACAAAAAGTGTCAAAGATGATGATATTTTGCATATTCCTGTTCGTGGTGCGATGTCTGCTGCACCTACTGCAGAGCAAATTCGTTGGGATGGCAGAGATGCCCAGGCACATGCATTGATAGCTTTGTCTGTCAAACGTGCCATTATTCCTCACATTCACTCTTGCAGAACAACTAAGGATGCTTGGGATACACTTACCACATTGTACCAAGCTAGGAATGAGGGTCGTGTTGCTTACCTCCAAAAATAGCTGGAGAGTGAGCACATGAATAAAGGTGATTCTATGGACAGTTTTCTAACAAAGATCAAAGAATTGAAGGAACAATTGATTTCTGCTGATGAGGTTATACTAGATAGCTCATTTCTGCAGACCGTTCTGAATGGCCTTCCTGATTTATATCAGAATTTTGCATCTACTCTTCGGTTGATGATGAAAGGCAATCCAAATGCCTTGTCATTTGAGGAATTAGTCTCTGTTCTGTTGCAAGAAGATCACTCCAAACAGAAGAGGTCCATTATGTGTGTTGTAGATCAAGCTTTCCTGGCTAGTCAGAAGGGCAAAGGAAAATGGAGCTCTTCAAGTAGTAAGTAGAAATCTGCTAATTCTGCACAATCGAAGAGGGAAGACAAAGATGAAAAGAAATCAGAAAAGCAGAAATTGTTTTGCAAGTATTGTAAAGGAAATGATCATATCATAAAGAACTGTCCAAAATTGGCTGCTAAAGAGGCAAAGAAGAAAGAGGCCGGAATAGTTGTTGCAGAGGCCTCTACACCAAAAACAGAGTCTGCTAATCTTGTTTAGGAAGAAGAATGGGCGTTTACTACCGTTTGTAGCTATGACCCCATCTTCTCATGAGCAGTGGATGTTTGCAGTATACTCAGATGTTTAGTACTTTGACAGTGGGATGACCAAACATATTACCTCGCAGTGTAGTTTCTTCTCTTCACTCGAGCCTTCCCCTACAGGGAATACTCTTACATGCACCAACAACTCCTCTTATCCTGTTATGGGAGTTGGTAAGATCATTTTGACTACTGTTGATGGTAGTTCTTTCACTTTGTCTGTATTGTTCATGATCTATCAAGTGGCGATGTGATTATTGCTTCTAGCATTTTATGTTGTGGGCTGTATAAGCTCATAGACTATGAAAGATCTGTAAATGATTCGACATGTGTAGTACATGATTCTCAGGCTATGTTAGATGCAAAGCTTTGGCATGCACGCTTTGGTGATCTGAATTTTGCTAGTTTGCTATGCCTGCAGAAATTTGAAATGGTGTCCTCTTTGCCCAAACTTGAGGCACCTAGAAAACATGTTTGTGAAGGCTGTATTTTGGGAAAAATGCAGTGTTCCTCCTTTCCAAAAGATGGTTCAGTTCGGGCTACTCAGAAATTGCAGCTTGTACATAGTGATGTCTGTGGTCCTATGCAGATACCTTCTTTTGGAAATTATCTTTACTTTGTGACTTTTATGGATGATTTTTCCAAGCATTCATAGGTATATCCATTGAAGGCAAAGTCCAAAGTGTTCATGTGCTTCAAACAGTTTTTGCTTTTGACTGAAGATTTGTCAGCATGTAAAATGGGCACCCTCCGTTCTGATCGGGGGGGAAATATGTCTTCTAATTTTAATGCATTTTTGGCTGAACATGGGATAAAACACCAGTGTATAGTGTCATATACACCTCAATAGAATGGAGTTGCTGAACAAAAGAACACGTCACTCATGGAGATGGCGAGGTGTATGGTCAAGAGTGAGGCTTTACCACGTAGTTTCTGGCTTCAGGCTGTCATGTGTGCAGCATATGTACTTAACAGGTGTCCCACTAAAGCGCTACAATCTATCACTCCATATGAGGATTGGCATGATCACAAGCCATCTATTGCTCATCTATGTGTTTTTGGTTGTTTGGCATATGCATTAGTGCCTGAACAACATCACAGAAAATTGGATGATAAAGCAGTAAAAAGTATTTTTGTTGGGTATAGTTATGAAAGTAAAGGCTATCATCTGTATCATCCACAGACTAAGCACATTCTGATTAGCCATGATGTTGTTTTTGTGGAAGATGCTATTCAGCCTTTGCTTTCATGTACTAACGAGACATTTGTTAGCTCCAAAGACATGTATGATACTTTGATGCCTCTTTTTATAGGTGGACAATCTAGTGCTGGTCCTAATGAGGCAACTTCTCAGCCTTTGTAGGTCTCATGTAGTGATGCAGATCATCCCATTTCTGATGCAGATTTACATGATGCACTTGTTGATGAGAGAGCTGATATTGAGGAGGCAAAAACTATGCCAAAATGGCTGGTGTAGACTTTGCATGACACCAAATTAGATGCATCTCTATCATATCGTACTTGATCAGGCTCTCATAGTGCCTCTTTTGCATCAGATTTCTATGATATGGGTGCATATAGTCTCTGTGATGAGACTGAGCCTATTTCCTTTGATGAAGCACAAAATTCAGAAAATTGGATGGCTGCTATGCAATCTGAATATGATCCTAAAATGAAGAATGGTACTTGGTCTTTATGTGAATTGCCTCATGGCAAGAAGGCCATTGGCACTAAGTGGGTATACAAGTTGAAGTGTAAACTTGATGGTACAGTTGACATGTATAACGCTAGCCTTGTTGTAAAGGGTTATATGCAAGAAAGAGGCATTGATTTTGATGAAACCTTTGCTCCTACTTGCCGAATGACTACTGTTTGTAGCATCTGTGCACTTGCAGCTCATCATGGTTAGAATGTACATCAGTTGGACATTAAAACAACATTTCTAAATGGTGACTTGAATGAAGAAGTGCATGTTTTTCAGCCTTGTGGCTTTGTGCAGAAAAGGCATGAAAACCAGGTGTGCATGTTAAAGAAAACATTATATGGTTTAAAGCAAGCACCACGTGATTGGTATGAAAAGATACATGCCTATCTGATTGCACATGGTTTTGAGAATAGTCCAACTAAAAGCACCTTATATGTCAAGCGTGCTAATGATGTACTTCTGATCATTGTGGTGTATGTTGATGACATGCTGCTCACTGGTCATCATGAGAAGCATATTGTAGATTTCAAGGCTGATTTACATGCCTCATTTGAGATGTATGATTTGGGGCATTTGGATCATTATTTGGGCATTTGTTTATGCACGTTCATGGTGGAATGGCTTTGTGTCAAACAAAATATATTGACACATTATTGCAGCATTTTGGCCTTGAAGACTGTAAACCTATTGTCACTCCTATGGAGATAGGTTTACGACTGAGTCTTCATGATGCTAGAGATGCATTTGATGTTGTTCTCTATCAGCAGGCTATTGGATGCTTGATTTACTTATGCATTACTCGGCCAGATATTTAGTTTGATGTCTCACAGATGAGCAAGTTTATGCATTGCCCAAGAGTCAAGCATTGTTAGGAAGTTAAGCACATGTTTCGCTACTTGAGTGGTAATCGGCTACTTGGGTTGTTTTATCCCAATGGGGGATCACTACCACCAGATTTGCATGCTTTTTCTGACTCTGATGTCCACTAGTGGCTTTTGCTTCATGCTTCGTAGCTCATGTATATCTTGGTTGAGCAAGAAGCAGCCTACTAGTGGCCACTTCCAGTTGTGAGACTGAGTACAAGGCAGCTTTCACAACTACTGTTGAGTGTGTGTGGCTTAGATGCCTTATGGGTGATTTGGGTGTTGGTCAGTCTTCTGCCACCACCATCTTCACTGATAGTCAGAGCGCATTGGCAATTGCGAGGAACCCTCTGTTCCATGCTCACACCAAGCACATTCAGGTGCATTATCATTATGTTAGGGAGAGGTTCTCTGTTGGGGAGATTAGCTTGGCATATGTGGCCACGCAGGAGAACATTATAGACCTTTTCACGAAGGCTCTGCCTAAAGTTTGAAGCTTTCTGCAAAGCTTTGGGCTTACTTCCTTTTGTGGAGTGTTTTCCACATAGCTTGGCACTTCCTTATACATGAGTTCCAGCTACTTATTCACCGCATCACTCCCAAGGGGGATTTGTTGATATATTTAGGTAGTGATGTGTGCGAATACTCTAGGACTGCCGGGTCACTTTTTTCCATCTTTAGGAGGTTTTCTCCCTCGGCTTGTATATACACCTATTGCCCTAATGGGATACTCATCTTTGTACATTCTAGTGGTAATACATTCAATATTGTGTGTTGGGCTCCAAGCTTCTTCTTCTTCCTTGTGTTGTTTGTCTGCTATCGCATACGTCTAACTCCAACAAATATAAAGTATGCTGGTATGGTATGCCAAATTTTATACTCACACTTATATAGGAAAGATGGTATCTTGACATCGAACCTTGGGATAGTAAGTATCGTTTAGTAATGGAATGAATTTTGAAGTTAACTAAATTTTCAAAGGGATTCAAGCTTCAAAGATGAAGTTCCAATTCAAGGTGGTCAAAATCATGAACCGAAAACACACTTCAAGAACAAGCTAATAAGTAAGCTAGAAGATCAAGTAGAATATACCTTCTAGGACCTTCACTTAGAATTCAAGTACAACAAGC
The DNA here is from genome assembly GCA_020310875.1 of Ceratopteris richardii. NCBI lineage: Eukaryota > Viridiplantae > Streptophyta > Polypodiopsida > Polypodiales > Pteridaceae > Ceratopteris > Ceratopteris richardii. Next base: position 43,801,569 of record CM035410.1, read on the forward strand.
ATGATTTTACTTGAATTTTGAACAGGTCAAAGTAAAATGTTTGTATCAGAAATACAATATGATTTTTGAAGACGAAGATCCCTCTAACCAAGGTTAGTTAGACTAACTTAGCCAAAGTTTGAAGCACCTAATAGGTAGTACAACTTGCTGAAATCAATCCTTTGACTCAAAACAATGCATAAAAATTACATTCAAAGTAAGGAGTCTTGAGAGATTGTGAAAATGAAAGATTAACTTAGATCTAGTTGAAGCATTAGTGTTTTATTAAAGAAAAATACCATTAATAGAATTTCAATGAGTCCAAAGATTGATGATTGATACCACACTAGAGTTTAGTGGTTGCTGATGGTTTACTTTTACTTAAAAACTCTTTTTGAGAATCTAGTCTAGTTCTCTTAAAGATAATTGAATGCTTGATAAACTTTATTGAAACAAATATTTGAAAAGTTAAGGTTTTGAGTCACATAGAGTTTGGCTCAAATTAGATTAAGTATCTTAGAAATTTGAGTTGGTTACACAAAGTTTTGGTTCTTGCTTCCTGATTTATAAAAACCTTTGGATTTGGCTTAGATAGAGTATCCAACACATTGCGATAAAGGGTAGAATTAGCCGGTTGGAATAACTAACTAAATTAAACATCACAAAAAGACGTTTTGTATTGTAGATCCCATTCAATCTTAGAAGATGCCAAGTCTAAGTTGAACCATTATGTGATTTTGTTGATGTAAGATTCCTCTCAAGGATGTTCTCCAATTTTGCATGTCAAGGGCATAAAGATAAAGGTCATTGACTACTATAGCAGGAATGAATTGACACGGAGGATCTTGATGAAGTTGTTCTGCCTAGGCATGCATATTAGAATATATCTTTTAGCTTCCAACTTGGAAAGAATTGGTGGCTTCCCACATGAGTGTCACTTGGCACTCATGTGAGAACCCATAGCATGATAGGTAAGGGCATGTTCACTCCAAACATCCTCAAAGCTCTCACATAACATTCCCTTCCCCTTAAGTCCATTTTTGTCCTCAAAATTGGTGTTGGAAGGCTCAATGGAAGTTAAAAGAATATAGACCAAATGCTCCCACTAAACCCCACACATCTGATGTACATGTTCATGTCTCCGTGTTGTTTCCTTATATCCTTCCCCTTAAGAAGACTCTTGGGAAGGCAATCTAAAATTGGGAAACCGTCTCTGAAGGGTGCTAACCTGATCCTATGTAGCACTATCTTTTGAGCTATCTTTCCACTTTATTAGACATTCTTTGTACACGTGAGTCCTTGTCTCTTTATCTTGAGTGCTTAGTATGCTCTCAAGATTATGTGGAATAGATTGAACATGAATAGGCTATACTACGTCACTATCTAGAATGAGGGTATCAAATTCACCCAACCTTTTCTTAAGCCAGCTACCATGAAATATTGGATGGATCTATCTATTCTCTGGAATTTGGAGCAGGTATGCCATATTTCCTATTTTCTTAAGTAATGGGAATGGTCCACAATACCTAGGAGATAGATTTGGACAAGGTCTTGCCTTCATGGTTTCAGACATAGATGGAACTCTAAGATAGACTTGCTTTGCTAACTCAAAATTGCACTTAATTGATATATGTTCTGTACAAATAACCTAGCCAATTCAGATATCTTCACTATACTATGTGTCTGAATAAACCTAGCCATTTTGGTTAATCTATCCACAATCACCCAGACTGAGTCGTGCCCTCTCTATGCCTCAGGTAATCCTACTATGAAATCCATGGAGATACTCTCCCACTTCCCATTAAGAATATCCAATGAGTGGAGTGGTCCTCCAATCCTCAATCCTTTAGCTTTATTGACCTGGCATCTAGTGTACTTAAGCACATAATCTAGGATGTCCTTATGAAGTCTAGGACAATAAAACTTCCTCTTAACAAGATCATAAGTCCTATTAACTCCTAGGTGTCCTGCACAGGGTGTGTCATGACACTCATACAAAATACTTTCCTCAAGTTTTCCAAGTGTTCGTGTTTTGATCTATTATAGATCAGAATATCATCTGAAAGTCTACTACAAACTACCCTAGATATGGCCATAATACACTTTTCATGAGCTTCATGAAAGTGCAGGAGCATTGGTGAGACCAAAAGGCATTACCAAGAACTCATAGTGCCCATATCTAGTCCTAAAGGTAGTTTTAGGGACATCCTCTACCACAATCCTAATCTGATGATATCCTGACCTAAGATCAAGCTTGTTAAAATGCCTAGCTTGATGTAACTAATTAAATAGGTCTTCCAACCTAGGCATTGGAAACCTATTTTTCATAGTTACCTTGTTCAATTCCCTATAATCTATACAAAGTCTCATAAAACCATCTTTCTTCTTAACTAGGAGCCTTGGTGATGCCCAAGGTGAGTTACTAGGTCTAATGAAGTCTTTATCTAGATAGTCTTGAAGTTGCTTTTCTACCTTCTCATGTTGAGAAACCCTAAGCCTATAAAGTGGATTACAAATAGGGTTAGTGCTAGTAACTACTTCAATAGCATGGTCAATGTCCTCTCTCTCAGGTGGTAGCCCTCTAGGTAAGCCAATCTGAAAAACATCTCTAAACTCAAACATAAGATCCTTAAAAATTTTAACTACACACTCTTGCAAAAAAAAAGTCCTTTCCATATTTACATTACTAGCATGAAAATATGCATTAGATGAAGTGTCTATATGATGCTCAAGATCATGACTATACAACAAAACAATATCCTCTACATGCTCAAAATGAGAAAGACTAAAAAAACTCTAAAGATGAGATGAGAGGTGCATTGGGTACATCTCTCTCTCCATGAATACAAAATTACTTCCATTCTTTATAAATTCGAGTATTATTTTGGTAATGCCATTTAAGTGTGTCTCCCAACCCCCATTGCCACTCTCTACCTAGAACAAGGTATGCGCTCTCTATATTCATAAATGGGAAGTCTACACGATTAGTGTATCCCTATATCTAGACTTCCAAATCGGATACCATATTATCCCATATCCTCTTGTCTTCCCTTTGCATCATAGATACTATGTATTTATGTGCACTAGGCTGTTTGGGAATCTTTAACCTCTTGATCATATCATAGTTTATGAAGGTATGTGTGGTGGAGTCACTATTATGAATTTCATCCTGGTCCCATACAGACTACCATGAAGTTTAATTAGGGCATGTGGTCCAAACTAAAGTAACCACAATGACTATGTCAAACAACATGTGTGCTCTATGTCCTCGTGCATCACTTCCGCTCCCTTGCAACTAGAGTTTCCATGTATGGAAAGTTTCTACACTAGATGGACCACCTTTTTGCCTTATCAAGGGTCATACTAGTCCCTATTCCTCCCTTCTTTTCTTCTCCCTTTTTCATTGGATAGTTCCATTGTGCATGGCTAGGAGACAGACACCTAAAGCACAAGTTTTTCCTCTTGGCCCTTTCATACCCCTTAGTGGGTAACTTGGGCCCTAGTGATCTTTGTTTCTTTACAAACACTTTGTTTTTCCCCATAGTTACTTTCTTCTTGAACTTATTTGTACTAAAAGGTTTGAGGAGCCGATCCATCTTCATAGGAGTATATTGAGGACGGTTATGGTCCTCATAGATCTAAGCATATTTGATCGCCTCCTCAAAAGTCTTAGGTGTGTTTCTTCTAAGCTCTAATGGATTTATCCAAGCCCCTAACAAACCCTCTCGTCTTTTCAAAGTCATCTAACCCCTTTAGCTTGAATATGTTCTCTTTGTAGGGGGATATGTAGAAAGGCAAAGGCTTACCTCATTGTGTAATCCTATCCCACTCATCCCAATTCCTCTCTTCCTCATTCTCAGAAAGAAAATCTTTCAAGAAAAGAGTTTCAAATTGAGTCCAGTCCATAAGGATGGAATTTCCACCTTGAGAATCATCCACTTATAAGCATATGGGTCAAGCAAAAGACTCCTTTAAATTGATGGAGGTCATTCCACTTTTGCAAGAAAGTATAGACCACATCCTTATTCCTCTCATAGTCATCCCCAAAAAAGGTTGATGGCTTGAGATATTTTAGGAGGGGAGTCTCCCTAGAACTCTCTCCTTTATGTTTGCTAGGAAAGAGAATATCTTTCCTAGTTATCTCTATTGTAGGAAGAGTAAAAATCTCTCTTTCCTTTCTAACTAAGAAAGAGGTAACCTGAGTCTCTAGGGAGATCATCTGAGCCTTAAGTTGTCCTATTGGAGAGTTCATGCTACCAATGAACATCTCTAACCTAAGGGTTTGTTCTTTGAGCTCCATGAATTGTTTGTGTGACACAAACTCATCATGAGGCTCTACATAGGAATACTCCTCTTCTTGCTCGACCTTTTGCTCTACCTCTTGTTCTTGCTCTACCTCTTCCATTCTATGGTCTAAATCCTTTAGATCTTGCTCCCTAGATGGAGAAATATATTCTAAAGATTGTTTTCTCTTAGCTTCCATGTTTATTCTTCTTGTTTACTAATTAGAGTGTTTAGAACTAATGGAAGTAAATTTTATAAAGCAAGAAAGAGAGAAAAATAACACTAGAACACTATTGATACAATCCAAGCTTTCCAAAGCTAATTTGAAGTGATCTTCCAAATATGGAGGCTCTGATTTGCATTCCTCTCCAAGCCCAAATTGAAAATTCAAAAATGTCTGCTTGGTTTAAGAGGGGTCTTACCACCAAAAATTGATGAAAACAATCCCAAAATCAAATGGAAATAGCCCAAAAACCAAAACTAAGAAAAATTGATGCACTATTGATCCTTGAAAGTCCTCTCCAATCATGAACAACGCCTACAAATCAAACCTATGATGCCAACCCAAATGATAGAAGTCGGTTTGGATTCCAAACAATAAAAAAGAGGCCTGAAAGTGATCACCTAATATCTGTTGAAGCATTACAGAGGGATTTTGATCCACCAAAACTTCTTCAAATCAAGCATCATTTTATGTTGAGTGGTGTTAGGAATCTAGCTTTGAAATTCGACAAAAATTGCTGCGATCGGAATTTGGAGTGCCAATTATGGTTCAGAGAAGTTCACTTTGTAGATGTGGGAAGGTGAAATAGAATTGTTCAAGGAGGAGCTACTTAGCAAGGTTGGAATGGTGCTCCATAAAGATATTTTACTCAGTATTCTTGCCCAAACACACTCTTCACATCCTAAAATACATGTGTATTTGCTTGCATCCCTCAAAACTTGCTTCTATCCCTTTGTTTTTCCTTGCCAACTTAAAAAAGAACTCAAAAATCAACTATGTTACCTCCTTCAAGGCTCACAAATAGATGAATTTTGCATGAACGGCTAAGGACAAGGGACTTAATTCCCAGATAGCACGTTTCTAGTGGATAATTTGGAGTATATAGCCCATCTACCTCTTCATGCCATCACTCTTGAGGGGGAAGTGAGGGAGGAGAGCTCCCCTTTGGGGCTGTTCGTGCATCATCAAGAGTGTGAATTGTCTTCATACTTCATCCTCTATTGGGGTTGTGCACATGTGATCATTGTCATTGGCCTACTCTGATATCAGCTGTATGATTCCTCCCAAGGATCTTCTCTAATTTCACATGTCACAAGCACAAAGATCAAGGTCGTCAACTACTATAGAAGAATGAATTGACATGAAGAATCTCGATGGAGTTGTTCTACCCAACCATGCATATTGGACTAGATCTTTTAGCTTCCAACTTGCAAAGACTTGGTGGATTCCCACATGAGTGCCACTTGGCACTCATGTGAAAGCCCATAGCATGATAGCTAATGGAATATTCATCCAAACATCCTCTGAGCCCATGGATCCCTAGAATCTTGTGCTAGACTTGTTAGCATTGGGGGCACACCATTTTCAAATAGTGGTTTCCCTTGGAAGGTGTACAAGTGATGGTAGAGTAGAGAGAGGGAAATAATTTCATCTCCTTTCATCTCCATATATGGCAATACTCGGATTTCTTCTCTCATTTAGGTTCATAATGAACTACTTATGTTCAAGAAAATGTGGGAACTCCAAAATTTTTCATTCGAGTCAGGAGAAAAATACAGTTGGACCACGGGTTGTCCTGAGGGACTTTATGAGCCATCAATGTTTGTACTAGGTTAGCACCTCTAGACATTGAAAATGGTAGGATGTGCAATGGTTGGCAAAAAGGCCATGACTCATCTTCTTCCTTAAGCAAGATGGCTCAAGAAAAAACAAGTGCTTAGTTTGGCTTGATGACAAAATGGGATGTCTTAACTTAGGGTCCCAAAAATGTCAAATGATAATTCCTCTAGTCAAAACTTTGCAACTCAAATTGCAGTCTACAAGCAATCACCGTTTACATTTAGGAAACACTTTCTACTCCTTCAAGGATAATTTGTAAATCATAATGCCTTGGTTTTAAGGTCTTGGAAATCTTAAAAAACCCTAATTCTAGTCTTAATTTAATGTCCACTTGGCTTTTTGGTTTTCCCTAGAACTTATCCAGGCTCAAGAGACACTTTATGCAACAAAAACCTCGATGGTACACTCAATTTCTCAAGTAGCCTTTGATGGCAGAAGGTGGGAGTCTCGATCATGGTCCCCATGATGTCAAATTTAATTTTGCCCTATGCAAATGCTATTTCAACAAATCTTAGCTCTCTGCCAATATCCCTCAACTAGTGTGCGGACAATTATAGGACCTTAACCAATGATGGGACCTTGGGCAATTGGTAGGACCTTGCTCAAAACCCTCCATTGACCACTAATTAATTGTTTATGGTGGCATGACTTGGAATTGACTAGGACTAACTAGCACACTAGATGTCTCCAAAGCTTCTTTAAGGTCTTCTCTATTTTGTTCTCATACTCTTTGATTCTCCTCTCTTTACACAACAAGGTGGAAGTGTAACAATCCCATATTGTGCACTAATTTGGCATTGTGATCCATTTAAGCTCTAAGAAGCTCTTCCAATCCTACGACTACTTGTTTGTTTTGATTCTTGAGCTCAATTTTCAACATGTGAGGTCTCTCTTTAAGCTTTGCATATCATGCATTTAGTGAAGAGTTCTCAATACTTAATGAATTTAGTTGGGCATGTAGGTCAAATGAGTGTTCTTGGAGGTGAGCATGGCACTAGCCCAAGGTGGCAAACTCTTCCCTTACTTGGTGCATGCATGTAAATGTTTGCCAAATGGCATTATCAATGGTGGCCAAAGAATAGGCTAGATTATAATGCATAAATGATTGTTGGTCTATGTGTGATTTAGAGGTGATGGGAGTGGGGGTGGGTAGGGTACATGTAAAGGTGTAACATGCATGAGTGGTGGTGACATTTATGGAGGGGGGGTTCAGGGGTTGTGTGTGAAGTGATGGTTGTGGTGTTGTCGGTTGTGATATGCCCATGGTATCAGACATAGTTGTGTGTGTCATGATTATGGTGAAAAGTGGCACTATTGGTGTTGTGTGTGGTGGTGTACTTGTGAAACTAGACAAAAATGTAGAAGAAACTTGGACAAGTTGGGTAGCGACTAGTTTGAAGAAGGGGCTTAGGGGGATCACGGATGAAAATATATTTTCCCATAATAGAATGTGTGTGGATGGTGGATTGATTAATGAAGAGAAAATAGGGCGAAACTATAGAGGGGAAGGGGGCAGAAAAGAGGGGGGGAACAGAGCTAATGTTGGTTCAATAGGTGGTGGAAATGCAGCAATTGTGAGTGGTACTAAAGAGGTTGTGACAAGGGTAGTTGATGGAATGGTGTCTATCGAAGAGGTTACAAGGAAGTGTTATTCACTGTTAGTAGACATGCAAGGCGGTGACCAGAGTGGGGACACAATGGGTACATGAATCGAGGTTGGGTTTGTGGTGGAGTCTCAAAAATGGACTAAAATTCTTGCGAGAGTTGGGTGATGGTGGTGATGGGTATGGTTCGCTCAGTGAAGAGGTATCAATAGGTGGGATTGGTGGGGCATGTGTCCTTAAAGTGTGAGTGTCTAGAGAGGTGGGGGTAGAGGCACTTGAATGGGTTGTCTTTCTCTTGTTTGAAGGTACTCTCTATAGGGATCATACCTTCTTGGTGGTCGATTTGTAAGAAAATTCAACGCTCCTAGTATGCCTATTGCCTGTGTGAGAAGGTGGATTATTTCGATAAAAGATGCATCAAACCCCCTGTTGTTGAGATCATATTGTAATACTGCATAGATTTGCTCTTCAATCAGCTCACAAGGGTTGCAAACTGCTTGCATTGTGGTGTACAAACGTTAATGTTACAGTGTAAGCATATCTGTCTAGTTCACGGTATTCGTCAATGTCCCTGCCTTCATCCTGTTCATCTTCTATTTCTTATTGATCTTGTTGATCCTCTTCATCTGTTGATCTTATTGATCTTGTTGATCTTGTTGATCTTGTTAAT
>CM035410.1:43814948-43837448 GCA_020310875.1 Ceratopteris richardii
GCATGCATGTTTTTATGTATGTATGTATGTATGTATTTGTGAATGCGTGTATGTATGTATGTGTGTATGTATCTATGCATGTGTATGTATGCATGTGTGTATGCATATGTGCATATGCATGTGTGTATGTATGTATGCAAGTGTGTGCATGCATGTTTGTATGTATGTATGCATGTGTGTGTATGTTATACATGTATGTGTATGTGTGTATTTATGTGTGTGTGTATGTATGTGTATGTGTATGTATGTGTATGTGCATGTGTATGTGTATGTATATCTGTGTGTATGTGTATGTGTGTATTTGTATGTGTATGTGTATATGTATGTGTATGTGTATGTGTATGTGTATGTGTATGTGTATGTGTATGTGTATGTGTATGTGTATGTGTATGTGTATGTGTATGTGTATGTGTATGTGTATGTGTATGTGTATGTGTATGTGTATGTGTATGTGCATGTGCATGTGTATGTGTATGTGTATGTGCATGTGCATGTGCATGTGTATGTGCATGTGTATGTGCATGTGTATGTGCATGTGTATGTGCATGTGTATGTGCATGTGTATGTGCATGTGCATGTGCATGTGCATGTGCATGTGCATGTGCATGTGCATGTGCATGTGCATGTGCATGTGCATGTGCATGTGCATGTGCATGTGCATGTGCATGTGCATGTGTGTGTGTATGTGTATGTGTATGTGTATGTGTATGTGTATGTGTATGTGTATGTGTATGTGTATGTGTATGTGTATGTGTATGTGTATGTGTATGTGCATGTGTATGTGCATGTGTCTGTGCATGTGCATGTGTGTGTGCATGTGCATGTGCATGTGTGTGTGCATGTGCATGTGTATGTGCATGTGTATGTGTATGTGTATGTGTATGTGTATGTGTATGTGTATGTGTATGTGTATGTGTATGTGTATGTGTATGTGTATGTGTGTGTGTGTATGTGTATGTGTATGTGTATGTGTATGTGTATGTGTATGTGTGTGTGTATGTGTATGTGTATGTGTATGTGTATGTGTATGTGTATGTGTATGTGTATGTGTATGTGTATGTGTATGTGTGTGTGTATGTGTATGTGTATGTGTATGTGTATGTATATGTGTGTATGTGTATGTGTGTATATGTGTATTTGTGTGTGTCTATGTGTGTATATGTGTGTATGCATCCATATATGTGTATGTGTGCATGCATGCATGTGTATGTGTGTATGCATATATTTGTATGCGCATGTATATGTGTGTATGTATGTGTATGTATGTATGCATGTGAATGTGTGTATGCATGTGTATGTATGTATGTATGCATGTATGTGTATGTCTCTATGTATGTGTATGTGTGTATGTGTGTATGTGTGTATGCATGTATATGTGTATGTGTGTATGCATGTATGTGTATGTGTGTATGTATGTTTATGTGTGTGTATGTGTATGTGTGCATATGTGTATGTGTGCATATGTGTATGTGTATGTGTATGTGTATGTATCTGAGTGTGTATGTATATGTATATGTGTGTATGTGTATGTATGTGTGTATGTGCATGTGTGTGTATGTTTGTATGCATGTTTGTGTCTGTATGTGTGTATGCATGTATGTGTATATGTGTGTATGTGTATGTATATGTGTGTTTATGTGTACGTATGTGTATGTGTATGTGTGTGTATGAATGTATGTGTGTGTATGTATTTGTATGTGTGTGTCTATGTGTGTATGTGTATGTGTATGTGTGTGTGTATGTGTATGTGTATGTGTGTGTATGTGTACATGTATGTACATGTATGTACATGTGTGTATGTGTATGTGTATGTGTATGTGTATGTGTATGTGTATGTGTATGTGTATGCGTATGCGTATGTGTATGTGTACGTGTATGCGTATGTGTATGTGTATGTGTATGTGTATGTGTATGTGTATGTGTATGTGTATGTGTATGTGTATGTGTATGTGTATGTGTATGTGTATGTGTATGTGTATGTTTGTGTATGCATGTGTATGTGTGTGTATGTGTATGTGTGTTATGTATGTCTTATGTATGCATAAATATGTTTGTGTATGTGTGTATGTGTGTATGTGTATATATATGTGTATGTATATGTGTATGTATATGTGTGTGCATGTGTGTGTATGTGTGTATGTATATTTTTGTGTATGTACATGAGTGTATGTGAGTGCATGTGAGTGTATGTGTCTATGTATGTGTGTGTATGTGAATGTGTGTGTATATGTATGTGTATGTGTGCCTATGTGTGTGTGTGTGTTATGTATGTGTGTATGTGTATGTGTGTGTATGTGTGTATGTGTATGCATGTATGTGTATGTGTGTATGCATGTGTATGTGTGTGCATGTGTGTATGTATGTGTATGTGTATGTGTGCATATGAGCATGTATGTGTATGTGTATGTGTATGTGCATGTATATGTGTGTGTATGTGTATGTTTGTGTATGAGCATGTATGTGTATGCATATGTATATGTGCATGTATATGTGTGTGTATGTGTGTGTTTTTGTATGCATGTGTATGTGTGTATGCATGTATGTGTATATGTGTAGGTGTGTATGTATGTGTACATGTGTGTATGTGTCTGTATGTGTATTTGTGTGTATGTGTATGTGCATGTTTATGTGTGTGTATGTGTATGTGTATGTGTATGTGTGTGTATGTGTATGTGTATGGGTGTATGAATGTATGTGTATGGGTCTATGAATGTATGTGTATGTGTGTATCTATGTGTATGTGTGTGTATATGTGTATGTGTTTGTGATGTGTGTATATGTCTTTGTGTATGTGTATGTGTATGTGTATGTGTATGCGTATGTGTATGTGTATGTGTGTATCTATGTGTATGTGTGTGTATATGTGTATGTGTATGTGTATGTGTATGTGTATGTGTCTTTGTGATGTGTGTATATGTCTTTGTGTATGTGTATGTGTATGTGTATGTGTATGTGTATGTGTATGTGTATGTGTATGTGTATGTGTATGTGTATGTCTATGCATGTGTATGTGTGTGTATGCGTATGTGTGTGTGTTATGTATGTGCATGTATGTGTATGTGTATGTGTATGTATATGTGTATGTATATGTGTGTGTTTGTGTAAATGTGTGTATGTGTATATATGTATATGTGTGTGTATGTATATGTGTGTATGTGAGTGCATATGTGTATGTGTGTGTATGTTTTTGTATGTATATGTGTGTGTATGTGTATGTGTGTGTATGCATGTGTGTATGTATGTATGTATGTATGTATGCATATGTGTGTGTGTGTATGTATTCATGTGTGTGTATGTGTGTATTCATACATATCATGCATTGCGTGTGTGTCTTGTGTGTGTATCTTCTTGCCTTGCATCTCTCTCTTCCTCTCTCTCTCTTTCTTTCTCTCTCTCTCTTATGTGTTTGAATGATCGTGTTATAACTATGGGGGGAGAAGAAAATTTTTATTTTTGTCTTACGGTGTCACTCATGTGCGATGCTATGTAACTAGTGTCGCATAAGTGATCGTCCATGCTCAACCTTTTGATATGTGAGACACTTAGTTTTCAAAACGAGGCTTCTCGTTTTTTGTTCCAATTGGGGGCATCGCTATGCCCACAAATCTCTTGTAGTGAATACAACCTTGGAGGTAAAATCCTAAGTCTCCACGGCCTTACCAACGAGTTCTTTTAGAAACAATCTTGAATGAAATTATGATTTACAATTCATGACAATATTTCGTTGTAGAAGCGAATTTTACAAGGTGAACTATTGTAAAATGTTCAAAAGTATATGATCGCACGCATATCCTAACCATCTGGTGCAAGATAATATCGGGCAATAGTTGACTTGCATAAAATACACATACGGGCAATAAAATATAGGGTGGAGATTTGGAGAGTCTGGTGAGTTAAATATTAGACCCTTACCAGGATTAAGTTGCACGTGATCAGCACAAATTATTCATTGTGATCAAAAGAAACTGAAATGTGAAGATCAACCCAAACATAGTATACCAGTACTTTCTGTTCCAATGTTTTGAATCACCTCATGATCATGTCGGTACAAGTTTTGGTTCTTTTTTAGTTCAGTGTAGAAAAACCAAAGTCTTTTTTTTTTTTTTAAAGGAGTTCGGCCAAGGCCTATTCCCCCGGGAAGGGCATAGTACCCATGGGACCCCCCTTATCCCACAAGAACAGGGGTTTACAAAACTGGGTTAAACAACGGTCACAACTACCGCGGGGATGGACAAACGGTGGCCAACAACTACATACAACGGCTTTCCAAGATTCATATGTCCCTTACATGTTGCTGCCAGGGGTAGAACCCTCGCCCATGCCTCAAGAGGCGAGAGGCCCAACCACTAGGCCAGCGAACTAGGACGAAAAACCAAAGATTAAAAAAGGCCCGTTCATGTTCAATTGAATAGGGTGATTAAGTCAAAGTGCAGAAACCAATGAAGATATCACGTTTTTTCTTTTTTTGTTTGAAAGTACGATGAATTGGAAACACAATCACACACCCAACTTCATAAGGTAGACGCACCCAACTTATGTCCAGCCAAGACTTGAACTCAAGACTTCCTCCCAAAGATTCAAGGGATCAAACCATGCGGGCTCGGACGATAGCAAGTTTTTTCTTTAATATAGAAGAATTTTGTGGTGACAGTATTCAGCTGATGAACTCATGGCAATGCCGAAAACTAGCGACTCTCGGCAGAGGATGGTCAACGAACATTTGTAAGTACATGGGAAAGATCTGTATCTTCGCAATGTGGTGAATTCAAGAACTTCCGATATTGAATCGTATTAGAAACATTAACCAGATGATTAGAGTATAGTATGGTCTCAAAGATTTGGAGCTATTACATTCCAAAGGTGCGAATCCGATCCTTGAATTTTCTAGGTCATATTCTACAAGAAAATCTTGTTGCTGATAGTTTCCAAAGAAGTTTTTGGCATTGGATCCATTTCCAGAGTCCATGAAGGCTAGACAATAGTATCTGGATGAGGAGTCTGAGCCCATGTATGCAAGCACATGATGAGACTGAAGATGAATATCCACACGGTCCTCCAGGTGAATAGTGACTTTGGGTGCTTGTGGAAATTCTTCTTCATTCAATGGAACTTGGTAGCAAGCACTGGGAGAGACATCCTCCAAGGCGATTCTCTTCAAAGAAGGGTCCATAAATTTGTCGACTGCATGTGAGAGTGAAGCATATGCAACATGGACAAACCTTGTAATGCTTGTGCCTGAATCAATTACAGTCCCACCTTGTCCATTAGGGAGCAATTCAAAGGCTGAGCTGGGGATGCTTAGGCGTCTTCCATCCACACTGATGCCTGTAGTTGAGAATATGCTTATCCAGTTTCAAAGTCATGGATTCTTTAAAAAGATAGGTATTTGGAATTAAGAGGGATGCAGAGAAGTTTAATTATCCTGACATTCTTTGGTGGTCTGGAATCCAGTCTAGTTCCATTTGATTATCAGTAACTACTAAATATGAGTCATTGAATATAGATTTGCTTTTGGTGCTTTTGATAACCACTACTAAATATAAGTTATTGAATATATATTTGCTTTTGGTGCTTTTGATAACCAGGAAACTTCCTACATCACATTTTCTTAGAAAGGAGCTGGCTGTTTGTTCAATTTATTTATGAGATGCTATCCAAAAGAGAACGCAATGAAAACATAAGTATAACAAAGACCCTTCTTTGAGAAGCTCCTTTGCCTTTCTCTATAAGAGGATTAGGTTCAGAAGCTTGCTTTGTTTGGACCCTTGCAGATCTTTGGATTTTAAGGTAGTGAATTGAAGTTACAATGGGACACTTCCAAGGTGTCAAGAAGCTGCCTATTTAAACTTTTTCTTTGATCTGTAGGATTTCATGTAGTTTTTGTTCATGATGATAAAACTATGCGCTAAAAAAAGCAACCATGATTCTAAAAGCAAAGCCTGAAAGCAGCTAGTTTTTGTTCATGTTGATTAAAAAGCAACTATGAGAAAAGCAAAGCCTGAAAGCAGACCTACCTGTTACGTTGAGGTAATAGAATTGAGAGAGAAAACGAGACGCTTGGTTTTGGAGGAGGGGAGTATACTGGAGCTCACTTGAAGAACGGATGGCGGGCGACAGAGCACCGAAGGTGAGGTAGCCCGAGGCATGGACATTCTTCACTCTGTTGGGCAGGCAGTACGAGAAGGCCTTCATGCCGAGCTGCGTCACGAGGGAGAGCCGGCCTCTATCGAGACCAAGCAGTCCAGACGCGTTCAATGAAGAGACGAGGCCCGACGTGACCAGTCCACACCCGAAGACGATGTTCTCCTGCTGTGTGCCTCCTATGGAGACGGTCTCTGTTGAAACGAGACCCGTGCTGCTGCTCTTGTCGCCATAGCTGACGAAGTAGACACACTTGTTGGGCTCGTCCAGGGGTGGCCTGTTGCCTTCAGCTTTCGTGCAGGCTGTCGCGACGCTTTCATCCCCTCGGCACTCGTCACACTGTACCGCGCCGTAGGAGGTTGAGCGCTTCGGCTTGAAGACCGGGTAGTGCGATGACTGATGACCACATTGGAGACATGGTTCGCATTGAATCCACATGAGCTGGCTGCCCGTGTCAATGGCGACGGCGGCCTTTTGTGAGGGTGTACCGATTTCCATCACTGCGAAGTACTCTCCCAGCGCCTCGTCCAGCGTGACGACAGGGAACCTGGCGGCGCCTCCCGTGGCGGAAGGGATCGACATGCCCTGAGCTTTCCACTTTGGCGGCGCCCAACTTCTGCTTGGCATGGGATTCGGCAGAGGAGCGGGAACATCCCTTCCATCGCCACAGTTCCTTCCGGCTACAGGCTGTTCCATGAACAAACGTTCTCCGTGCATCGGAAAAGTAAAGGCATCCGCGGCGGAAGCTGGCAAAGGGCCCGCCCAGCCGCTATGGAAGACGGGAATCGTGATAGCTTCTCCATTAGACCTGCAGCCAACTAAGCTGTACACACATAAGGCCATGCACAGGATGTAGACTCTCGAAGCGGTCACTCTCCTGTGTCTGAAATAATTCGCCTTGTCCCGCATTCTAGCAGAAGGCCTTGCCAAGGAAAGGTCGACGGAAGGCGCACCACCTACCGCCTCTCCGTTTCCTTGTTCTCTGTACAAAGAAGAGGAGCCCTGGCTAATGGGATCTCGAATATTCATCCATCTCTCAAGCTATCCTGCAATGCGCAGGAGAGATGGAGAATATGCTATGTTCTGGTATCGCTAGGAACATTCAAAGAAGCTTGCGGCTTGGATGCAAGGGAACCCGCAAGGTATCCTCTGATCTATGGGTTACGCAACCCCCGAATGGAAGGTGTAGCACATCCTTGAACATTACTATTGCCATTACACATAAACAATGCTGAAAATATATGTAAACACATATATGTATGTATTCCAATATCTCCATATGTAATGTATGTGGGCAAGCACGCTTATATGCACACATAAATGTGTGTGTGCATGCATGCACATATAAATCCACCAAGAATTGTGAATATGTTGAGGGCTTGAAAATCCATGCACACTCTGATTTTGTGGGATTGTTTCTTGGGTGCAATCACCATGGAGGAGAGCCGATCCGAGTGTTCTACAAGAACTATGATTCTAGCTTCTTTCATTTTATCAATCTCTATTTGCACCACTTGTGGGATTGTTACTTGGGTGCAATCACCATGGAGGAGAGCCGATCCAAGTGTTCTACAAGAACTATGATTCTAGCTTCTTTCATTTTATCAATCTCTATTTGCACCACTTCTGCATGTGGGATTAAGTCTTTAAATCCTTCCTCTTATTGGTTTTTCATTCGAGACTAATGGGATGGTGTGGAGTCCCAATTTCTGTGGGAATGCCTACCAAGTCCTTATAATTACAAGAAAAAATATCTTTAAAATTCCATAGAAAGGCAATTACCTTGTCTTAAAGGATATGTTCTTGCCACAACCATGTTACCAATGGGACCAGCTTTGTCGCACATGAATCTCCCAAATTAACTTCCTACACTTGATGTACTGACCCACTATCATCATTTTCATTGTTGTTACAGTTTTTATCTTCAACAATTCTTTGGAATATGCACAAGTTTCTTATACTTTGGTATCACTAGTTCTATTTTGGAGCCAACCTAGGGGTATCTCCTTAACGAGCAGCTAGTCCGACGAGTCCGAATCATTTTATTTTAGTAGCTTCCACCATTTTGTATTGCCCCCATACTCCCCTTGAGATGGGTTCTTCTTTCCCCTTCTTCTATCACTTCTACCCTTAAGACTACTACTCTGGTGTATTTTTCTACTCTATCTGATGAACTTGAACTACAAATGGTAGTGTAACATGGAGGGGATTTGATTCCCATCCAATTGAGAAAATCTTCATCCTGTAAGATACCATTCAGACCTAAGGAATTCGACTTTATTTCTTTGTCATGCATGGTGAGTCCCTATTTCCATATGCAACTTATTTATCACATCATGCTCATGTAGCCTCATGAAGTCGCACACCCAATCATGAATTACCTTGGCATAGAGAAGCCAAGGCCATTATAGTAGTAGAGGAAGCCTCTTGGTGAGCAAGGAAGCTTGAGGACCACAAAATCCAGCATAAACTACAATCCCTGCATGGTCACATAGACACTCTCAATGATTCCTATAGGTTTTATGTTATTTTGGTCTGCCATTATCACCGTGAATTGTACATCCTTGGAGGGCTAGAGTCCTAGCTACAACATGGTCACTTCTGGCATCAAGTTGATACTCGAGCCACTGTCAATGATGACTCCAGATAACTCATGGCTGACAATCCTCACCATTACCCACGGGCTAAAGTAGTTAGTTAGTGGGGCTTGTTCCATGAAACAAGTACCTTGACCACCACTTACAAAGGTTGGGGCAACCAGAGAGTTCATTAACTTCAACATTTTGTTTTTGAATCGAGTGTCCATGCTCAAGAGGTCATAGAGGTTGACTTGCAGATAAGTATTTCTCAATATGTTGTTGGCTAAAAGGGGAGTCTTAGCAATGCTAATTTCTGGCTTAGGAGCATCATCTTCTAACTCTTGTTGGCCCATCCAAAATGCATCATCTATACATTTGTCTAGGGCTTTGTCTTTTCTCTTATCTTTGCACGAGTTAATAGTTTCTTCACAATTTGTTGATCACTAGCATGTTCCTTCCTTTGGTGCTTCCCCTTGCAAGATGGATTCAACCACCCTTCTTCCTTGTTCCTCCTATCGGCTGGGTGCCATCACTTTTCTTCCCTATTCTTGCGCATGTTGAGCTTGGGTGTACACTCTTTCCTATGGTATCTCATGTAGGTAGACAATATGGGTGCTAGGTGAATGAAGGGATGCACACTGTGTTGGAGCTTGGTTGTTGATTGACATGGAACGAGATGTTGATTTGACTCAAGGAAGCCTACTTGAGACAATCTTTGGTGTAATGATCACATAGCTCTAGGTAGTTCACACAAGGTGTGCATTCTCAAGTAAGGAACACTTACTTTGAAAGTGCCCATATTCATCACACTAGTAACACATGATAGGGCAGCTTGGTCGATTTTGTATTCCTTCAGCTAGGTCAGAGGGACCACTCTACATGCTAAGGGTAGGAGTAGAGTAGAATAGTGGTGCACAAGGATCATTTCCAAGGATTGAGCTCTGTTTGGTGGATATGGGTTGCACGATTAGTAAATACAATAGATCGAGAATCTCTTTAGGGATTAAGAGCTCTTGAAGAGGAAGTAGATCAAATACACATAGACAAAAGAAGTGTCACTGCTCTCAATGTTCCTTTTCTTCAACAATCGCTATTCAATATCAATCCTTCTTTATCTGTGTCTCTCTCTACTAGTCTCTAGTCTCTCCAATGGTCTCTCGAGGTAGTGTTTCAAGGAGTCTCTACCCAGAGGTCTATATCAAGCTCTTGATCTTCAACCATCTTATATAGTGGAAGGAGGAGTCGATGTAGCTGAGCATCTTAATGGCTCTCACCAACAACGCTCCATGTTGTATCATCATGAATCAAGGTGTTGTTGCAGGGAACGGAAGTTACACATGAGTTAGATTGTGAAGGGAATATCCTTTGAGATTGATGCATCGTTCTAGTGAGGCATAGCAAGTAAGAGGAAGATCAAAGGCATGGAAAGGGTGGGATTTAGTTAAGAGGAAGGATCTCACCACTCATAGTGGGGTGGTGGACTTCATGTCATTAGAGTTCTCTGAGAAGGCATCGCTGTGGTTCTACGAGAAAAATTGAAATTTGGCAAGGGGTCTATTTTGCGAAAAGACACATTAGGGGTTCTACAAGTGTATAGATATCTTTCCACTTCTTCATCTAGATCTGAATCCAATCCCAAAAGTATGTTATCCGATCCTCCATAAGAACCAAATATATTTCATCATTTGTTCTAGTATCATATTCCTAGGCTTCTTGAGTATCCTCATGTGCTCCTAAAGGAGAAAGTTCTATCATATCATGTTTCATGTTATTTGAAGGAGGCATTAGATCCACATTAGATACAATTTTTGGTATATCATGATCTTAAGATACTTTTTTCTTTCTTGGGTTTCACTTTATGAAATATTGAAATTTTTTGTCAACATTATCTTGCGTAAAAACTATTTGTTCTCATTGTTCAAGAAATTCAAACATATCACAATCATCATACCATAATTTTGTTAACTCTATTTGTACAAAGCCACTAGGATATTTTTGTATAGTTGCATTTCAGTTAGCAATGATCACTTTAAAACATTTTACATCCAATAGAAACATATTGAACCACAGAAAAAAATCTTTAAGATATCTTTGATGATACCTCAATACTCTAAGTTAGAGATTTTATCATTTGTGTATCATGCACTTGCTTTGCTTGTTTTTATGGAGCTCATAAATACATCATAATGCATAGTATTATGACCTTTACTACTCTGCTTAGTTCTCAGATATGACTTGAATTGATGCATGAGCTTTATAAATCACTATTTGAAGCCATTTATTGCTTGAAAAATTAGGTAATATAGCTAAGTGATCTAGATTAGGAAAATCTCTTGTTCTTTGATCACGTCCAAAAAGAAGTCAATCTTCGTTACACTATTGCTTTTCATCTTCATATAGCTCAAACCATTTTTGCATTGGGCATGCATTTAACAAAACATATTTCATTATTTTTGTCCTAATCCTACATCCATTTTTCTTTTGATGTCTATACCTTGTGCCTCTTCTCTAGATACTTTTGGATCTTGTAACTCAAACCATGAATGTGGCATCTCTAAATCTGATTGTTGCTAATACTAATGCCTCTTATACTAACCAAAATTCTTCCATACTTCCTTCAGGTCGAGTTTTTGATGCACAAATCCTTTTAATGTCTTCATAAAATTCTCTAAAAAGAACACCCATCTTGTATAGACAGTTCTTGCAATTGCAACCTCAACTACTATATATGCAAAAGCAAGTGTACCTAAATGTTCAAAAAGTTGGTGGGTAAATATTCTCTACAAGGCATACAATATCAATCAAATTCAAATGAGACTTTATAATAGTTGGTTCATCTATCTCTTTAGAAGATAATCCATCTAATAAAATCACTTAATTTGCATGATACTTTGAATCTCAGGTGTCAAATCTCCCTTTGATGGTAATCGGTAAAATGATATGAAGAAACTTGTGCCAATCATGAGTTTTCATGGAAGATAATTGTTCCACTCAAGTGAAGGCATTCTTAATTGATTGCATACATCCAGTTGCAATTTGAAAACAATTAAGTATTGATTTCACTCTTTGTAGTTCATCTCTTTGCAAAACCCATGGTGATCATGGAATTTCATTACTATCCATAGTAAACCATAAGTTTGGCCATTTACCCATTTCTTTTAAATCCTCTCTTTGTCCATGCGTATATATTTGGCCTATGATTGTTTTCTAAAGAAAATGCCTACATTCTTGAAAACATGCATGGGATCTATCAATTCATTTATTAATAGTTTATTCTAATAGAGAAGTAAATGCAAAATAGACAGTTTGTCCATCACCAAAATAGGTGAACTTTCACATCTCTCCCACATATTATTCCAATTGCATACATGTAGGCAAACGTTTCCCCTTTTGTCAAATTGTCCATCACATAGATGATATCCATTTAGTAGATAAATGATAGTTGCTATGCCATCTTATTTAAAGACTTAGACCATTGAGCATATAATGAATTATCACACATTGAAGATGCATTATATCTAGGAATTTTTAATCATGAACATTTACCATATCCAAGAAAATAATACATGATCCACATCAAAATACCTTTTATTTTAACCTTTCTTTATGGAAGTACTTGTTTGCTTAGTGCAATTTGGTGTATTTGGGATAAATTTGAGTTCTTAAGAGGCATAGGGGCTTAACTAAATAGTGCGGAGTTCTTTGAAAAAGCAATCATTAAAAGAAACATAGAGTTGTAAATTTCAACTTACCTACATATCGTTTGTCTAGAGACATTGTTTTGTACAAAGAGTGCATTTTTTGAGGTAAAATAAGAGATATAAGGCATATAAATCACTAGGGGTCCTAAAGAAGCATAGCTTCTTAAATGGGATTTTGGGATACAATTAAGAATCGATTGCCCTTGAAGACCAACATAGAATAATTTCCAGATTACATGTCCCTTACATGTTGCTGCCAGGGATTGAACCCTCACCCCCGCCTCAAGAGGTGAGAGGCCCAACCACTAGGCCAGCGAACTGGGACCCCTGTTCTTGTGGGATAAGGGGGGTCCCATGGGTACTATGCCTTTCCTTGTACAGTTGCAATTTCAAAGTTAAAGTCCGGGGGAGTAGGCCTCGGCCGAACCTCCTTTAAAAAATAAAAATAAAAAAAACATAGAATAATTTTGAAAGGAAAGAGGTATATACGCATTTAGGATCATGCCTTCTAAAGTGACTAATGCACTAGCCATCTTTCATTGTTTTATGTGCCATGTTTTGAAGGAGTTCCTTCAAGAATGCCTAGAAGTGTCTTTCAAGACTTATTTTCACACTCTAGGGTGTGAAGTCAACATATATGTGATCTAATAAGTATACTTGAAAAATATTGTGTATACAACAAGGTGTGTTAAAATCTTGAAAAATGTGTTTTTATGGTACAACACAACCGAATATTTGGTATATCTTTACCAAACATGGAATTTTTATCTATGAGGAGAAGATCAGAGTTGTAGAAGGCTTACTTAGGCCAAAGATTGTAAGAGAGGTATAAGATTTCATGGGCCATTACGTCTATTGCAGATGTTTCATACACATGTAGGATGTAGTTTTCCATCCTCTTTATGCTTTGGTTAATCAATTTGAATGAACTGAAGATTTTGAGTGCTTGTTTTATGTCCTCAAAAAGATATTAATGCCAACACCAATCTTGAAAGTCCCTGATTGGAGTAAACCATTACATATTCATGTGAACACATCCAACTATAGTATGTATATTAGCCCAACCAATGGAGGATAGAAAACTAGATTTCCCTATAGCCTATCTCAATCAAAAATTTAACATTGTTGAATGCAACTACACCATCATAAAAAGACAATGCCTTGGAATAGTTTATGTGTTTAAAAAGTTAGATACCATCTATTTTCTAATACATTTTAGATCATTGTAAAACACTAGGCACTCCTATACTTGGTAAATAAGCCATGTACTATGGTGAAAATTGGTGAGATGGTTTTTGGCTATACAAAAATTTTTGAGAAATCATCTTGTTATGAAGTTTCACAAGAAAATATGAGGTAGACTAAAGTGTTCACACCATTTCCATAAAAAACATCTAGTCGTAAAGACTTCAACTCCTTCTCAAGTGCATAATAAGCCAATGCTCAAGAGAAGAAATTATTCTTTCATCATCGATAAAAATCTCTACATCAAAGAACATGGGAAGTCTCGATACCCAAAACCTTTCTGCAAGTACAAAAAGGTTCTACTTAGATTTGGATCCCCAAATCTAGTGCACCTCCAAATAAATCATGGCCACTAGGATACCTCTGCAAGGGACTATAAGAAGCATACCCACCCTCACAAGGGGTATCAAACCAATGTGACTAAGCATCAAGTTTCAAGGATCCCAAACGCACATCTCTATTGGATGTGGTTAAGTCACTCGAGGTACACAAAGATACTAGTATGCACACAATTGAAGAATTACAAAAAGTCTTGCTTATAAGCAAAAGAGATTCCAAATACTCCAAATGGAGATCATTCATGCCCAAGAAGACTTAAAGAAGGTAGCAGAAGATGGAGACAATAAGTAGAGAAATTATGGACAACGATGCCGCTCTATGCATCCCAAGCAATGAACATACAAGAATTGATGTTCATGATGCATGTATGCTATATGATCCATAGACTAAATGCATTCTAGTTAGCTGTGATGTTGTTTTTGTGGACGATGTTATTCTGCCATTACTTTTATGTACGAAGGAGACATCTCTTAGCTCCAAAGACATGTATGATACTTTGTTGCCTCTTTTTATAGGTGGATAGTCTAGTGTTTGTCCTAATGAGGCAACTTCTCAACCTTTACAGGTTTCATGTGATGATGTGGATCATTGCATTTCTGATGCAGATTTACATGATACACATGTTGATGAGAGAGCTAATATTGAGGAGGCAAAAATTATGCCAAAATGGCTGGTGCAAACTTTTCATGACAGCAAATTAGATGCACCTCTGTCATATCGTACTCATTTTACTCTCATAGTGCTTCTTTTGCATCAGATTTCTATGTTATGGCTACCTCTAGTTTCTGTGATGACAATGAGCTTGTTTCGTTTGATCAAGGCCAGAATTCAAAAAATTAGATGGCTGCTATGTAATCTGAATATGATGCTATAATGAAGAATGGTACCTAGTCTTGACTTGCCTCTTGGCAAGAAGGCCATACAAGCTAAAGTTTAAGCCTAATCGAATAGTTGATAGGTATAGGGCTAGGCTTGTTGCAAAGAGTTATGCTCAATAAAGAGGCATTGATTTTGATGAGACCTTTTTTCCTACTTGCCGAATGAATATTATTCATAGCATCTATACACTTGCAACTCATCATGGTTGGAATGTACATCAATTGGACATTAAAACTGCATTTCTAAATGGTGATTTGCATGAAGAAGTGTATGTTTTTCAGCCCCATGGCTTTAGCAAAAAGGGCATGAAAACCAAGTGTGCAGGTCAAAAAAGGCATTATATGGTTTGAACCAAGCGCCATGTGCTTGGTATGAAAAAATACATGCCTACCTAATTGCACATGGTTTTGAGAACATTCCAACTGAGAGCACTTTATATGTTAAGCATGCAAATGATGTGCTTCTGATCATTGTTTTGTATGTTGATGACATGTTGCTCACTAGTCCTCATGAGAAGCATATTGTTGATTTTAAGGCTGATTTGCATGCCTCATTTGAGATGTCAGATTTGGGGAATTTACTTCATTATTTGGGCATTTAATTTATGCAAGTTGATGGCAGAATAGCTTTGTGTCAAACAAAATATATTGACACATTATTGGAGAGTTGTTGCCCTGAAGAGTGCAAATCTATTGCCACTACTATGGAGATAGGTTTAGAACTGAGTCTTCATGATGCTAGATATGCATTTGATGTTCTCTATCAGTACAATGTTGGATGCTTGATTTACTTATGCATTACTTGGCCAAAGATTCAGTTTGTTGTCTCACAGATGAGCAGGTTTATGCATTTCCCAAGTGTCAAGCACTGGCAGGCGATTAAGTGCATCTTTCACTACTTGAGTGGTACCCGGATACTTGGATTGTTTTATCCCAAGGGGGGGATCACTACCACTACGTTTACATGCTTCTTCTGACTTTGATTGGGCTAGTCGCTATGACACTCATGTATCCACTAGTGGCTTTTGCTTCATGCTTAGTAGCTCATGTATATCTTGCTTGAGAAAGATGCATCCTATTGTGGCCACTTCCAATTATGAGGCTGAGTTTAGGGCACCTTTCATAGCGACCGTTGAATGTGTGTGGCCTAGATGCCTTATGGATGATTTGGGTGTTGGTCAGTCTTTTGCCACCACCATTTTCACTAATAGTCAGAGTGCATCGGCAGTTGTGAGGAACCCTGTGTTCCATGCTCACACTAAGCACATTGAGATGCACTATCATTATGTCAAGGAGAGGTTCTCTATTGGAGAGATCAATTTGGCATATGTGCCCATGCAGGAGAACCTTATAGACATTTTCACAAAGGCTCTACCTCAGGAGAAGTTTGAAGCTTTCCACAAAGCTTTGGGCTTACTTCCTTTTGTGGATTGATTCCACATAGCTTGGCACTTCCTTATACTCGTTCACCACATTATGCCCAGAGGGAATTTGTTGGTATCTTTAGTAGTGATGAGTGTGAACACTCTAGGACTCTCGGGGCACTTTTTTCCCCTCTTTAGGAGAATTTTTTTCCCTTGGCTTTTATATATGCCTATAACCTTAATGGGTCTTTTATCTTTGTACATTCTAGTGGTAATACATTTAGTATTGTGTGTTGTGACCCAAGCTTCTTCTTCTTCCTTGTGTTGTTCCCCTGCTTCCATAGACATCAAAATCCAGCACCATGCACGCCAATTGACTTTAGATTTGGCATTGAACCTCTACTTTTTGAGTTGGCCAAACACCTGACTTAAATTTTATTTTAGCATACCACAATAGATGACAACACCTATCAAGTCATTCTATGCAAACATTTAAAGATGCACATAGGATTTTGTGAATGAAATTTTGGAATTCTTTGCAAAATCCATGAGGCTTTAGAAAGCCAATTGAATTCATTGTATGAAAATATTAGAGAGAGTAAAAAATTACCAACCACCTTGGGGTCCCATGTGGTTAGATGGAATGATAATCTCATGCACCTTGCAAAAAAGCACTACTGACACGATGAAGCAACTCATGAATAAACCAATAGACTATGATCCCAACACACTCTGCTATAAGCCTATCAAGGGCAACAAAGTCTAGGGACATGCGAGTCTTTCTAAGATGAAGAAGCTAAGAAGATGCAAAGATCTAAAGCAAAGATTTGAATACTTGAAGTGGCCCACCCATTTTTCCAATTTTTGTTCATGAAGTGTATGCCGAATTGCTTGGATCAAGCCATGGAATAAAGGAGTATCAATGAATAGAGTGTTGGACCAAAGAGGCATCAGGTTGTTTTATGCCTATTTTTTAATCCTTTTCATGTAGTTTTTATCCATCAAATGCAATTTTATGTATATCCATTCTTTTTTTGTAGAGGTCAAGGAGTTCTTGAGCCTCTAGAGTCTTTCTCCAACCTTCTAGAATTCTATAACATTTTCTAGAGCTCTAATTGGTAATTAAATGAGCATTTAGAATATTTTTAAGTTAAAAAGTCCAAAACCATGTGAAAAGGGCCAAGTCCAAAAGTTTAAAGGACAAAAAACCTAATTTATACTCACTTTCTAGATCCATTCTAATGATTTTTTGTGCATCTTACTTCTTGGACTATGATCACTCATCTCTTTCTTAATTTCGAGCTTCAATGGCATTCTTGAGTGTCCCAATCCCATGCATATCATGTGCGAGTGCCTTTTCATGCTCAATGTCCATGTTTCTCTTGAATTGTGGGTGTTTATGGGTTGCATCTCTTCTCCTTGAGATTCTCTTTAGTTCCATTGCATCATGATGGCATGTTTTAAATATAGTCAAATAGGGTAATATACTTGGATTGAATTTTAAAGTTGCTCTCCATCATTAGAACCTAGTGAGCTTCTTGTTCGCAAGTCTACAATAACTACTTTCCTTAATATTTACACCATCTCTTTAGAGAGAGTATCTTGATTGGTTTTAATCTACACCTGCTAATGTAACTAGGTAGATTATCTCCATCTAATGTTGCAAGTTATATGGCACAACTTGTAGATATTTTATTGATAACTAGTGGGGCATGATCTCACTTTTCTAATTCCTTTGCATGTTATTTTATAGTGTACACTAACACAAAAGATCCTTTTTGAAGTTGCTTATATTTTATTTGCACATCAAAATTGGATTCTTGAAAATGTTTTGTGACATAAATCTGAGGTATCAACCTAAGTTAGGTTCTTGTAATTTGTTTAGATATTCCACTTGTCTTGATAATTCATGTCTTATCCATTGATAGTTCTTATCTAATTTTAAATTTGGCTAAGAAATCATTAGGAAGAATAGCATTCTTGCTCCTAAGTTTGTCTTGTAAAAAAATTTGTATGTCCAAATTGCATGATGAAATTGTTTATCCCAATCTTGTCCACCATCGTTTACAAACTTAGTCAACACCATACATAGCATTTTGTATGAACTCTCAACTTGCCATTGGTTTGCAGATGATATGGTGCAATTTTTAAGTGATTTATTAAAAATTCACCAAGCAAAGATTGTATCACATCATTAGTGAATTGTGTTCTTCTATAAATTAATATTTGAATAGATAAATAAAATTTCTTAATACTTGTTCAAAGAGGAATTTGGTCATAGTACAAGCATCATTTTTCTTTGCAGTTCTCATCCCTATCCATTATGTGAGATAATGTATCATGAGAATTTTATATCCTACATGTGAGCCTTGAGCACAAGGTTTAATTGGTGAAATGAAGTATATACCCCATTTCAAAAAGTTTTTGCCTCCCATCATAGGTCTCAGTGGCTTTTGATTTCTCCTAGAGGAACTTTCATCTTTTGAAAAACATTAGATCTGTTTATAATAGTTTTGGCATCCATGTGGAGCATAGGCCACCAAGGGTTTGCACATAATATCACTTTTATCATGCATATAAGAGAAAAATTTCCTCTTATCACATTGTCATGAGCCAATTTTGAGATGGGTAAATATTTGCTCTTGTGAACACTATGATGTAGGAAGTTATCCTTGCCTATTTTATGTAATTGATTTCCTATTAGTGCTTGGTATTTACTCTATTCTTCTAGAATTCTTCTCCTAGTCTTATTAACTTTTCTCAAAGAATCTCATCCCTCAAATAATATAGAATCGGTTTACTCAATTAAGATGAAGGAAATTTGGTATAAAATGACGTTCTTATCTTACATAATTCATAACAAATGACATGTTCATGTACATCCTTTCCATACATGGATAGCATACCCTTACCTTTGTAACTTTTTGAATGTTCAAACATTTTAGTAGTGTCTATCCATGATCGTTAGGTGCACTTTAGATACTCGCACTACAACAGATCAGTCATATACCGAGGTTTTTACCGAGGGAAATGAACGGGCATATTTTTTTCCCCGATGTCGGTGCAGGTGTCGGTATGCACGTCGATATTATAGCACCGATATGAGCATCGGTATAAACGACGATACTATCGACGCCCATACCTGTGCCTCTACTGGGTGTACCGTCGCATATATCGGCGCTCGCTGGGTGTACCGACGCTTATTCCGATGGCATTATTGGGAGTACCGGTGCTTATACCGACGACCATATCTACAAATTTTTTTTTGAGTAGAGTGTGTTGTCTTTTGCTACAACAACATTACCATGATGTTGCTTAGCAAAAGACAATACACTCTGCCCAAAAAATCGGGTACATGTGATGTGTACTCTAATATCAACCAAAATATGAGTTTATAAAACAAAATATTATTGGATAAAAAAGAGATAATTGGAATGAATCATGAACCATGAACCATGAACCATGTACAAAAAGAGTTATATATTTCATAAATGAAGCATGTACAAGAGTGTGGCAAACCACTGTCATATATGATGCTTTTACAAAATGTGGCAAAGCATTGCATTGCCATATAAAAATCAAATACAAAATTTTGGTATGCCACTGCCATACACATGCAAAGAACATTCCATATCAACAGTCCTACAACAAAGAACATTAATGAAATGAGATAAATTCACATGAAATTTACAAACAACAAGTAAAAACCAAGTTAATAATTTAATCACCCCATCACAAATGCTCCCATGAAACGACTGCACCACGTCCCTCCAAGTCCTCCAATAGTGCAAGAACATTAATGAAATGAGATAAATTCACATGAAATTTAAAAACAACAAGTAAAAACCAAGTTTATAAATTAATCACCCCATCACAAACGCTCCCATGAAACGACTGCACCGCGTCCCTCCAAGTCCTCCAATAGTGCAGTCAATCCATGACGATATCCATGAGCCTTCTCCGTTCGTGTTGGAGGACGACCCATTGCCAGCTCCTGCAACAAATATACAAAACATTAGAGGAACATACATGAGAAGCTTAACACAAACAAATTCAATAAATCAAATGGTACTTACAAACTCGTGATGCATCGTGTCATATCCACCGCTACCCAAATGTGATGGTCCAACCGTATCTAAACATATGGCTACGGCATCTCGCTATTGGCGATATCAATCATGAGTTTGCTGCTGCTCGTCGCGAATCATATCCCACTCCTCAACATCTAACCATACAGGCTTTGGTAAGCCTACTCTGAAAGCATCACAAGCCTCACATCGTTGATGGGACATAACTTCACGTGTGGTGTGCAGAATGCACTCTGAATTGACAAGGGGTTGTCCATCGAATGGTCAAAACTCTTGATAAATCATCTGTGTGACATAATTCTTCCGATCTTTATCTTGTTCACTCCATTTCAACATGATAGAGTGTCCAAACTGTATGGAGCAAAGCTGTCGTATATATGCACGCATTGCTTTGCCAGCCACATCCATCACCGGAGCTCCATCTCGGATACTATACACCTTGGAGTCATCATGGTCATGAGCACCCCAAGGTGTATGTGGTGTTCCATGTGGTGTACCACGTGGCGTACCTACATCTGAGGTACTCATCCTAGGAGTAGAAGCGGGTGACACAACATCCATCGCATTGCCTCCATAACAGCTGCCTCCTCCAGGCCTACCTGTAGATCCACTCCTAGAACCTCTTGCTCCAGAGCATGACCTCGACCTATGAGACGGGCCAGAACTTGTATCGCACTGAGGTGTCGAATGCACATGTCTACTACTAGAGCCCGTAGGGGATGGCTGAAAAGATGGTCATGGTGGAGTCATAAAGCTAGGAGACATACCTTCGGCGGGAGTAGCACCACCCGTAGGAGTGACACTGGCAGGAGTGACATCGGCAAGAGTGACACCGATAGAAGTGACACCGGTGGGAGTGAGGCCGGCTATCTCTATTTATCTCTTTAGAAGAGATCCACCATACTAAGCAACTAATTTTATAAATGGTTCTTCGCACATCCTCTGAAAGACAATCTTTTAGGGCTAGAGGGAGCACAAACTGTAAAAACTTGTGCCAATCATGAGACTTGAGCCCTCCAAGATCGTCGTTTCGTGTGAAAGCAGTCTTTAGACACCTCATGCATCCAGTAGGTGTCCGAAACTCTAAAATTTTTTTCTTCACTTATTGCTCTTCCATCTTGCGAAGCAGCCAAGGAGCTCTTGGTAACGATACTATTCCATTGGGCTTAGTAATTGCCCACAACTCTCGCATATGACATCGGTCTTCTAAGTCCTCCCTTTGTGCTTTGATTTCTTTCTTTCCGATCAAAGTCTTCCAAAGAATCTCTCCCACATTCTTAAAAAATATGCATCGGGTCTACCAAATGATTGATCAATAATTCACTCCAATAAGGGAGTTCATGAAAAATGGACAACTGTTTCATGCCAGCGGCTGGATTTTCTGAATCCCACAGTTGTTTCCAATCGCTAGCTTTCATTTGGCGTTGTGCTTGTTGACCGATTTGTCCTTCACGTAAAACATGTCCATCAGGAAAATATCTATGGTGTCCTTCATAGATAGTTTTATGTAGTGCTTTGGAATAGCGTGCTTCGAGTCGTGATCCGCATAAGGGACAAGCATGGTAACCCAAAATCGATAAATCTAAGCATTCACCATAACCAGGCCAATCATGCATTATCCACATAAGTATGCCTTGCACTCGCACGTCTCGTCTTCTTATAGGTTCAGACATGTCACACACAGTAATCCGATCCCATAAAATGTGTAGTTCTTCAGCAAGTGGTGCAAGATATACATCCATGTTTTTTACCTTATACTTACATGGTACAATAAGAGCTAATAATAAATGACCTTTCTTTGTGGCCAGCCATGGTGGGATGTTATAATTGACCAAACATACAGGCCATGTGCTCCATGAAGAACTACGTAAACCAAATGGATTCACGTCATCCATAGGTAGGCCTAGACGTATAGACCGAGGCTCACTAGCAAAATCTGGCCACTTACTATCTATGTGCTTCTAAGCATCAGAGTCAACACGCACTCGCATTACACCATCTGTAGACCTGCTCTTTGTATGCCATGACATTAACTCAACTATAGATTTGCATCTAAAAATGTTCTTAATTCATGGAATGATAGGAAAGTGGCGAACAACCTTTGCCGGGATTGCTTCGCCTACAAGGTCTTCTCTAAATCTATTTGCTCCACACTTTGGATATAC
>CM035410.1:43842448-43882448 GCA_020310875.1 Ceratopteris richardii
AACCCCCCTCCCCCCCCCCTCCTTGCTTTCTATCATCTTTGATAGACATGTTTGTGGGCATGGGTGGAGTGCTAGTGTTGAAGCATAAGTATGATATACAAGTAAAGGTACAAGAAATTTGTGTCGTGGTGTATGGTATCAATATGTACAAAACCTCAAAGAAAGGTGTATTGATATATTTAGGTAGTGATGTGTATAAACACACTAGGATTGCCAGGGCACTTTTTTCCTTCTTTAGTAGGTTTTTTCCCTCGGCTTGTATATATGCCTACCCTAATGAATCACTTATCTTTGTACATTCTCTTGGTAATACATTCAATATTGTGTGTTTTGCTCCAAGCTTCTTCTTCTTCATTGTGTCCTTCCGTAGACCTCAAACTCTGACAATTTGTATCATAGCAAGTTGTTGCTTCATCTAGGGTGTCATAAACACCCCTCTAGTCACAACCTTAGAATCACACAAAAATTGGTGAGCATACTTAGGGCAATTAGGATTTCATAATAGCTTTGCTATGTAGTGTGAGAATCGCGATCTGAGCTCGTTTTGGCCTTCGAATGCAATATCATAGCGGTTGTGTAGGCAATTTTGTCTTTTTGTGCCAAACATATATAGAGATTTCGGTTCTCCAGTATAAGCACCTCAAAGTTTGCTACATCTTTAGCAGAACTTGACAAGGTACCTATGTTCAACTTTTTGAAATACAATCATTTTTCTACATCACGGTATTTTAATCAATGGCCATGGCTAAAAGCAATGATGTATTTTGTATGTTGGCTGTTGAGGAAAAGTTGGATGGTACCAATTACCCATTATGAGCTTATATGATGCATCATGTATTGGTTGCAAAAGGACTATGGAATATTGTTAGGGTGTTGAAAAATGTCCTATTGTACATGCAAATAGAGTTTTTTTTTTTTTAAATGGAGGTTCGGCCGAGGCCTACTCCCCCGGACTTTAACTTTGAAATTACAACTGTACAAGGAAGGGCATAGTACCCATGGGACCCCCCTTATCCCACAAGAACAGGGGTTTACAACTGGGTTAAACGGCGGTCACAACTACCGCGGGGATGGTCAAACGGTGGCCAACAGCCACATACATCAGTTCCTGGAATTTATATGTCCCTACATGTTGCTGCCAGGGGTTGAACCCTCACCCCCGCCTCAAGAGGCGAGAGGCACTGAAGGTCATGTAGATGGCGTTGAAGATGGTGATATTCTTTAGGTTCCTATTCATGTTGTAGTTCTTGATGCACCTATAGCAAAGCAACTTTTTTGGGATGGTAGAAATGCTCAAGCACATGCATGAATAGCCTTGTCTGTCAAATGTGCAATAATTCCTTACATTCGCTCTTGCAAAACAAGAAAGGATGCTTGGGATACACTTAGAACTTTATACCAGGCAAGGAATGAGGCTCTCGTTGCTTACTTCAAAAAACATTTGGAGAGTGAGCACATGAATGAAGGAGATTCCATGGATAAAGATTTGAATGAGCAATTGATTTCTGTTGACGAATTCTTGCCTGATAGTTCACTTGTGTAGACTATTTTGAATGGTCTTCCAGATTCATATCAGAGTTTTCCTTTTACTCTTTGATTGATGATGAAAGATAATCCAAATGCCTAACATTTGAGGATTTAATCTATGTTCTATTGTAGGAAGATCATTCTAGGCAGAACAAGTCCATTATGCATGTTGCAGATCAAGCTTTCCTAGCTAGTGAGAAGGGCAAAGATAAATGGAGCTCATCGACTAGTAAGCAAAAATCTGTTAGTTCTGCACAATCAAAGAAGGATGACATAGATGAGAAGAAAACAGAAAAGTAGAAATTGTTTTGCAAATATTGTAAAGGAAACGATCATGTCATAAAGATTTGTCCAAAACTGGCTACAAAAGAGGCAAAGAAGCAAGGGGATGGAATGGTTGTTGTAGAGGCCTCTACACCCAAAATTGAGTCTGCTAATCTTGTGTAGAATGAAGAATGGTCATTTACTACTATTTGAAAATATGACCCATCTTCTCATGAACAATGTATGTGTGCAATAGACTCAGATGATTGGTACTTTGGTAGTGGGGCAACCAAACATATTACCTCGTAGTGCAGTTTCTTCACTTCACTTGATTCTGCCCTATAGGGAATACTATCGCATGCACCAACAAGTCCTATTATCTTTTCATGGGAGTTGAAGATCATTCTAACTACTATTGATGGTAGTTCTTTTACATTGTCAGATGCTTCATTTGTGCCATGGATCAAGAAAAATACGTTATCAGATTTAGCATTAGCCAAGATTGACTTGGTTGTGAAAGTTGTTGATGGCTAAGTGTACAATTCATGATCTTTCAAATGGTGATGTCATTATTGCTTCTAGCATTTTATGTCGTGGGTTGTATAAGATCATAGGCTATGATAAATCTCTGAATGATTTAGCATGTGCAATACATGATTCTCATGCTATGTTAGATGCAAAGCTTTGACATGCATGCTTTGGTCATCTAAATTTTTCTAGTTTGCTATGCCTGCAAAAATCCAAAATGGTGTCCTCTCTGCCCAAACTTGAGGCACCTTGTAAACATCTTTGTGAAGGCTATATTTTGGGAAAAATGTAGCATTCCTCATTGCCAAAAGATGGTTCAATTCGAGCTACTCAAAAATTATAGTTTGTTCATAGTGATGTTTGTGGTCCTATGCAATCACCCTCCTTTGGGAATTACCTTTACTTTGTGACTTTGAATGATGATTTTTCTAGCATGCATGGGTATATCCATTGAAAGCAAAGTTGTAAGTGTTTATGTACTTCAAATAGTTTCTAGTTTTGGCTAAAAATCTGTCACCATGTAAAATGGGCACCTTCCATTCTAATTGAGGGGGGGAATATATGTCTTCCAATTTTAATACATTTCTTGCTAAATGTGGGATAAAACATCAATGTATAGTGTTGCATACGCCTCAACAAAATGAATTTGCACAAAGGAAGAACACATCACTCATGGAGATGGCAAGGTGTATGGTCAAGAGTCAGGCTATACCACATAGTTTCTAGCTTGAGGTTTTTATGTGTGCAGCATATGAATAGGTGTCCCACTAAAGCATTGCAATCTATCACTCCATATGAGGCTTGGCATGGTTGCAAGCCATCTATTGCTCACATGTGTGTCTTTGGTTGTCTAGCATATGCATTAGTGCTTGAAGAACAACATAGGAAATTGGATGATAAAGCAATGAAATGTATTTTTGTTGGGCATAGTTTTGAAAGCAAAGAATATCATACGTATCATCCAAAGTGCTTGGTATGAAAAGATACATGCCTACTTGATTGTACATGGTTTTGAGAATATTCCAATTGAGAGCACCTTATATGTTAAGCATGCAAATGATGTGCTTCTGATCATTGTTGTCTATGTTGATGACATGTTGCTCACTGGTCCTCATGAGAAGCATATTGCTGATTTTAAGGCTGATTTCTCATGCCTCATTTGAGAAGTAGTATTTGGGGCATTTGCTTCATTATTCGGTCATTTAATTTATGCAAGTTCATGGTGGAATAGCTTTGTCTCAAATAAAATATATTGACACATTATTGCAGCATTTTGGCCTTTAAGACTACAAACCTATTGCCACTCCTATGGATATAGGTTTATAGTTGAGTCTTCATGATGCTAGAGATGCATTTGATGATGTTATCTATTAGTAGGTTGTTGGATGCTTGATTTACTTATGCATTACTCAACTAGATATTCAGTTTGTTGTCTCATAGATGAGCATGTTTATGTGTTGCCTAGGTTTCAAGCATTGTAGGCAGTTAAGCGCATCTTTTTCTACTTAAGTGGTACCCATCTACGTGGATAGTTTTATCCCAAGGGGGGATCACTACGTCCAGCTTTACATGCTTTTTCTAACTATGACTGGGTTGGTTGCTATGACACTTGTGTGTCCACGAGTGTTTTTTGCTTCATGCTTGGTAGCTCATGCATATCTTGGTTGAGCAAGAAGCAACCTACTGTGGCCACTTCTAGTTGTGAGGCTAAGTATAGGACAACTTTCACAATGACTATTGAGTGTGTGTGGCGCAGATGCCTTATGGCTAATTTGGGTGTTGGTCAATCTTCTGCCACCACCATCTTCATTGATAGTCAAAGTGCATTGGTAGTTGTGAGGAACCCTGTGTTCCATGCTTGCACTAAGCACATTGAGATGCACTATCATTATGTCAGGGAGAGGTTCTCTACTGGAGAGATCAGTTTGGCATATGTGCCCACATAGGAGAACATTGCATACCTTTTTACAAAGGTTCATCCTAGGGAGAAGTTTGAAGCTTTCCACAAAGCTTTGGGCTTACTTCCTTTTGTGGATTGATTCCACATATCTTGGCTGTTCCTTATACATGAGTGCTAGCTCCTTGTTCACCACATCACTCCCAGGGGGGATTTGTTGATATATTTAGGTAGTGATGTGTGTGAACACACTAGGATGGCCGGACACTTTTTTCCCTCTTTAAGAAGTCCCCCCCATCTTGTACATACACCTATAACCCTAACGGGTCACTTATCTTTGTACATTCTCTTGGTAATACATTCAGTATTGTGTGTTGTGCTCCAAGCTTCTTCTTCTTCCTTGTGTTGTTCGCGTGCTTCCGCATACCTCAAACTCCAACAAGGCGGTGTTTCTTCTTGGAGAATTTTTACTATATTTTTTATTTATTTTGGTGTACCCTCAAGATGAAAAAGAAATGGTCAAAGAAAAGAAAATATATGTGGAATGACGGTGTGCATGAGTGATGTATGATCCCTTGGAAGAAAAACAAATGTGGTATGGAAAGGGCAAATATGATGAGATGGGTGGGAAGGAGGGTGCATATGGTGATAAAGAAAGTAAAAGAAAATATGCTCCTGTGACTTTCTAAAATTTAGGAAAATTAGAAAAAAAAATATCAACAATGGTGTGTGGAATTATTCATAAGGGGACTACTTAGTGTAGCAAGGATAAATAGACAACAAGTGTGTGATGCAAAACCTTGAAAAGTGGCCTATGTATGCAAATCAAAGTGTATTTATTAAAAAAGAATGGTGGAAAATGTGGATTTGATCAAGATGCCTAGGGGTACTTGATGATGAGATGTCCATATATACAATGGTCAATTTCTATTTCATTTATTTACTTTTTGCATGGCCAATGGTAGTGGTTTTCCATGTAAAAAGAATATCAATCCATAAGCTCAAGGATCCTAAAGAATGGGCACGAATTTATTATATTTCTCTGATTTCATCTCATGAAAGTATTCACCCAACTCTTTGCTTGGTGAGAGTGAATGGTGACTAAGCTTCTAAATTGCGATGTTGGGCTTTTAGGGTGAGTAGGTAGGTTGTTGAATATTTAAGAGACATCATAAAAAATAAGGAAAATCTCTTTAAAAATCTAGTATGGAATGCCTCTTCAAAAGCTAGAATGTAATAGGATGCAAGATACGTATCACAAGTGTAATACTATAAAATTATCATACATCGGGTCATTTGCTAAGATGAAAAATGAGAAATGAATAGCCCTTCTCAAAGCTGATATGGGAGAGATCTTATGATCGGAGGCCTTTGAAAGAAGTGAGAGATTCATATGGCATCCAAAATTTTGACTAGCTTTTAACACGCTAAGTCTAGTACATGTCACAAAGTCTTTGTATATACATTAATTACAATGAGCATATATTTTTTTGTAGGATGGTGTAGAACATATGGAGGCAACAAGGTGGAATAGTTAAGCCAAAAAGTTCTAGTTTCATCAGTGCATCACATATCATTATAGGTGCACTATTTATGGCAATGCTTGGTGAGGCGAGTAGTCTAACTGTCCATAGTAATAATGCAATCTCTTTCTCTAGGGGTAATTATTTATCATATCTACATGAAAATAGGGATTAAGTGTTGTGATGAAAGTATCAAATATGTGAAGTTTGGCTTTGAGTGGAAGAATGTTGACAAGATTGGGACATACACATGTGGTGATGGTGATTGTATTTAAGCAATTTTTGTGGAGAATGGAAAAATTTGGATAACAATTCCCCAAAAATGTTTTGAATCAATTTTGGTTGTAGTGCAAAAAGGCCTCCACTTTTAGAATTTAAGTTCAGGCTAAATCTAGATGCTCTACAAAAATCTCCACTTCTCCTTATTCTCTCATGTGCTAGTTTTGATAACATCCATGTCTGAGCATGGGAGGATCACTGTAACTTTGTGGGGCTCAAGAACATCATCGTTAAGCGAGTCCATAGGAAGAAATTGATCTTCAAGTTCTATCTCTTGTTGAGAATATGAGTGCATCTCCATTTTGTATCTAGGAGACACTCCATTTCCATTTAATTTCCATTTTATATTGTATCTCTTTGTATTTGGGTACCTTGTCATTTGCTTCTGCCAATGTATTTGTTCTCCTTCAAGGGGAACTATCCCACATATGATGTACTTTGGAGATCCCCCTCCAACTCTATATAAGGAGGGCCTCTCCCCCACTTTGTACTTTGTTAGAAGCTCAAGGAGCCTAGTCCATGATCTTGGCAAGCTCGCTCTAATCCATGTGAGTTTTCCCATTTCATGGTCTATTCAGTTTTGATTCTCACACTCTTTCATTTTGTGAAACAGTCTTCTTTTCATTTTGCTTCCATGCATGTACTCTCTTCATGGTATGATTGATTTAGGTGGAGATCTTAGTGCTTCTTCTATTGGTGGTGCTTTTGGAGCTGGAGCAGGTGCTCTTGGTGGCATTTTTTTTGTGGTAAATTTGTTTCATCATCTATCTCTTGGATGCCTTTTGTCCTCTCACCCACCCTTTTCTACCACTCTCTCGCACCCTTTTTTTTGGCATTTTTGAAGGTGGATTGTGATCTTCATCTATGATTTGATAGCAATTATAGTGCATCTCATCATCTTTCAAATGTTTAGAAGAATTTGGTGGCATTTTGTAACAAGTTGGTGGTTTTATGGTGTTGCCTACATTTGTTGCATATCAAACATCTTGGTGGCCAACCTTTATGTATTTATTGATCCATCTCAAGGTTATATAGTGTTTATAAAGACTATGTTCTAATTTCATTGAGGGTGCTTACCTTCATCCACATGCATCATTTTTTTGTAAACAATGAAAAAAAAAAGTCTTGCAACAACTTACTTTATGTAGTTTTTGCATTTTGTGTATCAAAAATGGGGAGAGATAATTATCTATTTAAGGATCATAATTTTTTTCTACTCTTTCTGAGGTGCACACAGAGCTCATAACTATTGCCTATAGTCCATCTCTCACAAGGATCTCTCTGAATCTCTCTCTAGTGCAAGCATGCTCTTGTGATGCTCCATAGCACAAACAACAAAAGGATCTCTTTGCTTGAGTGCCCTTCATGCAATCACAATCTCCCATAGTTTTTTCTCACCAACAGATAGCATCACGCCAAACAATGTGTAGTGAATCCACCTCTTTTGACTTCAGGTTGTGATAGTAAATTTGGAACCAGAGCAAGTAAGTTCCATGCATAGGACACCTATGCTTCACCTGCTCTTACCACCAACACACTCCTTGTTGATGTGCTAGCAAAGAAAATGACCACGAGGTCAGATAGATTCCTCATTGCTACTACATTTGCATTGTGCATTGAGAAACACTTGGTTAGTTCCC
Organism: Ceratopteris richardii; assembly: GCA_020310875.1. Lineage (NCBI taxonomy): Eukaryota > Viridiplantae > Streptophyta > Polypodiopsida > Polypodiales > Pteridaceae > Ceratopteris > Ceratopteris richardii. The sequence goes on from CM035410.1 coordinate 43,850,107, forward strand.
TTGTATTATCCATAGGGTTTAACCCTCATCTTTGGAACTCATTTGACACTAAGTGCACAACTTTGGCTACTTAAGCCCCCCAAGATGTCAAGAAGTGTACAACCTTTTCAAGTTCATTTTTTCAAGCTTTCAAGCTTATTTCCAAGTTTTACAATGTCAAGGAAAGAAGCAAGTTCATCATCCATGAAAAGTTATTTATCTTCCTTTATGCTCATGTTTATGGCTAAGGAAGAATGCCTAGATGGCGAGAACTATACTCTATGGAAAGATACCATGCATGTATGCTTGTATATAAATATTCTCCATCAAGTTGTAGATGGATCAAAACCTGAACCAACACTACTAGAAATAGGGGGCGTAGCGACGCCCCCGAATTGAAAAAAAAAACGGGAACCATCGCTTATGTGACGCCATCGTCGCATAAGCGATGGTCCTGGTTTTGTTTTTTTTTAATGAGAAGTCATCGCATAAGCGATGCTAGTGTCGCTTATGTGACGCTAAAACTATGTGTTGCAAATAGCTTCGCTAATTAACGATGCTATTTGTGACATTGGAAAACTGGCTGTGATGTTTTAGCATCGCATAAGCGGCATCCTGTGTTCCAAAGCGTCGCATAAGCAATGCTCTAGAATGTTAAAAAAAAATTGATTTCTCCTGGCACATTTGTGACAGGATTTGGATGCACAGAGAGAAAGCGAGAGAGAGAGAGAGAGAGAGAGAGAGAGAGAGAGAGAGAGAGAGAGAGAGAGAGAGAGAGAGAGAGAGAGAGAGAGAGAGAGAGAGAGAGAGAGAGAGAGAGAGAGAGAGCGAGAGAGATAGAGCAAGAGCGCACTTGTTGAAGCCAGGTATGCATGCACACACACACACACATACACACACATACACATACATATGCATAGACGCACACACATATACACACATAGACACATACACATACACATAGACACACACCCACGTACACACACACATATACACACATAATGATGCATACACACATACACATGCATACACACACATACATGCACACACATATATGCATACACACGTATGCATACATAATGCACATGCATACATAATGCACATGCATACATACACATACATAATGCATACACACACATATGCATACATAATGCATACATAATGCATACACACACACATACATATGCATACATGCATGCATACACATAGACACATAGACACATAGACACATACACACACATAGACACATACACACTCATAGACACACACATACACATAGACACACACACACACACATACACACTCATAGACACACACATACACATAGACACACACACACACACATACACATAGATAGACAGAGGAGGGACAATCTCGATCGTCACAGTGTGATCAGGATGATGAGGATGAGGATGATCAGGATGATCATGATGCTGATGATGATGATGCTGATGATGATGATGATGATTAGGATTCTTGATTATGACATTGGTTTATATATATATATATATATATATATATATATATATATATATATATATATATATATATATATATATATATATATATATATATATATATATATATATATATATATATATATATATATATATGAAAAGTTTTGTTCTATTGATTGTTATTATTGTTTATATTAAGCATGTGTTTTAGTACTTTAATTATATAATTCATTCATATCTGTGTACGTAAGTGTATCTGTATGTGTGTGTATATGTATGTATGTGCATGTGTATGTGTGTGTATATGTATGTATGTGCATGTGCATGTGTAAGTGTATATGTGTGTATATGAGTATGTGCATGTGCATGTGTATGTGTGTGTATATGTATGTGCATGTATATGTGTAACTCTATGTGTCACTACTTTGTACTTTGACCAGTTTATCAAAGTGCAAAGCAAGACAATGTTTTGAGTCATTTGGATAAGGATGCCACCACAAAGATGAGATATGTTCTTCCAGTTTTAGAACATGACCATGTTCTTCCAGTTTAAGAACATGAGGCTCAGGGGTTGCCTACGGTTATATATATAGCTTTAGTTTTGATAAGGAAAATACTTTCCAAAGGGCGAAGAATGTAATAAAGTAAGGCTATGATCCAAGGGTCCAGCCGGTTCAGACGGATTTGAAATCGGACACCGTTTGGTCATCCGTGTGTATGACCAAAGATCTCAAGTTTAGACTTACTAGGAGGTCTTGTGGTCTTGTGAACAAGTGATCCACTTAGCTTAGTGGTTAAGTCTCAAGGATGTGAAGAAGCAGGTCTTGGGTTCAATCCCCATGAACATGGGGAGAGTAATTTTCCCAAAGAGATCTAGAGCCTTCTAGAAGCATCCACTTGAGTTAACTCGAGTTAACTGGGACACTTGGTGCACATGCAGTTACATGGCCGACACATGGATGGTCAGTATCCACGTGCCCAAGATGGCAGTCCCCTCGAGAGAGCTATATATATAGGCATTTGGTTGGGAGGAGGGTCATCTCTCTAGCACGTGGTGGTCGTAATCCTTGTTCTCTTGCAATATACGTATACGTATACATATACGTATACGCATATGTATACGTATACATATACATATAGATATACCTATGCATATACATATACATATACATATCCATATCCATATACATATACATATACATATACATATACATATACATATACATATACATATACATATACATATACATATACATATACATATACATATACATATACATATACATATACATATACATATACATATACATATACATATACATATACATATACATATACATATACATATACATATACATATACATATACATATACATATACATATACATACACATACACATACATATACATATACATATGCATATGCATATGCATATGCACATGCACATGCACATGCACATATACATATACATATACACATACATATACACATACATATACACATACATATACATATACATATACATATACATACATATCCATATGCATATGCATATGCATATGCATATACATATGCATATGCATATGCACATATACATATACATATACATATACACATACATATACATATACATATACATATACATATACATATACATATACATATACATATACATATACATATACATATACATATACATATACATATACATATACATATACATATACATATACATATGCAAATACATATACATATACATATACATATACATATACATATACATATACATATACATATACATATACATATACATATACATATACATATACATATACATATACATATACATATACATATACATATACATATACATATACATATACATATACATATACATATACATATACATATACATATACATATACATATACATATACATATACATATACATATACATATACATATACATATACATATACATATACATATATGTAGCTCAGTGATGAGTAGCACCTCCTTTAATGTCAATCCGGGAAGACATGAGGATGGTATGAAGACCTCGAGCAAGTGAAGGCACAAATGTGTGAGTGAGAAGCACACCAACATGCACACACATACACACACACGCGCACACCCGGCAAGAACAAAGAGAGTAGGACAATGGAATTACTTCTATTATAACCAAGTTCTCATACAAGCTCAAAACTACAAGAAGCTAGCCCCAAAAATGAGGTCTCTAGGTCTATTTATAGTTTTTGACTAGCTTTGGCCCTGTCTAGACCTAGTGTCCAACCTAGTTAAAAATTAGGTTCCAGGGCTTATTTGAAGGCTCAAACGAGATCTAAAAAATATGAAAATTGGCAGGCAACTACTTCTAAGGCTCCCCAAGCTCGAGGACTCCTCGGCTTGCACAAAATGGAGCTACAAAATGATGAAACGGTATTTACAATGGTTGTTAGTGATGAGAATCACTTTTAAAATAATGTCAGGACTGGAAAAAAAATGATGGGATGCCTCAGTGCTAGATCTGCATGTCTGCGCGTACTTGCTCCTTCCCGTATAATGCCAACACTCTCCCACCCTAGTGTCTGTCGTCTCTGACAGACCTTTGCTCGACAGTTTGATCAATGTAGTGTTGGAGTATGTCGGTTGCCACCTCTTGTTCTCTGATCCATAGTCCCTTGACCAGGTCTCTTTGCAAGGCATCCCAATTAACTATGCCAGGCATGTGAGGTTGTGGCATGGTGTAGAGCTCTTAATGCATTGTTTATTCGCACGTGAATAACTGTAGCAGATGAGTTGGGCATGGCGCGAACACTTCTGAGTGTGATTCCCAAAACCCCATGGTGAACATGTCATCAAAGGTTTGCTTGTAGCAGGCAGGGAGATATCTGATCCTTGCATGCCATGCATAAGCAACTCGAATACTCGGGGTGGTGCTCATATCATAAAGTAGGTCATAGTTACCATTTATGAAGCCTGAAATTGGCAGCTGGATGTGACGCACATTGCGGAAAGTCTTTACCACTACTTGCATCATGTCCAGTATCTTGAGCATCATCTGCGCAGCGACGTCAGGCATGGGGTGGAGGCGTGGCATCCAATGTCTGATGGTAGCCATCATGTAAGCTACAGTAGGTGTGCCCGTTGGGGGTGCAATGGCGGGGTAATTGAGCTATTCTTTGCAACTGGCATTGTTCTTAACTTTTATGGCAAATGCCTTCCATGATCTTCTGCGTTGCACTGGCCCGTAGCAATTGTTATACTTCAAGTGCATGGGCGCGTGATCCCATGTTCGTAGCATCTCCGAATAGGTCTCCAATAACTTTTGCCTCCAGGTGGGTTGGTATATGTTCCCTTTGTTGGCGTCCTTTGGAATGTCCTCGGGTTCAAATTGGGTAGCGAAAGTGGGGTACTTGTTGGTTTTGCGTTTGATCTCAGCATTGTAGTCTGCCAACAGTACAAAGTATGGCTTATACCGTAACTCTGAACTGGTTATCAATCGCCTAGGAGCCAAGTGCTTGAAATATTCCGATTGAAGTATGGTCTCCTCGATAGTTTTCATGGCCACCATCTGAGTTGAGATACGCTCCTCGTGAGTCACCTCCATCTCTTCTACCTGTTTCATCCATGCCGGAGGGGGTTCCTCGTATGTGTCTTGTCCCTCGTCAGTGGTTGTGTCTCTTGGAAAAGGTTGAGGCTCATAAGAGTCTTCAAATGTTTCCTCCACTGGAATGGTGAGGGCCTCCTCTTTTGTTGGTTGATCGGGTGGAGAGGGGGGTCGTTCATATTGTAACAACTTAATCTTTAATTCTGCAACTTGTTGGCGTAGCTCAAGTACCTCATTGGCCGTCGAAGATTCAGGCTCTGGTGAAGTAGCAGAATTGACCATCTCTTTAGGTTCTGATGGGTGTGGTGGGGGCACTTGGGAGCTCTGTAGTTCCTTTACCTGATCTGCCAACTGGTCGTGTGCTTCCAAGAGGGTCGCATAATCTTCTAACACCTGTTGAATGTGTTATGAGGGAATAGCTTGGAATTTGGCAGGGTCTATAGGTGCCCCTAGGGTGTTTTCAATGGCTGCTTCTAAGTTCTCCTAGTTTTGTTGCTGTAGTCTTCTGTTCTCTTCTTGAGCAGCTGCTAAGTGGCGGCGAAGTAAGGCCATGTTTCTTTGTAGTCTAGCATTGCGGGCCAGCTGGTCTCTGAGTTGTTCTTCCATAGCCTTACCCATCTCTGTATACTTGGCTTCAAGCTCTGCATTCGATTGTTGGAGGGTGGTAACTTCTTGTTGTAATGTTGCATTACTCAATTCCAAGGCATTGACACATGCCTGGAGATGGGATGACAGAGTACACAGCTCCTTATTGTTTTCTTCCAATAATCTGTATTCTTGTTTAAGCTGGGCGACCGCTTCGAACATAGTGTCTAGTGCCTGACTAAATGAGGTGGATGCAAGGGTAGAGGTGGAAGATGCAAGGGGTCAGGAAATGGGGAAGGGAAAAGTGGATGTTGTGCCTACAGTGATTGAAAATGGTGACGTGAGTGAAGTGAAATGTGATGATGTTGGAAAAAATGTGGTGGTGGGCGGTCCTGTGGATGGTGAAATGTCTATGGGATCGGACGTGATTGTGTGTGAAGTGTGAATTGTGAATAGAAGAATGGTGGGTGGTGTGTTAGTGGTGGGCGTGAATGGGGGTGAGGTGTGATGGGAAAGGGGATTTCTATTATAATCATCAAGTTGTTGCATCATATTTACAAGGTTTGCCAAAAATGGAGGTAGGGTGGCTTGAGTTGGTTCTGAGGAGGTTAAGAGGGGTTCAATGGTTTGGGGTTGGGAAAGAGGAAATGTAATGGTGAAGGGAAAGGGGTGTGTTAAGGTTTGGGTAGGGAGATGTGGCTATCCAAGAGCTGGTTGATAAGATGGGTGGCCTAATATGGTTTGATGGGTGGCGGGATGACCCATATGAGGTTCGGAAACTGGGCAAGCAATGATAGAGGTAGGGATAGGTGAGGAGGGCAAAATGGTGGTGTGTGGCATAGGTCCCGTAAGGATGGCTATGGGTTGTTTAGTAAGGCTAGTGGTGAGTGGTTCTAAGGACTGGATGTGAGGTGATGGTGGAGATGGTATCTGTATATTTACATCTGGTTCATCACTATTAGTTGGGCTGGCCATGTGAACATCTTCTTGAGTGGTGGTAGGGAGTGAGGTAGAGACTTCCATTTGGATCATCTTTCCCCTTCGCGGTCGCGTATTGATCCTTCGTTGGTCACATTGAGGGGTATTACGATATACCATGGTCCTCATGACTTCCACGATTCCACAGGTATCTGCCAAAAGATTCAATGATTCTACAAAATGAGGGTCTACATTCTCTGCTTGCAGCATCTGATTCACCAGTGCTCTATTTGCCTCTTCTGATAACTTATGCCTTTTCTGCACTTGCTTGATCGTTTTGTAGAGTCGTTTGAGTTGTGCAGTGTAGGCAGGGGCTTCCTCCTCACTCTCCTCTGATTTATTTCCCTGTGCCTCTTCTTGACCATGTGTGCCTTCAGCATGAGTATGTTGTGCCTCATCTTCCCAATGTACTCTTCGTGCTACGCTATGTGGTCGTTCTCTCTCGGATGATGATCCTAGACCGTCATTGTCAGAAAAGAATTCACTTTCAGATAAGTGTGCTGTTTGCAAAAACCTCTCAAAGTCGAAGGATGTATCCTCTCCCAATGTAGCCATGGATGCCAGCTCAGCATCCGAGGGTAGTGGAGGGGCTGATGGAGTGGGTTATACCTCGCCCCTTGATTGTGGTCCTTGGAGGTGGATCGTGAAAGGGGCTACTTGTTCTTCTTCTCTACAAGAGGCTTCTGTGGTGACCTCGCGAGGAATTAGAACCTGTGAAAGTGATCCATGCATTCTTTTAGTGGGTTGAACCCCTGATTTCTGCCCCTGGAAGAATTCCAACTATGAGTACTTAAGGGCCCGTGCGATCGGCACATCATAGGCAAGGCATCGGTAGATAATTCTTGTAATCGCACAACAACCATTCAAAGTAGGCTTTCTCATGCCTCGTTTGCCTGCTTCATATAACTAGTCAAGGATCCACACTAGCATTTTGATAGGTAAGCTCCCAGTCTCCGCTAGGTATAACCCATACCAGATCTTCTTATGAGGCTGTGTGAATCGCTCCTACGCTGGAAATGCACAATGTTGAAGACACATTCGCAATGGTATAGCAATGTTCGGGGTGAGAGCACACATTTCTTTCAACTTCTTGAGTTTATTGTTCTTCATAGACTCCGGTATCAAAGGATCTCGATCGGAGGGTACATGGGTGCCATACATCTGAAGGGCCTCCCTGATTAAGGTGATGTTCAACTCGAACTTTTCATTTCCTCCTGGTTTGATAAAGAGGGCACCAGGAATGTGCCTGAATGATCTTTGTCTCCTGTCACTTTCAAGGTGGCAATCAACTAATAGCACCTAAGGAAATCAGGTTTAGGCAGAGATGCACTAAAATAATCATGTAACCCCGCCTTCTGCCAGATATCTTGAAGAGAAGCTACATTTTGTAATGCTTCAAATTCTCGTGTGAAGAACTGAAAGGTCTACCAAACTCCTCCGAATTCCAACTTGGACTCCCAGATATGATCTACGTCTCCCAAATCTCCTGGCATCTCATTGAACCAATGAGAATGTCCTTTCACTCTTTCTGTTAGACCACTCGGTGGATCTGAGATGGGAATTCTTCACACATTCAGGAACTCTTCAGGCCTCGCTGTCAGTGGAGCCTCCACAGGCATGGTATCCCAATTGCTTTGATTACTAGTGCCCGCCTGGGAGCTTGTTCCTGCTGCTACTGCCATGAGACTTTTGATGCTGATCTGCTAGAAGAAGAAAGGCACATTAGTGTTGCATAGGAAACAGGATGCATTGGTGTTCCCTCCACAATACTATCATGACAATCCAGATGGTTAGTGGTTAGAGATGAAGTGTTTGTGATATATTTGAGTGGTGGTTAGTGGATTATGTCATCCTAGATGCATACTTGGGATATGCAATGTTCTCAAAATGCACCTACCTTAGAGTCGATCGATTTACAAAATTGGGTCAGGGGGTTTGATACAGGGTTTAAGTCTCCAAACTTTGATTGAGGATTCGTAGCTCTTAGAGCTGATGACAGGGAAAGATTTATGAACTAGATTGTGCTGGATTTGGGACCTTTTGGGCACCCATTTCCAAAAATTTCTAGGTTTGACCAAAGGTGTAGCAGTGTGAGGTGTAGGTATCTGCTCTGAGCTATTTGCCAAGAGTACTTGTGAGTGTTGATTTAAGCTAGTGACCGGAGGTGAAGTTATTTGGGCTTGTAAGCAGGCCTTGGGCACCCATATCCGTCTAGCATTAGGGATTGCCTTCATTGATCGCTTAGGGACCCAAATAGAAATGGTATGTCTAGATTGTTGCCTAGGGAACTCCTTCATTTTAGTCCTTGATAGTGTGGCTTGCTTGATGCTCTTTTGAGAACCTGCCTCTGGGGCCGTGGTTTTTTCCTTCTTGCGTATCCAGATCTGCTTCATGCCACGAGGTTCTCCGTATTGCACAGGTTGGTGCTCCTGCTTCTTGATTATCGGTCTCCTTAGTGTCGTGTGATGCTCAACCTGCCTTTTTAGAATCTTCTTTGGAACAACTGGGAACTCCTCATTGACTTCTGTTCCTTCGGTAAGAGTGACAACCCTCTGCACCATAGAACTTTGGACAAGTACAACATTGTTTATCTTTATGTGGGTTCCTGGAAGGACCAGGAGTCGGTGCCTCTTCTAGTGGTCTAAGTGATTGATTTTCTAATTCAATCGTGAGGAGGTTTTGGCCTACCCAAGCTTGAAGAAGTCCACTTTTTAGGTTGAGGTTGACTGCATGATCATAGATCCAGTCTTGGCCCAAGACAAGAGGTTCGGTAAGATCCTCGTCTTCAGATACTAGCACCTTTGCTGACATTAGGGTCTCTTGAACGTAGAGGGGAAGTTCCACCTTTCCCATGCAAGAAGTTTCAACTCCTCCTAATCCTATCAGATATGCCTCTATAGGTTGTACCTTCAATTGCAGTTGTTGGCAGTAAGAAAGCCGAACTACACTAGTGGCTGCTCCTGAATCAATTAAAGTTCTCACGGTCTTTGCACTCTCTCCATGTCCTACTTCTAGGGTCACAAAAGGTCGTCGATCAACTATCCTATGGGACCGTTCACCTGAGGTCTCACACATGGCCATGTTATAACCTAGAGCTTTATGAGCATCAGTCATGGGTTGATCTCTACCTTGCCTTCTCAATTTCATTCGTCGAATGCGTTCTAAAGCTTTGGCCTGTGCTTCTTCTCGAATTCATGTTTCCTCTTCCTTGCGTTTCTTTGCAGTATTGAGTCGATTTAGCATTTCCTCTGTGAGGGGTTCTTGATATAGCTTGACTCTGCATCCGCTTATGTAGCTAGGGAGAACATCGCCTTCTAAAGTGGCTAGTTGTACTGCTCCACTAGTTGAAATCCTATTTATGATCATAGGTCCATAGCCACACTTCTCTAACTTTCTCGCATATTGCTTCAGGGTGTAGACTAGTACTAGATCTCTTGCCTTCAAGCCTTTATCCTTAACGTGGGCATCAAAGTATGCCTTCTGTCTTTTCTTAGCTGCATATATTCCCGTTGCCGCTCTTAGTCTTGTTTCACCTAGTCGTTCCAGATCAAGAATTCTAGAAGAGAGCTCATGCTCCGTCCAGTTATACTCCTGTGCTACTCTCAATGTAGGTATCAAAAAGTCCAATGGTAGCACCACATTCTGGCCAAACACCATCTGAAAGGGTGTGGCTTGGAGTACCGTTTTATAGGCCACTCGGTATGCCCAAACAACGTGGTGTAGCTGTTTGTCCCAATCAGAGCGTTTATTATTCACTAATTTGGTGAGCACATTGCATAAAATCTTATTTGTGCTTTCAGCTTGTCCATTAGCTTGTGGGTGATAGGGACCAGACTTCTTGTGTATCACCAAGAACTCTTGAAGAAGATTTTCAATGACTTCATTTAAGAAGTGAGTCCCTCTATCACTTATTAACTCTATTGGCAATCCGTATCTAGTGAACACATTCTCAAATAAGAACTTTGCTGTCGTTTGAGCATCATTCTTCGTAGTGGCTTTCACTTCTACCCACTTGGTTAGATAGTCTGTGGTCACAATGATATACTCAGCATGTGAACCCTTAGCGGGGGGATTAATAGGACCCACAAAGTCTATTCCCCACTTAGAGAATGCACGTCCACCCATCATAGGTTTCAATGGCATCTCATCCTTGTGTATAGGATACTGAGTCCGCTGACAAACCTCACACCTCTTCACGTAGGTGTGTGCATCCATGTGAAGGATGGGCCACCAAAATCCTGCAAATAGTATTGCCTTGATCACCCGATCTGGACCAAAGTGTCCTCCTGCTACACCTTGGTGAGCAGTTTCTAATATCTTGAGGTATTCGCTCTCATGGACACACAGTCTTAGGTAACCATCTTTACCACGTTTGTAGAAATTATCACCAATGATTGCATAATCTAAGGCTTCTTGTTCCAAACTCCTTTGTCTAGCCAAAGTCATATCTTGAGGGAATGTTTTCGTCCTCAGAAAGGCTACTAATGGTTCACTCCGATCTGGTACTAATGATATTTGATAAAGAGTAGCATGTTCCACTGGTGGTTTAGTGCGACAGATTGGGCATTCTTTGCACATTCTATGGACATCAACTTCCATAGTTGGCACTCCTAGTCTCCTCAGTGTCTGTAGGGTTCATTGTTTTGAGTAGTGTTGCTCTAATGCACCTACATGTGCTAATTGCAACCATCTTATGTTGGTGCAGACCAATCACCAATTGAAGGCTTGGAAGGTTAAAGAGTGAAGGAAGGATCAACTATTGAAGCTTGGAAGAAAGACATATTCAGAGGATAAGAGAAGTGTACACATATGTACATTAGTATAGTCATAGGTGACTTAGATCTTTGTTTGAGTAAGAATCTTGTACAAATTATCTATAAATACTTTGAGAAAAGTCGGGGCATGTATGAGAGCATATGTGACAATAGTTAGAAGCCAAGATTGAGGAAGTTAGAAGTCATGAGATAGAGAAAAAGTTAGTTGAGTTAGCTCTCATCACTCAGTTGTAAATTTTTCTGAGTAATTGAAAATCTTGCGCCCGATGTTTCTGCGTGTTCTCCTTCTACAGTAGATCAATCATGAAATGCTTTTGTACAAGTCTAAGTTGGAAGGTGCTTGACCTCTGTACAAAGTTTTAGCTTCCAATTGCAATCAGGCTTAGAGAATTAAGTGCAGGAACATTCATATGTGAAGTGTGTTCACAGGTTCCTAAAACAGGCGCAGATTTCGAAGTTATTGTTTTGATCAGTTCTCCCAGCACAGTTTAAAGTTTTGCATGAGTGAGGGCTTAATCTTTAAGTTGAAAGATAAGCTACTTATGGCTAGAAGCATTTTGTAAAACGGGTTCGACCTTGTGAGAACCAAAGTTAAGAAGTTAGGGGTGTCAAATCGACTTCTCAGAAGTACAGATTTGAACATAGGTAACTTGTGAAGTAAATTTCTCAAGTTATACTAAGGCTTTTGAAGTAATTCAACTTGGAGGAGATGCGCAATCTCTAGGAGATGATTCATACAAAGTTTCATAAAAAACTTTACATGTTTGATAGGTCAATGTGGAGAAATAGTGCAGCAGACTTTTCTGTGTTTTATCTTTTTCACAGATTTTCTCAATTTTGATAATTTGGAGATTGGACCTCTAATTTAGTGAAGGTTTTGACTTACTCTTGGTATAGAGGTGCTCTAATCACAAGAGTAGGTTATTCTTTTGGAGATTAACACTCTCCATCAGTGGTATCAGAGCAGGAGACATCAAAATCAAGGAAAGGAAGGTCCCGACTGCTGCAGATTCAAGAAGTTCAACAATTGAAGAACTAAAAGGTGAAAGTTTGAAGGCAAAGCAAGATGAGGAGACCATACGACATCAAGAAGGACAAAAGGAGTCTAATTCGAAGTAAAGGTACATATATTGTTCATAAAGCTTGAAGATTTCAATACACAGGTAGACACAAGATGGGAGATTCTCTACAGATAGAGAAATTGGATAGGGAAAACTATCCTGCATGGTCAATGAGGATGGAAGCTCACCTTATGAGCAAAGATTTAATTGGTTACATCACAGGAGAAGAAGAGAAGCCACAGTTCAAAGATCCTAGTGTTCCAACTAGGGAAGAGTTAGCAGATTTGAAAAATTGGATGAAGAAAGATGCTCAAGCTAGGAGCATTATCTATATGGGAGTCAATGATTACTTGTTACCTCATATTAGAGGTCTTGAAAGTGCAACTGACATATGGAATGCTTTGGAGGAGCATTTCCAGAACACTACAAAGTCAAGGAAGGCATCCTTATGGGCAGAGTTTACTACCTTCAAGAAGAAGGCCTCTCAATCCATCTCAGACTATGTAACAAGGATGAAAGATATTGCAGATGCTTTAGGAGCTGTTGATGAAGACATTGAGGAGGATAAATTGGTAAGGCAAATCCTTACAGGGTTGAGAGGTGATGACAAATGGAAGCCATTTATTTTGTCTACAGAACTATCACTTGACCATTTCACTCTTGATTTAAATCAATTGTTAGGTCATATGCTAACATTTGAGCAGGATGTTAAAGGAGATGGTGACAAGAGTACAGGACATGCAATGTACTCAAAGGACAAGAAGAAGAATAGCAAAGGAAAACAACAAGCAGGTGAAGATGAAGGAACAACTACTCAAGCCAACTTCCTAAGAGGAAGAGGAGGTGGCAAAGGTAGAGGAAGAGGCAGGAACAACAAAGATGGAGGCAAAGCTTGCTGGATTTGTGGTAAGACAAATCACTTAGCTAATGATTGTTGGCATAATAATCAGAATAATGGTGGATACAATCAAAATTATAATTCAAGAGGAAGAGGTGGCAGAAATCAAAGAGGTAATTACAGAGGTAGAGGTGGAAGGAATTACTTTGGAAGAAATGCAGGTAGAGGATTCCAAAGTCAACAATACAACAACACCTACTACAATTATGCTTCAGATCAAAAGGAAGATTCAACATTGATAATGAATGCAACTTGTGAAAGGCAGAGTGAAGATAAAAGAGTCTTCTACATTGACTCAGGGTGTAGCAATCACCTGAGTGGTAACATATCTTTGATGACTGATTTGGAAAGTAAAGTTTTTAATCATGTTGTTCAAACAGGTGACAACACAAAGCACAATGTGAAGTCAATTGGATCAGTGAAGGCCAAGGATGGAAGCACCTTATTGAGTAAGGTTTTGTATGTTCCTACAATCCCTAAGAATTTGATAAGTGTAGGTCAAATTGTTGAAAAGGGATATGAAGTAAGGTTCACTAATGATGGAGTATATGTGAAAGACCCTAGCCAAGGGTATAAACAGATTGTTTCAGGGAAAAAGGAAGGAAGATTATTTACATTGAAGATTCAAGGCAACATTGGTCATGCTATGTTCACATATGGAGGACATAAGATCTCTGAGTTAGATCTTTGGCACAAGAGGCTTGGACATTTCAATGAAAGAGGTATTAAAGATATGGTTAACAATGGTTCAGTGCTTGGATTGCCTAATGTTGCAGGTCAACATATGACATACAAATGTGAGGCATGTCAATTAGGTAAGGCTCATAAACATTCCTATTCCAAGCATGGTTTTATGTACTCAGAGAAGCTTGAGTTGGTACACACAGATGTGTGGGGACCATCAAAAGATTTCAGTATAAATGGATCAAGGTATTATGTGATTTATGTTGATGATGCTACTAGGTGGATCACTATCTATGTGATCAAAGATAAGTCAGAAGTGTTTAATACATTTAAACACTATCATGCATATGCAGAAAGAATTACAGGTCATAAGTTGAAAAGACTAAGGTCAGATGGAGGGGGAGAGTATTTCTCAAATGAGTTCAGTGATTACTTATGGAATGCAGGTATAAAAAGGGAAGTTACTTGCAGGTACTCTCCTCAACAAAATGGTGTTGCAGAAAGGAGAAATAGAACAATTGTTGAGTTTGCAAGATCCATGATGAAGGAGAAAAATTGCCCTAATTATTTGTGGGCTGAAGCTGTAAATACAGCCACTTACTTGGTCAATAGGCTACCATGTAAAGCCTTGCAGGGTATGACACCATATGAGGCTTGGTGGGGTAAGAGACCTACCTTAGATCATTGCAGAGTTTTTGGGTGTGTGGCATATGCATATGTGCCATCACAATTAAGGCACAAGTTGGAGCCTAAAGCTGAAAAATATGTTTTCATTGGTTATGATGATAAGCAGATGGGCTATAGATTGTGGAGTCCATCTACAAAACAATTCATGGTTTCTAAAGATGTTACATTTGATGAGCAAAGCACTTGGTATGCAGGTACAATCAATATCAATACAGGTGATGAAGAAGAAGTGAGCCAAAGGAAAGGTAAATCAAAAGTTCAGATATTTAATGAACAAGAGAATAATGAAGTGCAGGTTGAAGTGGAAGAAGCCCCAAGATTTGATCCTGAACATGAAGAACCAGAAACCTCAAGAAGTGGAGAGCTTAGGAGGTCTACAAGGAATAAATGGCAACCTACAAGGTATAGCTATGATACTTCATTTTTGGCCACAAAAGATTATGCTTATATGGTGAATACAGATGAAGACCCTTCTACATATGAAGAGGCAAAAGGTAAGGAAAAATGGGAGAAAGCTATGCAGGAAGAATATGATGCACTATTGGAGAATCAAACATGGGATTTGGTTCCAAAACCAAATAGTCAGAAAATCATTGGATGCAAGTGGGTCTACAAGACCAAGAGATTTGCAGATGGAAGAGTGTCTAGATACAAAGCTAGACTTGTTGTCAAAGGGTTTGCTCAGACTCATGGTGTTGATTATGATGAGACCTATAGTCCTGTGGCAAAGATGACAACCATCAGAACACTTATTGCTATTGCTGCATGTAAAGGTTGGAAGTTATGTCAACTTGATGTAAAAAATGCTTTTTTGAACTTGCTTGTCAAAGCAAGTGATAATGGGTTCATATACATGTGCATATATGTTGATGATATAATCCTTACAGGTACAGATGAAGAAGGAATACAAAGACTCAAGAGGCAAATGGAAAAGGAGTTCAAAATTAGTGACTTGGGAGACTTGTCATATTTCTTGGGCATGGAGATTACATATACTCAACATGGAGTATTTGTGACCCAAGAAAGGTATTTGAGGAACTTGTTAATCAAGTTTAAAATGGATGATTGCAGGGTAGCACCTACACCTATGGAGGTGAATCACAAATTGAGTAAGTTTGGAGGTGAAGAATTCAAGGACATGAGACAATATCAGAGTTTAGTTGGTAGCCTTATCTATGCTACTTTAACTAGACCTCATTTATCATATGCAGTAGGAGTTTTGTCTCAATTCATGCATTGTCCAAGGAAAGAACATTGGATTGCAGGTCAAAGAGTGTTGAGGTACATTAAGGGTACACTCAATGAAGGTTTGTATTATGGTTTTACATCAGATACAAATATCAAAATATACAGTGATGCAGATTGGGCAGGTAATCCAGATGATAGAAGGTCAACTTTTGGATACATGTGTTATGTGGGAGATAAGTTAATCTCATGGTGTTCTAAGAAGCAACATACAGTTGCTTTGTCTTCTACAGAAGCTGAGTATAAAGGCATGGTTGAAGCTGCAAAGGAAGTGATTTGGCTCAAGACCTTGATGAAGAGTCTTGACATTATGCATGGGGTACCAATTATATATGGAGATAACATGAGTTCATTGTATTTAGCTGCTAATCCTGTTTTTCATGCCAGGACCAAACACATTGAGATTCAGTATCACTTTCTAAGAGAGAAGGTGATGGATAAAGAGATTGAAGTAATCCATACTTCAACAAAAGATCAGATAGCTGATATGCTTACAAAGAGCTTGGATGGACCAAAGTTACAAAGGTTCAAAGACATGGCAGGTATAAAGAAGATAGTGAAGACCTCAATTGATGATTGAGGGGGAGCTGTTGGTGCAGACCAATCACCAATTGAAGGCTTGGAAGGTTAAAGAGTGAAGGAAGGATCAACTATTGAAGCTTGGAAGAAAGACATATTCAGAGGATAAGAGAAGTGTACACATATGTACATTAGTATAGTCATAGGTGACTTAGATCTTTGTTTGAGTAAGAATCTTGTACAAATTATCTATAAATACTTTGAGAAAAGTCGGGGCATGTATGAGAGCATATGTGACAATAGTTAGAAGCCAAGATTGAGGAAGTTAGAAGTCATGAGATAGAGAAAAAGTTAGTTGAGTTAGCTCTCATCACTCAGTTGTAAATTTTTCTGAGTAATTGAAAATCTTGCGCCCGATGTTTCTGCGTGTTCTCCTTCTACAGTAGATCAATCATGAAATGCTTTTGTACAAGTCTAAGTTGGAAGGTGCTTGACCTCTGTACAAAGTTTTAGCTTCCAATTGCAATCAGGCTTAGAGAATTAAGTGCAGGAACATTCATATGTGAAGTGTGTTCACAGGTTCCTAAAACAGGCGCAGATTTCGAAGTTATTGTTTTGATCATTTCTCCCAGCACAGTTTAAAGTTTAGCATGAGTGAGGGCTTAATCTTTAAGTTGAAAGATAAGCTACTTATGGCTAGAAGCATTTTGTAAAACGGGTTCGACATTGTGAGAACCAAAGTTAAGAAGTTAGGGGTGTCAAATCGACTTCTCAGAAGTACAGATTTGAACATAGGTAACTTGTGAAGTAAATTTCTCAAGTTATACTAAGGCTTTTGAAGTAATTCAACTTGGAGGAGATGCGCAATCTCTAGGAGATGATTCATACAAAGTTTCATAAAAAACTTTACATGTTTGATAGGTCAATGTGGAGAAATAGTGCAGCAGACTTTTCTGTGTTTTATCTTTTTCACAGATTTTCTCAATTTTGATAATTTGGAGATTGGACCTCTAATTTAGTGAAGGTTTTGACTTACTCTTGGTATAGAGGTGCTCTAATCACAAGAGTAGGTTATTCTTTTGGAGATTAACACTCTCCATCATTTTATGTACTCGTCCTCTTCCACACAACAGGCTTATACTCCTTGCTCCGTATGTTTGTACATACTTCCTGCCAAGATATGATACTTTTGAGCTTTTACTATCTCTCTATCTTTTGTGTGCATTACCGGGTGATTAGGACCGTATGTCAATACTGGCACTAATGGCTTAGCCCACTGAGGTACAACTTCCAAATTAAACAAGTAAGCATCAGGTAGGTCATCTGACACTCCTTGTGGGGACTCTCTTGAAGTGAGCCTTGAGAGATGATCTGCTCTCAGGTGGGTCTTGCCTTTCCTCACCACAACCTCAAAGTCGTATTCCATTAGTAAGAGGAACCATCTTACCAATCTACCTGTATTGCATGGCTTGTTTACCAAGTACAACAGAGCTTGATGATCAGTAAAAAATTTAAACTTATTTGCAAGCAAATAGTGTCTAAACTTTTTAACTGCATATACCATGCCTAACCCTTCTCATTCAGTGGTGGTATAATTTTGTTCAGCCGCATTCAACTTTCTATTGGCATAGGCAATTGGAAGATCCATATTACCTTCACTTGTAGGTTGTGCTAGCACACATCCAATTGCATAACTGGATGCATCTACATGGACATGGAATGGCTTATTCCAATCTGGTGTGGTCAAGATTGGTGCTGAACACAATCTCCGTTTGAGCTCCTTGAAAGAGTTCTCACATTCATCAGTCCACTCAAAGTTAGTTAGAAGGGTATACAGAGGCTGTGCAATGACGGCATACATGTGAATGAACCGGCGGTAGTAACCACAATGCCCCATGAAGGCTTGTACCTCCTTGACATTCCTTGGCCTAGGTAGTTCTGCAATGGCTCTCACTTTCTCCTCATCCGTTGATATGCCATTCTTTGACACTATGTGCCCTAGGATCTTGCCTTGCCTGACCATGAAAACACACTTTTCTGGGTTCAAGCAGACTTGATATTCTCTACATTTGTCAAAGATTTGTCTAAGTTCAGGTATATGCACTACAAGGAATACGGGCGTGTAGCGACGGTTAACGCGACAGAATTTCATCGCTATAAAAATTGCAACTTGCATCGGAATTACTGTCGAGCGCGGACCGTCGATTATACGACGCAAAAAACGACGGTATTTGCGACCTTTTTGCGACGCTTCCGCCTAACGTCGCTTAAACGACGCTTGTCAAAGGCGTCGCTTAAGCGACGCGCTTTTGCGTCGCAAAAGCGACGGTCCACACCGTCGTATAAGCGACGATGCAGACCGTCCAATACGCGACGCTAAGCAAATGTCGCTTATACGATGACGCGTTGCATCGCTTATACGACGATCTGTTGACGGACAAAAATTAAAACGTTGGAGGCTCTGCAATCGGCATTTTCACGCATCCGATCGAAGAGCTCTCGAACATTCGCAATTGCGCTGCGCTTACGAGCTGAAGCAAGTATATGCAGAATTGTTGTTTTGCTTAAGCTCTCTGTTATTGTCTCCCTCTGTCTTTGTTTCTCTCTTTCTACATCTTTCTCTCTTTGAATTTTCTCTCTTTGAATTTTCTCTCTCTCTCTCTAGATCTCTCTCTCTCTAGATCTCACTCTCTCTCTAGATCTCTCTCTCTCTCTAGATCTCTCTCTCTCTCTCTCTCTCTCTCTCTCTCTCTCTCTCTCTCTCTCTCTCTTCTGTCTCTTTATTGCAGGTTATTCAAGAAGCTAACCAAGCAAAAACTATGGATCACAATTGTAAGTACAATTTCTATTATTTGTAGATCATTTGAATTGTGTTATTTTCATTACATACCATACTCACACTTATTGATATGCACTCATACACTTATACATGATGAAGAAGCACACACACATGCATATACCTACATATACACATATACATGCACATACACACACATACACATAGAGTTATACATATACACACACATACACAAGAACATGCACATATTGATACATACATATACACTTATACATGCACATGCATATACATACATATACGCACACATACACATGCACATATACACATATACATGCACATACACACACATACACATAGAGTTATACATATACATGCATATACATATACATGCATATACATATACACACATACACATGCACATGCACATACTCATACACACATATACACTTATACATGCACATGCACATACATACATATACACACACATACACATGCACATACATACATATACACACACATACATATACACTTAGGTACACACATATGAATGAATTATATAATTAAAGTATTAAAACACATACTTAATATAAACAATAATAACAATCAATAGAACAAAACTCTTCATTACTTAATACCATACACACAATTCAAAACATGACTGAAATGAAAAATATATAGATAAATATATATATATATATATATCAATGTAAATACATATAATCCAATGTCATAATCAACTAAAATCCTAATCATCATCATCATGATCATCATCATCATCCTCATGATCATCCTGATCTTCCTCATCCTCATCCTCATGATCACCCTGTGACGATCGAGATCGTCCCTCCTGTGTCTGTCTCTCCACCTCATCCATATTTGTCTCCCCATAATACTCCTGTATTACATATAACAAACATAAATCAATAAAATAATTAAAACATTCATAACAACAAAATAATTATATAAAATTTAAAAATACTCACAAAGGCATCAGGATGATCTTGTATATACTCGCTCAAACGCCGATATCCAAAATGTGTAGCATACTCGATCTCGTGTTTCGTAGGATATCGGCCATAATCCTTTCGCTATGAAACAAATAAAAAACATTAGTTGCTTGCATTTTAACTAAAATAAAAAATATACTCACAATAACACATATACTTACAAACGTAGCTACAAAACCATTATGGCCCATTTGGCCTAAGTGCGATGTGTGGCCCGACTCCACTCTCTTCTTTGCAGCAGCTTGTTTATTCAAGGAAAAAAATACATAAATTAAATTAAAAAATTACTAAAATATCTAAAAATTATAAATATAAACTATTAATTTGTGTACCTTCTGCTGAGGAAATGACTCCTGAAGACGTAGCTATCTACGAAAAAACTGCCACGACTCAGGTGGTATGTTAGCTCGCCTCTTATTTTTTTCGACCATACAATATCTCCTGTTAATTTAATCTCAAACAGAAAAAAAAGTCAGAATACATACACATATATACACACATATACACATACACATACACATACACATACCCACATACACATATACATGCAAACATATACGCATGCATATATGTATATATATACACATATACATACATATAACATAAACACACATATACATATCCACATATATACGTACACACACATGCATGCATATACACTCATCCATACAAAATACATGCATTTATCCCACAATAATATGTGTTGTGTATATGTGAATATGTCTGTATGTATAAATGTGTATATGTGAATATGTGTGTATGTGTAAATATGTATATGTGAATTTTTTATTTATGTAGATAATCAAATTATTAATATCAAATACCATTATTTGTAGATTCTGATCAATCAGATGGAACTCCACCACCGTCTCCTCATCGTGCAACGACTTTATACTGTAAGTATATGAAATATTTAATTTTAACTATATTTGATGGATACATAACTTATATATATTTTTTATGTTTCTTATGATGTAGATTCTGATCAATCAGATGGAACTCCACCACCGTCTCCTCATCGTGCAACGACTTTATACTGTAAGTATATGAAATATTTAATTTTAACTATATTTGATGGATACATAACTTATATATTTTTTTTATGTTTCTTATGATGTGCAGATTCTGATCAATCAGAGGGTACTCCACCACCTCCTACCCATGCAACGACTTCACATGTGTCCTCCGATAGGAATTATGATGAATTTTACTATCAAGAGCATATTATATGTTGGTGTAACTCTTGTTATGGCACGTATCGAAGACCACGATTGGAATGTATTCAACATGAGGCAGAGTATGATACTTTTGAGCATGCACCATCACCTAGTCAACGTGATAATGCTTGGGTATGTATTTTCTATATATATTAATGTCATTTTTTTATTTAAAAACCATGTATAAAATCAAATTATTATTGATATACAGGAATACTTGCTCGATGATGATGATGATGATGATGATTTTTCTCATAATGTTAATATACCTCGTACACGTCATGGACTTGCTGTTCATCAATTACAAGCAGAGGTTTCTAGAAATCCTCTACCTCCTGGTTTAGAGAATGAAACGGTTCGAGATTATCCATTGGCAGCTCGTGATCGTTCTTTAGTACAAACATAT
Organism: Ceratopteris richardii; assembly: GCA_020310875.1. Classification (NCBI taxonomy): domain Eukaryota; kingdom Viridiplantae; phylum Streptophyta; class Polypodiopsida; order Polypodiales; family Pteridaceae; genus Ceratopteris; species Ceratopteris richardii. The sequence goes on from CM035410.1 coordinate 43,872,013, forward strand.
GATAGAAGAAGATATGGAGGATGGAATAGAGGACCACTTCCTTTAGATGGAGAGGTTTTCAACTTTTGGGGTAATCGCTATATGATTGCTCCATCCACTATTACTAATGCTGGTCGTGGTCTCTTTATTGTAGAGGATTTGTATGTGCCTCCGAACTCTGAAGTCACTCACAGACAGGTGATGATACTAAACACTCTGTTGTAAAAATTGGAAATGTAAAGATATGTGATGGTAACCAGAATCTATTGAGCAGGGTACTCTATGTACCAACCATCACCAAGAATTTAATGAGTGTTGGTCAGATTGTGGAGAAAGGTTTGCAGGTCAGATTCACACAACATGGAGCATATGTGGAGGACCCAAGACATGGATTCAGAAGGATAGCCAAGGGAGAAAAATCAGGTAGATTGTTTACTTTTGAGCTAGAAGACACCAAGAACATTGCTTTATATAATTACAAGGATCAAACACTTTCAGAGTTAGAAATATGGCACAAGAGGTTAGGGCACATAGGTGAAAGAACCCTAAAGCAAATGTGCAGGGATCAATGTGTGCTTGGGATACCTAATGTATCCAAGCAACACATGATTTACAAGTGTGGAGCATGTCAGTTTGGTAAGTCTCACAGATTGCCCTATTCAAGGAAAGGTTTCATGCATGAAGACTACCTAGACTTGGTGCACACAGATGTTTGGGGACCTAGCAAGGACCCTTCCATTTCAGGTTCAAGGTATTATGTGTCCTTTATTGATGACTATAGCAGGTGGACCATTTTATACTTTATGAAGCATAAAGATGAAGTGTTTAATTGTTTCAAGAGGTATCTTGCACTTGTTGAAAACCAAACAGGAAGAAGCTTGAAGAGGCTAAGGTCAGATGGAGGAGGAGAATACTTCTCCAATGAGTTTGAAGATTTCTTGCAGGAAAGAGGTATCAAGAGGGAGATAACTACAAGGTACTCACCTGAACAAAATGGAGTAGCTGAAAGAAGGAATAGACTCATAGTAGAAACAGCTAGGTCTATGCTTAATGAAAAGAAGTTGCCAAATTATCTTTGGGCAGAGAGTGTATCTACTGCCACCTATCTCATCAATAGGTTGCCATCCAAATCACTTGATGGCATGACACCATATGAAGCTTGGCATGGTAAGAGACCCTCTCTGGATCATTGCAAAATCTTTGGTTGTGTAGCATATGTGCATATTCCCTCACAGGTAAGGGGAAAGCTAGACCCTAAAGCTGAAAAATGTATCTTCATTGGTTATGATTTGAACCAAAAGGGATACAGATTCTACAACCCAACAAACAAAGGTTTCAAGGTAAGCAGAGATGTCATCTTTGATGAGAATGACTCATGGTATGAGAATGAATGCAGGAAGGTTAGTCTACCCTATGATATGGAAGAAGATTTCCCAAGGCTCACCAAGGAGGAACCAATCCAGAAAGAAGACTCAAGCTCAGATGATGATGATACAATTAACCTTGAGGAATTCAAGGCATGGAAGTCCAAAGGAAAGATGAAGATGAAGAAGCTAGAGGATATACCAGAATTCTCAACTCAAGCAATGAGGAGATCTCAGAGAGAAAGTAAGAAACCTATCAGATATGGGTATGATACTTCTCTTGTAACCAAGCATTCTGTATATCTTGCAAAGGATTTGTTGAATGAAGAACCAGGTACCTATGAAGAAGCAATCACCAAACCAGAATGGAAAGGAGCTATGGATGAAGAAATGGAAGCTCTCAAGGAGAGTGATACTTGGGACTTGGTACCCAAGAAAGACTCTATGAAGGTGATAGGATCCATATGGATCTACAAGTTAAAGAGAAATTCAGATGGAACAATAAACAAGTACAAAGCTAGGTTGGTAGCCAAGGGTTTTGCACAAACCCAAGGCATTGATTATGAGGAGAAATTTTCTCCTGTGGCTAAGATGCCAACTATCAGAATATTGGTAAGTGTAGCTGCATCCAAGAATTGGAACATGTACCAATTAGATGTCAAGAATGCTTTCTTGAATGGATGGATATCTGAAGAGGTTTACATGTCACAACCACCTGGCTATGAAGATCCCAAGAAGGTAAATTATGTTTGTAAATTGAAGAAGGCTCTATATGGATTGAAGCAGGCACCTAGAGCATGGAATTACAGGTTGACAACCTACCTCCAAGACCAAGGATTTGTGATGAGTAAAGCTGATACTTCTCTATTCATAAAGAGGAGTAATACAGAGGTAATCTACTTGTGTGTTTATGTTGATGACATCATCATTACAGGCAATGATGTCAATGATATTAGACACATCAAAGGACAGATGATGAAGGAATTCAAGATTAATGATCTTGGATTATTGAAGTACTTCTTAGGTCTTGAGTTAGTCTACACCAACTCAGGTATATATATCACTCAAAAGAAGTATGTGTAAGAAAGTAAGGATTACGACCACCACATGCTTGAGAGATCACTCTCCTCCCAACCTTATGCCTGTATATATAGCTGCTTGAACTAATGAGGACCACAAATGTAACTAGAGTCCACAAGTGCATGTGCAATCTCCTCCACTCCTTTCATAACCACCACTAGAGTCTATTAGTGGCTGGAGTGATCTCGACCACTACTTTAGTACCTTCCACTAGAGTCCACTAGTGGTTGTTGTACTCACCTCTTGAGTTAAGTCCACTGGACTCAAGTTAACTCACGTTAACTTGAGTTAGAAAGCTCTAGAGCTCTTTGGGCAAAACTCTCTTCCCATGCTCCCCATGGGAGTTGAACCCAAGACCTCCTCCTTCACAACCATGAGACTTAACCACTAGGCTAAGTGGATTACTTGAATATGAGAGCACATGACTTATGCTTGAGTCTACTCTTGAGATCTTTGGTCCTTCGGACGAGTGACCAAACGGTATCCGATTTCAGATCTGTCTGAAGCCATCGGATCCCTAGATCATAGACTTACTTTATTACATTCTTCCCCCCTTGGGAAAGATTTTCGTCCTCGAAAATAAAGCTATATATATAACTGTAGGCAACCCCCGAGCCTCATGTTCTAAAACTGGAAAAACATGGTCATGTTCTAGTCGCACATTCTTGGACAATCATGGCCAAGTTTGATCAATTCTGGTTGATACTTGCGACAAAAATAAAGACTTATAGTCTTTATCTGTAAGATCTCTTAAACTATCTTAAACTTCTTTGCGTACCTGCAAGATTTTTAGAGATCGTTTCCTTTACACAAGTCCAAGCATACACTAATGCCTCTCAGATTCCAATACTAAGAATCTTTGATATACCTTTAGGTTATATCACAATTAGTACTTGAAATACCACTTCTAATGGTTTGGGACGTCTAGGGAACTACCTATTGATTAAGAGTATGAAGAATTTCATTCTCAATACTTGAAAGAATGCCATTTCTTCAAAGACTTGAGATTCCTTCTAGGGAATCAAATAACTTGAGCAAATGATTCATCTTGGAATCTTTTGCAATAAGAACATTTGAAAGAAATTCTTTCAAATAATATCCAAAAATTTACTAATTCAATTGTATTTATTTCCTGAGTATCAAACTAGAGACGAAATATCACATTTGCCAGTATGAAAGTTTTAAGTTGACTTTTCGTTTATGTGATATCGACTTCTATTCTTGAGTTTGATACAAGACTCATTATTATTGGTCAATCTTCAGATGTTACTAGAGTCCTTTAAACATATTTCACTAATCAAATTTATGTTTAAAGTCGAAGCATCTATTGATGATTGATCCAATAGTAATGCAACTATGAACACTTTGAACTTTATTACTTGTTTAGGAGAAGTTCATGGATTTAAGATCCATTTCTTGGAACTTTCTACTCCTAAATGAAAAGTTCACACTTGCTTCAAGTCCTTAGGAACTTATCTTATTTCCTAAAGATTACTACTTACTTTGATTTCCTCTTGAAGCTTCAATTAGCTTAGATGAAACCAAAAGTTTTAACTCTCTAAAAGAGTTCTTCTATGCTTCTATGATTGCTTTAGCTAGCTAGTTGCATTATTTACCAGATATGCAACTTTAAAACCTAACATCCTTTTATTGATACCAATGTAAGAAAGTAAGGATTACGACCACCACATGCTTGAGAGATCACTCTCCTCCCAACCTTATGCCTGTATATATAGCTGCTTGAACTAATGAGGACCACAAATGTAACTAGAGTCCACAAGTGCATGTGCAATCTCCTCCACTCCTTTCATAACCACCACTAGAGTCTATTAGTGGCTGGAGTGATCTCGACCACTACTTTAGTACCTTCCACTAGAGTCCACTAGTGGTTGTTGTACTCACCTCTTGAGTTAAGTCCACTGGACTCAAGTTAACTCACGTTAACTTGAGTTAGAAAGCTCTAGAGCTCTTTGGGCAAAACTCTCTTCCCATGCTCCCCATGGGAGTTGAACCCAAGACCTCCTCCTTCACAACCATGAGACTTAACCACTAGGCTAAGTGGATTACTTGAATATGAGAGCACATGACTTATGCTTGAGTCTACTCTTGAGATCTTTGGTCCTTCGGACGAGTGACCAAACGGTATCCGATTTCAGATCTGTCTGAAGCCATCGGATCCCTAGATCATAGACTTACTTTATTACAGTATGTACAGGATATGGTCAAGAAGTTTGGCTTGCAGGATGCTAAAGTCTCAACTACTCCAATGGAGGTCAACCTAAAGCTAAGTGCTCATGAAGGGGAAGAAGTCGAAGACATCACAGGATATCAAAGCATGGTAGGTAGTTTGAATTATGCTACCTTGACAAGAATTGACATAGCATATGGAGTTAGTGTGCTAAGCCAATTCATGCACAAACCAAGGGTACCTCACCTAGAGGCAGCAAAGAAAATCTTGAAGTACCTCAAAGGAACTCAAAGCCATGGTTTGTACTTTCCTTATACATCAGATATTGACATTAAAGTATACTCAGATGCAGATTGGGCAGGATGCAAGGATGATAGGAGAAGCACCTCAGGTTACATTTGTTTTGCAGGAGATAAACCTATTTCTTGGTCAGCCAAGAAGCAACCTACAGTGGCATTGTCATCCACTGAAGCAGAGTATAGAGGGCTTGCCAATGCCACTCAAGAAGCTATCTGGTTAAAGCTTTTGTATACAGAGCTAGGTCTATACACTAGACCTCCAATCATATTTGGAGATAACACAAGCTCTCTTCACCTTGCAGCTAATCCAATATATCATGCTAGGACAAAACACATAGAGGTTCATTACCACTATGTGAGAGAGAAATTGTTAAGCAAAGAGATTCAATTGACATATGTGTCTACTAATATGCAATGTGCAAATTTACTCACCAAAGCATTGGATGGAAACAAGCTATGCAGATTCAAATCCATGATTGGATTGCAGGATGTGATTGAAGGCTAAAGATGAAGACTTAAGCCAAAGTGCTTGGCTTGAGGGGGAGCTATTGGTGCATTTCAAGCCTTCACACTTGGCTTGGAACCTTGGAAGATTAGCTTGGACAAACTTCATCAAAGCCTTACTTGAAGGAAAGGGCATAGGAACCCATACTTATGGTTTATTATCCTTTTACTCCTTGTAAAAGTCTAAGTAACTTGGCATTATGTATACACACCTAATTGATTAGAGTCTTGGAATTTGGATGGTGTAATTGGAGAGAATATCTCCCTACTTTTAGAGGAGTGATTGAAGGGAGCCAAGAATTCAAATTTGAATTCAAACTCTCACTCATTTCTTATATAAGTTATACTTGAAAAGTCGCGGGTGTCCTTCACCATTCCCGAGGCTAATATTCTTGCTTACAGAGTGTGTAAGTGCTACACTATAGCCTACACATCTCCAACTCATTAGGCTACATCTATCAAGCCAATGAGATTGTACATTTATGTGAATTAATAGAAAGAGTTACATTCATTATCTCTGATTTTCTCTGAGTCATCATCTCCAAGTCTGCCAACTTCAAAGGAGCATATCTCACGCTCTACTGAACCAAATCAAGTGATTCAAGGCTTGTTGGAACCAGCTCTAAGCATACTACATGCCTACAAAATATCAAGGTCAAAGGATCAGCCATCTCGGAGAAATCTTGCTCGAAGTGCACACTAGTCTGTGTCTGCAGAATTCCTAAAAAGTCGGGGGTACATATAATTTTGCTAAATTGATTTCTCAGTGAGTAGTTTATCATTTCTTCTCATTCCACTTGCAAATGGTAGCTTGTTAATCTAATTTAATATGTCTAAGAGGAATTAGATCAATTGTTAGTGTGCTGGTCACACTGAGTGAAAGACTGAGCAGGTGTCATTACAGAAATAACAAGTTTTCTAGGATTTGTGAAGTGCAAAGTTATCTGTTTTGATTTGATCATTACACATATCATTTGCAAAGTACATATATGCTTTCTTGGTATCATTTGGAAGCTCAAGAGAGTTTGCATGCAGAAGTCTGAGAGGGGTGATGCTCTGAAGATTGGATGATACAAAACTGAAGAGAGCTTGCGCAACACTTTGGTGTGGCTGATCGTGCACACTGTTTGAAGACCATTTAGGAGAGGGGAGGCATATTAAAGGTTTGGCGGCTGCAAGAAAAGAAAAATTGGCTGCTGCGCAGAAAAATAGAAGAGTAAAAGTGCATGCCGAGATGACAATAATGCTGAGAACTCAAACAGAGGAAGATGCAAAAAGTGTTGATACTTGCCGCACAGATTTGAAGATACAAACTATTGAGAGTTTGCGCAATAGATATGGTTAGCACCTTGTTTAACCATTGAATGTATATGTTCGTAATTGTTTGAATTAAGTTTTATCGTTTTAGTTTGAATGGGCGATGACTAAAATTCTATGAACTAAATGCGTCACTTTAGATTGCATGGATGTTTTAATGCTGTACAGATCAAACACACCTTTACCATCATTTTTAATGCGCCAGTATCACAAAAATCCTATTGGCCTGAACAATTCCAGAAAAGGTTTAATTAAATCAAGGTAATATTGATGAAGGACGCATGAAATATTGTTTGTTTTTGGGTTTTTTCGAGAATATAACAGGTTGAAAACATGATCGTGAGTTGCGATGCAAAAGTGGAGGACTGTTATGAATGAAACTGATATACAGGATGATGCACAATAACTTGATCAACTATTTAAACCTGTGTCTGAAGAAAATGATTGCTGGATTGATTTTTGCACGCTGAGATCTTTCTTGATTTGAATCGGTTTGCTTATTGGAATCTTTGTGATAAATCATTCAATGCTAGTAATTTCCAATTAGTTTAAATAATATTTGGTAATTAAAACGATTGCATATTGGATTTTCATGTACGAATGAAAGATTGATTATCTTGAGTACGCGCACAAATTTGCTTTTTCCTGTTTATACATCATCGCTTTTTCATTTCTGCACTTCATCATCAACCATCATTGTGATAGCTTTTCAGCACATTTGAAGCTCAAGAAGATTGCGAAGTGTACTTTACGATAGGAATTTGGATATACTTTTGCATTTATACAGAGATTGGAGGTTTTCCTACTATCAACAGATACAAATTGCTATGCAAAAGTCACGAATAATGTGAATGATGGAATACTATTCTGTTTTTGGGTGACATGTTCTCCATGCCAACTTTTGATAGTCATTCTTAGCTAATGTTGCTTTTTATTTTTGAATTGTTTTCGCGCATGACTCTGTTCAGATGCTTTAGTAATTGAATTTACATTTTTAAAGTTTATAGATTCATGCGAAAAAAAAAAACTGATCAAAAGGGTTTAGGAAATGGTTTCTACGCGTTGCGTTCAGTTAAAATGCATTTAGTTAAATTCAATAATTGACAAAAATCTCTCCATTTCTTTTATCAGTTGCTACAGTCTACTAAATTGTCGGTGCTGTGATGCTTTTCGTCCGTTTAGATAGAGAGCGACGCTTTGCAACTAGCCTATACATAATCTGAGTAACCTTCTGCACCTCAGATACTGTAGAGAGTGACCTTCTACTATATGCATCACCACTCGTGAAGCTTAAGCTCACTGCATAACTTTAAAACTGGCACATCATCTCTAAAAAACACATTTTTTTTATGAGAAAAATAAAATCCCGCAATTTACGCAAATAATTATAGATGCGCAAGAACATTCGCATGATTTATATGTGTGTTCAATTTCCTTTCCTCATAATTGGAACACAAGTTTTTGGATGCTCATCGGAAGCATGAAGATGCATTCGCGTTGACTATCATAGAAAGTGACATTAGATCTGAATAGTGAAGATTTTTTCTAGAGAACTAAAGATCGAGTTGATCATGGAACATGAAACATAAATTATGATTTGAACCGACAAAAAAAAAAAACCTTGCACGTTCTTCTTGAGTTTCTGCATCACGTGAGTTTGCAGAAACTATGTAATGAAATTACATATAACCGATGTGACAATATACTCTTTGCAATTTTACATTCATGGTCAAATAAATTAAGGATAAGTCTTCAATCGTGGAGATTTAGCATAGAGCTAGAGACCGACAGGGCGACGATAGTGCCATCTATTTATTTCCTTAGTTTCTGATTTGATGCTTGTTTCTACTTTGACTCGGAAAAGTAGTGCCATTGATTTAACCTGCCATGATATTGTATATATGGACTCTCGATTATTTGCTTACAGAAAGTTGCTTATGACCTTGACTTAGAGTATGTAAGTTTCAGTGACAAAAACTTAATACTTTTCCGAAAGTGTGTTGCTCTATGAAACCACATTCTGACACATATAGAAGCAGAAGGTTAAAAAAAATATATTTATTTCAGCACCCTCTTAATCATCGTTCACAATCATTATGAAATAACGTTAGAGAAGCTCATATGTGGTTTAGAAAATAGCTACAATCCAGTTGCATCAAGTGATACAATTGATTATATGTTTACCTTTAAAAAATTATTGAAACTCCAAAAGCCGAACAATTTGTTGTCTCTCGCATAATTATGTGTGTTGATAAATAATATGATGATGATGTAATTGCCAAACTAGATCGTTGAACATTGAGTTTTGATAAAATGATAAGCTTTTCAAGATCTACTAAATTTCTTAAGATTATGATTCTTTAGAATCTTCTTTGATTATAAGAATTTCCTTTACCTGAGCTTGCTCCAAGCACCCCGCGTGCACTGTATTTTCGGCGATTGGTATGATCCATCAACCGTCGCTTTCGCACCTACAACGTATATACGTATACGTATACATATACATATACGTATATGTATCTGTATACATATACATATACGTATATGTATACCTATACATATACGTATACGTATACCTATACATATACGTATACCTATACCTATACGTATAGATATACATATACGTATACGTATAGATATAAATATACATATACATATGCATATACATATACGTATACGTATGCCTATACATATACCTATACCTATACATATACATATACATATACCTATACCTATACGTATACATATACCTATACATATATGTATACATATATGTATACATATACCTATACATATACGTATACATATACGTATACATATACGTATACCTATACATATACCTATACGTATACGTATAGGTATACCTATACATATACGTGTACGTATATACGTATATGTATACGTATATACGTATATGTATACGTACGTATACGTATATGTATACGTATATGTATATACTTATGCGTATATGTACGTATACATGTATGTATACGGATACGTATACGTATACAAATACGGATATAGATACGTATACGTATACGTATACGTATACATATATACGTATACGTATATATGTATACGTATAGGTATACATATATACGTATAGGTATACATATATACGTATAGGTATACATATATACGTATACGTAAATGTATATACATATATGTATACGTATACGTATACATACACATACACGTATACATATACATACACATATACATATACATACACATATACATATACATACACATATACATACACATATACATGTACATGTACATATACATATACATATACATATACATATACACATACATATACATATACATTTACATACACATACATATACATACACATACACATATACATACACATACATATACATACACATACACATACACACATACATATACACATACATATACATACGCATACGCATACGCATACGCATACGCATACGCATACGCATACGCATACGCATACGCATACGCATACGCATATACGCGTATATGTATACCTATACATATACGCGTATATGTATACCTATACATATACGCGTATACATATACGTATACCTATACCTATACATATACGCGTATACGTATATGTATGCATATACGTATATGTATGCATATACGTATATGTATACGTATACGTATACCTATACGCGTATACGTATACGTATACGTATACCTATACGCGTA
>CM035410.1:43887448-44082448 GCA_020310875.1 Ceratopteris richardii
ATTATCCTGTTGGTCAAATCCTCATTCTTTTCTTGAACAATTTGCAACTGTTCCTTTAATTGATCTCTTTCTTTCTTTTGCTCATTAATGATTCTCATTCCTTTCACAAATTCTGATTCAGCCACCATTCTTGATATGATCATGTTTCTGTTTGATGGTCTGAACTGCTCTATATTGCTCATAATTACTTTACAAGCAGACCTAATAGCTTAGGTATCCTTTCTAATCCAGCTTCGAGTTCCATCTGCTTAACTTCTATCTACTTTTCTTCTTTGCAGTCATTCTCTTCTTCATCTTCTTCCTCATATTCTATGACCTGGTTCTTTTGTTCTTCATAGCCTTTTTTTGCTTTCATTTCTTCTTTATCTACAGCATCTTCCTCATATACTAATGTCTGATCCTCCTTTTTCTCATGCCCTGATGTTTCTTTAATTATCTCCATTTCTTCTGCCTTCTTTTTCTCCATTCCTTGTTGTTCCTCTTCAAGAATATGTCCTTCCTTTTCCTGTACTTCCTTATCTTGAGTTAGGGTTGAATCAATCTCCACAGAGAGCTTTATTTGATCATTGATTATCTGCTCCTTTTGTCCTTCCTCTTTCTCATCTATTTCCATGAGATCCAAGTCTTCTTCTTTTCCTCTTCTGTAGTTGTGAACTCCTCATTATGATTCAAATTATAAAGTATGTCTTCTATACTTTGGTTTATTTATTTTTCTGTATTTCCTTCTTTCACCTCTTTGGAAATCATTTTTTCTACGACCTTCTTAATTCCTTTGATTTGTTCTATGTCTTCTTGCTTGTATACTGAGCTACATAATTGAGCTTCCTTTTTTGTTTCTAGATTTTCCTCGTTAAATTTGAAGTAGGTCTGATGTGAAGGTTTTGTCCATACTGTCTTCAACCCTGAATCCACTAATCCATAACTGAATTCCTTCCTCACTTCAACCTCTTATTCCATTATCACTACTTTACCTTTTAGTAACCTTTTCTCTTCTCTAGGACTTACCTCTTTTGTTACTTCTTCTTGAACCTGTTTTCCTTGAGGCTTCTCACTCAAGTCTTCTGGTGTTTTATTTTTTTCAGAGGCTTGTACTATCACAGTTGGTGTGCTAGGAACTGATAAATTCAAGCTTTTCAACAGAAAATTTTCAATGTCACTTTCTGAATTTGAAGAGAACTGTGAAGATCTTGCTATTCCTGATTGTCCATTCTTGGTTCTTCTATAACAATGGATTCCTCCTGTTTCTTTTCTTCTACTGACAATTTTCTTGTCTCCATCCTTTATACAGATTCTACTACTTTTCCTTTATTTTTCTTGGTCAACTTCCTTTTCTGCACAGGTTTCTTCTGAACCTTCTTCTTTACTACCACTGTGGTCCTAGTTTTAGGAGGACCTAACTCCTTAAAATAGGCTAACAATTCTACTTCCTTTTTCACAAAAATCTCCTCAGTCTCTATTGCCATCATCTGGTCATGTATTTCTTCATAATGTTCTACTTCTTCCTGTATCCAATCAGTTGCCTTGCATGAATAGTCTTCCAACATTTTTTGGTATTGGGCTTCATATACTGCCCTTTTATTGTTTCCTTGAGTCAAATAAGTATACAATTGCTCTTTGCTTGTCTGAGGTGGATGAGGTTCTTTTGAAGACTGAACTTCCCTTTGAGCGGCTTCATGCTCTTCCTTAGTTGCTTCCACCTGTTCCAATTCTAACTTTCTGGGATCCAATCTTCTTTTCTTTGCAGGAATGACTTCTTCTGATATTCCCTTTCTTTTCCTCTCTGCTCCCCTCATGCTTCTCTTACAGACATCATCCTAGAAGGACTTTTGATTCCTGACATTAAACTTCTGAAGTATTGAGCTTCTAGAGCCAACTTTAACTGATCCTCCATTCCTAGAACATGATATATAATTCTTGTTAAAAATTGAGCTCCATTCATGAACTTTCTTTGCTCCCAATGTTTGGCTGCTTCCTTCAGCTGATCATGTATGTATGGAGTTACATCCATCACTCAAAAAGGTTTGGTTCTTGTTGGAGTTAGACGTCTGCGGAAGCACGGGAACAGCACAAGGAAGAAGAAGAAGCTTGGAGCACAATACACAAGACTGAATGTATTACTAGAGAATGTACAAAGATAAGTAGCCCATTAGGGCAATAGGCGTATATACAAGCCGGGGGAAAAAAACCTCCTAAAGAGGGAAAAAAGTGCCCCGGCGGTCCTAGAGTGTTCACACACATCACTACCTAAATATATCAACAAATCCCCCCTGGGAGTGATGCAGTGAACAAGGAGCTGGCACTCATGTATAAGGAAGTGCCAAGCTATGTGGAAATCACTCCACAAAAGGAAGTAAGTCCAAAGCTTTGCGAAAAGCTTCAAACTTCTCCCTAGGCAGAGCCTTCATGAAAAGGTCTGCAATGTTCTCCTGCATGGGCACATATGCCAAGCTGATCTCCCCAGCAGAGAACCTCTCCCTGACATAGTGATAATGCACCTCAATGTGCTTAGTGCGAGCATGGAACACAGGGTTCCTCGCAACTGCCAATGCCCTCTCACTGTCAGTGAAGATGGTGGTGGCAGAAGATTGGCCAACACCCAAATCAGCCATAAGGCGTCTGAGCCACACACACTCAACAGTCGCTGTGAAAGCTGCCCTATACTCAACCTCACAACTGGAAGTGGCCACAGTAGGCTGCTTCTTGCTCAACCAAGATATACATGAGCTACCAAGCATGAAGCAAAAGCCACTGGTGGACACACGAGTGTCATAGCAACCAGCCCAATCTGAGTCAGAAAAAGCATGCAAATCTGGCGGTAGTGATCCCCACTTGGGATAAAACAACCCAAGTAGCCGAGTACCACTCAAGTAGCGAAAGATGCGCTTAACCGCCTTCCAATGCGTGACTCCTGGGCAATGCATAAACCTGCTCATTTGTGAGACAGCAAACTGAATATCTGGCCGAGTAATGCATAAGTAAATCAAGCATCCAACAGCCTGCTAATAGAGAACAGCATCAAATGCATCTCCAGCATCATGAAGACTCAATTGTAAACCTGTCTCCATAGGAGTGGCAATAGGCTTACAGTCTTCAAGGCCAAAATGCTACAATAATGTGTCAATATATTTCGTTTGACAGAAAGCCATTCCACCATCAACTTGCATAAACTGAATGCCCAAATAGTGATGCAAATGTCCCAAATCAGACATCTCAAATGAGGCATGCAAATCAGCCTTGAAATCAACAATATGCTTCTCAATAGGACCAGTGAGCAGCATGTCGTCTACATAGACAACAATGATCAGAAGCACATCATTAGCACGCTTAACATATAAGGTGCTTTCAGTTGGACTGTTCTCAAAACCATGTGCAATCAGATAGGCATGTATCTTCTCATACCAAGCACGTGGTGCTTGCTTTAAACCATATAACGCCTTCTTTAACCTGCACACCTGGTTTTCATGCCCTTTCTGCACAAAGCCACGGGGCTGAAAAACGTACACTTCTTCATGCAAGTCACCATTCAGAAATGTTGTTTTAATGTCCAACTGATGTACATTCCAACCATGATGGGCTGCAAGTGCACAAATGCTCCGAACAGTAGTCATACGGCATGTAGGTGCAAAGGTCTCATCAAAATCAATGCCTCTTTCTTGCGCATAACCCTTTGCAACAAGCCTAGCCTTATACCTGTCAACTGTACCATCAGGTTTACGCTTCAGCTTGTATACCCACTTAGTGCCAATGGCCTTCTTGCCAGGAGGCAAGTCACATAAAGACCATGTACCATTCTTCACTATAGCATCATATTCAGATTGCATAGCAGCCATCCAATTTTCTGAATTCTGTGCTTCATCAAAAGAAACAGGCTCATTCTCATCACAGAGTCTAGATGTAGCCATAGCATAGCAATCTGATGCAAAGGAGGCACTATGAGAGCCTAAACGAGTACGATATGACAAAGGTGCATCTAATTTGCTGTCACACAAAATCTGCACCAGCCATTTTGGCATAGTTTTTGCCTGCTCAATATCGACTCTCTCATCAGCAAGTGCATCATGTAAATCTGCATCAGAAATGGAATGATCTACATCATCATATGAAACCTGCAAAGGCTGAGAAGTTGCCTCATTAGGACCAGCACTAGACTGTCCACCTGTAAAAAGAGGCATCAAAGTATCATACATGTCTTTGGAGCTAACAGATGTCTCCTTAGTACATGAAAGCAATGGCTGAATAGCATCTTCCACAAAGACAACATCACGGCTAACCAGAATGCGTTTAGTCTGTGGATGATACAAACGATAGCCTTTACTTTCAGAACTATACCCAACAAAAATACATTTTACTGCCTTATCATCCAATTTTCTGTGATGTTGTTCAGGCACTAATGCATATGCCAAACAACCAAAAACACGCAGACGAGCAACAGATGGCTTGCGGTCATGCTAAGCCTCATATGGAGTGATAGACTGCAACGCTTTAGTGGGACACCTGTTCAGTACATATGCTGCACACATGACAACCTCAAGCCAGAAACTATGAGTTAAAGCCTGACTCTTGACCATACACCTCGCCATCTCCATGAGAGACCTGTTCTTCCGTTCAGCAACTCCATTCTGTTGAGGTGTATACGGCACTGTACACTAGTGTTTTATCCCACGTTCAGCCAGAAATGCATTAAAATATGAAGACATATATTCCCCCCCTCGATCAGAACGAAGGGTGCCCATTTTACATGCTGACAGGTTTTCAGCCAAAACCAAAAACTGTTTGAAGCACATGAACACTTCGGACTTTGCTTTGAGTGGATATACCCATGCATGCCTGGAAAAATCATCAATGAAAGTCACGAAGTAAAGGTAATTTCCAAAAGAGGGTGTCTGCATAGGACCACATACATCACTATGTACAAGCTGCAATTTCTGCGTAGCCCGAACTAAACCATCTTTTGGAAAGGAAGAACGCTGCATTTTGCCCAAAATACAGCCTTCACAAACATGTTTTCCAGGTGCCTCAAGTTTGGGCAAAGAGGACACCATTTCAGATTTCTATAGGCGTAACAAACTAGCAAAATTCAGATGACCAAAGCGTGCATGCCAAAGCTTTGCATCTGACATAGCCTGAGAATCATGAACTGCACATGCCGAATCATTCATAGTCTATGAGCTTATACAGCCCACGACATAAAATGCAAGAATCAATAATCACATCGCCATTTGAGAGATCATGGACTGTACACCTGTCATCAACAAATTTCACAACCAAGCTAATCTTGGCTAATGCAGAAAATGATAACAGATTCTTTTTGATCCCTGGCACAAATAAAGCATCTGACAAAGTGAAAGAACTACCATCAGCAATAGTCAGAATGATCTTACCAACTCCCATAACAGGATAAGAGGAGTTATTGGCGCATGTGACAGTATTCCCTGTAGGGGCAAGCTCGAGTGAAGAGAAGAAACTGCGCTACGAGGTAATATGTTTGGTCACCCCACTGTCAAAGTACCAAACATCTGAGTCTACTGCAGACATGCACTGATCATGAGAAGATGGGTCAAAACTGCAGACAGTAGTAAACGCCCATTCTTCTTCCTACACAAGATTTGCAGACTCTGTTTTTGGTGTAGAGGCCTCTTCAACAACCATTCCAGCCTCTTTCTTCTTTGCCTCTTTAGCAGCAAGTTTTGGACAGTTCTTTATGATATGAGCATTGCCTTTACAGTACTTACAAAACAATTTCTGCTTTTCTTATTTTTTCTCATCTTTGTCTTGGTTCTTTGAATGTGCAGCATTTGCAGATTTTTGCTTACTAGTAGAAGAGCTCCATTTTCCTTTGCCCTTCTGACTAGTCAGGAAAGCTTGATCTGCAACTCGCATAATGGACCTGTTCTGCCTGGACTGATCTTCCTGCAATAGAACAGAGACTAACTCCTCAAATGATAAGGCATTCGGATTGCCTTTCATCATCAACCGAAGAGTAGAAGCAAAACTCTGATATGAGTCAGGAAGACCATTCAAAACGGTCTGCACAAGTGAGCTATCTGGTATAACCTCATCAGCAGAAATCAACTGTTCCTTCAAATCTTTGATCTTCGTTAGGAAACTGTCCATAGAATCACCTTCATTCATGTGCTCACTCTCCAACTGTTTTCAGAGATAAGCAACACGAGCCTCATTCCTAGCTTGGTACAATGTGGTAAGTGTATCCCAAGCATCCCTAGCTGTTCTGCAAGAGCGTATGTGAGGAATAATGGCACGTTTGATAGACAAAGCTATCAATGCATGTGCCTGGGCATCTCTGCCATCCCAACAAATCTGCTCTATAGTAGGTGCAATAGAAACAGCAGCACGAACAGGAATCTACACAATATCATCGTCGACACCATCTTCATCAACTCCAGCACCTGTATTTGTAGTACCTGTAGTCGCAGGTGTAACAGGACGTCTTTCAACACCCTGCACAATGTTCCACAGTCCTTTTGCAACCAATACATGTCGCATCATATAAGCCCATAATGGGTAGTTGGTACCATCCAACTTATCCTCAACAGCCAACATACGGAATACATCACTGCTTTCAGCCATGGCCGGTGACTAAAATACCTTGATGCAGAATATTGACTGTATCTCAAAAAGTTGAACGGAACTGCCCAGACGAGTTCTGCTAGACCTGTAGTAGACTTCAAGACGCTTAAACTGGCGAACAGAAACTGGTATATACCTTTGGCACAAAAGGACGAAATAGCCTATACAAGCGCTACGATAGTGCGTTCAGAGGCTGAAACGAGCTCAGATCGCGATTTCGGCACCACAAAGCGAAGCAGTTTTGATCTCGAAAACACCCTGAGTATGCTCACCAAATTTCGTGCGAATCTGAGACTGCAAACGGAGGAGTGTCAACGGCGCCCTAGAAGAAGCGACAACCTGCTCTGATACCAATTGTTGGAGTTAGACATCTGCGGAAGCACGCGAACAGCACAAGGAAGAAGAAGAAGCTTGGAGCACAACACACAAGACTGAATGTATTACTAGAGAATGTACAAAGATAAGTAGCCCATTAGGGCAATAGGCGTATATACAAGCCGGGGGAAAAAAACCTCCTAAAGAGGGAAAAAAGTGCCCCGGCGGTCCTAGAGTGTTCACACACATCACTACCTAAATATATCAACAGTTCTGTCCTTATTATTGAACATGATCAATGTTACTGGTTTGTGTGGCATGGTGTATCTAGGTAATTTTGGAAAACAGAAATATTGGAGGAACATTCTGATAGCATACTCTTCATTCTCTTTTCCTTTAAAATCAGGGAATTTGGAATATCTTGCATATGTAGCTTTATTTTTCTTGACAAAACTGTTGTCCAACTTGGTTCCTATGGTATAAAACTGGAGGGCTGCCCTGATATGCTCTCCTTTTATAGTAATGTTCACTTCTTTGTTCTCCTTATCCTTGACCAAACACCTAAAATATGCATCATTGCCCTTTCCAACTTCTAGCAAATTTTTCATCACCTGTGCCACTCTTTCAAAGTCTATGAAGAATAAGGGTTCATCTAGCAGTCTATGTAATCCCACTACTTTCCATCTTTTGTAGAGATGTCTATGTAATCCCACTACTTTCCATCTTTTGTAATTGACTGCAATTCTTTGGAATTTGTAAAATTCTTGGCACAACATGGTGTACTTGTGACCTCCAACACCTACAGTAAAAATGTGCTATCCAATGATACCCAAAGTTTCCTTGAGTTCCTTGGCTACTTTTTCTGTTTATGGAACTTCCCGCTCTTCATCAGACTCCAGCTCCACTTCTTCTATTGCAGCTTCACTATCCAAGAATCAATTTCCTCTGGATAAAGTCATTGAGTCTGCTTTGAAATCATGGATTGACAGTTCTTTTGGATTCACCATTCTGGATATAACATCACCCAAAAAAAAGAGAACTCCACCCATATGAGTCTTAAGAAGCATAAATAGAAATCACATTTGTTCTTGAGATAAGATGAAAGGAAATGGAAATAAAGACTGAGATGAATCTTGACTTCCTCATTTGTGTCACATATAAAAACTCAATTGAAGTGATCATCACCTGTGTAGCAAGATGTCTAGTGCTCTCCTCTCTTCTGACAACTCTTATAAAGAAAGAATATATTCGAAAAAAGAAGAAATTGAAAAAAAATTGAATAAAATAAAAAAAATAAAAACCAGCTACATTACCACCTATATCTTGCTTGTGCTATATAACTTAGATAATTAAAAGAATTATCAAAGAAAAATGGATAATTTTTTTCTCTCTTGTTTTCTCTCTTTTTTTTTAAATTTCTTCTTTTCTCTTTCTTATTTTTTTTAAATAATAATAATTTCCTCCACTTCCTTTCCTTCCTTTCTTCCCCTCCTATTTCTCTTCTTAGAAAAAGGATGAGGTAGAACAAATTGAACTAATTTCCAAGATGTCATAATTTCTTCTCTGTAAACTCTGAATTTCTTATCAAGAGTTCTCAGTGTATAACAGATAATGATGTTAATTTTCCCATTCAATCAAATCTGATTTTTTTACCCAATAATATTTGATTCTTGTTGACTTTTTTTTAGGAATAAGACCTTCTTCTTTTGATAAACTGTTCTTAGAAGTTTTTGGCTTCCATATCCATTTAGTTTTGGGATATTGTTTTGATGAGCAGTGCTTGTATGTACTTTGTTGCCACATCCTTCCTGTATTGATGCCTAAATGCTTTTGGCCATTCCATACTTGCCACCTTTCTTCTGTCTTTGCAACACTTTTTGTTTCTTCAATTTTCTCCTGTTTTTGATTGAAGTCAATTCGATCATCAAGAAGTTTTGATTGTGTCTCCTTTGTAACCTTTAGTGAAAAAGTAAATCCCTTCAAATCTGGTTCCTGAATATCTTGTTGATCCTCCTGTTCTTCATTACTCAATAAAAACATTAAAAACCTTTTGTCATTTACTGTCAACTTAATCATTTTTTCAAAATCCAAAATTACCTTACCTTGCTGAGCCATGGTTGTCCCAAAATCAATTTCTCAGTCATCATATGATCTGGCCATTCTTCACAATCTATTTTCATACATTCTTCATTGAACTTAACTTTAATAGATGGTGAAGACATGATTTGTATTATTTGTCCTTCTAAGGTTTTGATAAATGTCTTACTTTCAGTCCTTTTTAAGTTAAACTTATCCAACAAAACTGAACTGATCAAATTTACATGTGCTCTTGAATCTATCAAAACTTTGATATTCTCATCATGAAACTTCATTGTTATAATAGGCAATGTTCTTTCAATCTAAAAGGTGTTGCACATCTAAGCTCCTTGATTTTTCTTATCCTTTCCTTTGCTTCCTGTTGAGCCTCATGCCTAATTCTTTCCTCTTCTTTTTTCTTGTTTTGAGCTTGATGCAATCTTCTCCATTCAGAAACAGTTAAGGGAAGATCATACCTTTTTACCCTACATCCACTTATAGAGTTTGGCATGATTTCTCCATCTATATTAGCTAATTAAATAGCTCCACTGTTACTGATCTGATGGATAATATAAGGTCCATGACCTTTCTTCTGAAATTTCTTCTGATGTTCTTTTACTGTGTATGCCAAAACTAGATCTCCTTCTTGTACTCTTTAATATGCACATCATGATAAACTAGATCTCCTTCTTGTAAGTCCTTCTCTTTAATATGCCTTCTCTTATCTGCATATATGCTCATGATTGCCTGAAGTCTAGAAACTCCCAATTTTTCCAATTCCACCACTCTCTCAGATAACTCATGTCCAGTCCACTTGTATTGACTACCCACCCTCAGTGTTGGGATAAGGAATTCTATAGGCAGAACTGCATTTTGTCCATATACCAGGTTAAATGGTGTGGTTCCTAGTGTAGTTTTGTATGCTACTCTATAGGCCCATAGGACATGATTAAGTTGTAAATCCCAATCATTCATATTTGTGTTTACCAATTTTGACAATACAGTGCAAAGTACCTTATTAGTACTTTCTGCTAATCCATTGGCTTGTGGGTGATATGGGGCTGACTTTCTATGACTGATCATAAAATGATCAGTTATGTTTTCTATGATTTGGTTCAAAACATGAGTTCCCCTATCACTTACTAATTCAATTGGTAATCCAAATCTGGTGATGATATTTTCATAGAGAAATCTGGCAGTGGTCTGAGCATCATTCCTTTTTGCAGCCTTGGCCTCTGCCCATTTAGTCAGCTAATCTGTGGCTACTAGTATGTATTCAGCATGGGACTGTTTTGTTGGAGGATGTATGGGTCCAATGAAATCCAACCCCCATTTACTAAATGCTCTTGCTGAAATAAGTGGTACTAAAGGTATATTATCTCTTTTATTTGGTTGACTTACTCTTTGACAAATGTCACATCTTTTCACATATGTTCTTGCATCAGGAAATAGAGTTGGCCACCAAAAACCAGAATATAATATGAGTTTAGTAGTTCTATCACTTGAAAACTGTCCTCCTGCTACTCCAGAATGTGCCATTTCTAACATTTCCATATATTTATTTTCAGGAACACAAATTCTTAAATATCCATCCATCCCTCTCTTGTACAATTGATCTCCTATCAATTGATACTCTTCAGAAATGATTTGTAGATTCTTTGAGTCTGTAGTAGCTCTTACTTGTTTTCCTTTCTTGTTTCTTTTGAATTCCTCAATTATGTTTGCACTCCACCGTGGGTTTTTTTGAAACCAATATAATGTTATAATTTCTGAATTTTGCAAGGATTGGCATTCCCGACAGTTGGCAATATATTTTGTTACATCTTGAATCTTATTAGGCCAATGTACTCCCATCCTATTGAGATTACTTAGGGTGACTATCATGGAAGCATGAGTACAAGGGTTCCAATAGTGAGCTCTTCTCAAATATTCCTGCTGCTCCTCTTCTAGAGTACAATATTCCAATATGCCTATATGATTGAGGTGATACAAGTGCCCAACTCGCAACACAAAATTCCTGCTTTGTAATACCAAATGTGTGTTATTTCCAACTGTTCTGCAGGGTCCCATGGTTAGCAAAGGTACTAAAATCATGGCCCATTCAGGAATACTTTCTACTTTGAACAGATATGTATCTGGCAAATCATCATCTAAAGGTGAACTTGGCTCTTTAGCTTGGATCCTGGATAAATGGTCTGCTCTCAAATGAGTTTTCCCTTGTCTGACCACTACCTCAAACTCAAACTCCATCAGTAGAAGAAACCATTTGACTATCCTACCAGTGTGACAAGGTTTGTTTACTAAGTAGAGTAAAGCTTGGTGATCCACAAAGAATTTAAACTTGTTGGCCAAAAGGTAATGTCTATATTTTTTCATAGCCAATATCATTCCCAATCCCTCCCTCTCAGTGGTTGTGTAATTTTTTTCTGCTGAATTCAATTGCCTACTAGCATAAGCAACTGGAAAGTCTAGTTTACTCCCTTCTATTGGTTGTGCTAACACACATCCCAAAGCATAATTTGAAGCATCCACATGGAAATGGAAAATTTTATCCCATTGTGGGGTTTTTAGAATTGGTGCTATTACCAAACAAGTTTTTAGAGTCTCAAAAGCTTGGTCACACTCTTTGGTCCACTCAAATTTTGTGATTAAGGCATACAAGGGTTTTGCAATGTCCGCAAACTTGTGTACAAATTTTCTATAATACCCGCAATGCCCCATGAAAGTTTGAAGTTCCTTTACATTTGTTGGTCTTGGAAGTTCCACTATGGCCTTAATTTTTCTTTCATCTGTTGAAATTCCATTTCTAGAAACTATATGACCCAACATTCTCCCCTGCCTGACAAAGAATACACATTTTTCTGGATTTAAACATACTCTATATGTTCTACATTTCCTGAATATATTTTCTAAATCTTTCAAATGATCTTGTCTTTTAATGAAAAAGTACAAAGATCATCCACATAAATTTCCATTATATTCCATAGGAACTCTTTGAAGATATGACACATCAATCTTTGAAAAGTTGCTGGGGCATTAGTTAACCCAAAGGGCATAACCCTAAATGCATAAATTCCCCATTGTGTAGAAAAGGCAGTTTTATGTTGGTCTTCCAAAGCTATGGGTACCTGATTGTTGGTGTAAATCAAGCCTTCACACTTGGTTTTGATTTGTACCTTGAAGACTCAACATAAAGCTTGGACCTTGGAAGCTTAGTTTGAGTTAATTCATGAAGATATCACTTGAAGAATGAGCCATAGGAACTCATGCTTATATGTTCTAACTTTTTACTCATTGTAAAAGTCATTGTGACTTGGCATGTACATGTAATCATACCTACTTGATTAAGTCGTGGAAAATTTGATTGATTGAGTGGGTGAATGATTGAGAGAATATCTCATTCACTTTTAGGTACAAGATTCTAGGAGATTTGAATTAGAGTTCAAATTCAAATCCTCACTCAAACCATATATATGTGAAGGAAAAAGTCACGGATCTACCACACTCCTCCCGAGGCATTTCTGAGTAGTTCATTGAGTGTGTGTGAGCTACACCATAGCCTACACCTCTGAGTACCATTGGGCATTGCATATCATGCCAATGGGAATGTACAATCAATAGATCTAATACATATACTCATATTTATCATCTCTGTTATTCTCTGAGTGTACCTTCAACTCTGTCAACTTCCAAAAGGCATATCTCAAGATCTACTGAACCAAATTGGATGATTCAAAGCACATTGGAACAAGCTTGAAGCATACTATATGCCTACAAAATTTGAAGATCATTGAATCAACCATCTGGGAGAAATTGCGCTCGAAGTGATCCCTGGTATTTCTTTGTACAGTTCCTAAAATGTCGGGGATGTTCCTAAGTTTGCTAAATTGATTTCTCAGAGTGTAGTTTGTTATTTCCTCTCATTCCACTTGCAAATGAAATCTTGTTAAGCTAATTAATTATGTCCAAAAGCAATTAGATCAATTTTAAGTGTGCTGGTCACACTGAGCATAACTCTGAGCAGGTGTATCTACAGAAATAGCAAGTTTTCTCAAATCTTATAGTCCCAAGTAGTCTGTCTTGATCAAATCATTACTCAACTCATTTCCAAAGTACATATAGTATATTTTGGTGTCATTTGGAAGCTCAAGAAGTGTACTTAGCATATCTGGAGTCAAAGGAGGGCAGGTGTGAAGCAGGTTTTGCAGCACCAACTCAGTTCTTGAGTGCATCCAATCATCACTCCCAATAGTGGTATCAGAGCATATAAGGTAATCATGGGTGATGGTTTCCCTTCCTTCATTGACAAATTAGATAGGAACAACTACCAAGCTTGGTCTCTAAGAATGAAGACCTATCTACAAGGAAGGAGCTTGTTTGGATTCATATCAGGAGATGAGGAATTGCCCTCATTCAAAGCTAGAGGTCTACCCACCAAGGAAGAGCAAGAGAGACTCAATCAATGGTGTGCAAAAGATGCTTTGGCAAGGTCATATCTTCTAAACTCTATTTCTGATTTTCTTCTACCACACATAAGGAATTGCAAAACTTCCCAAGAGACTTGGGAAACCTTGTCAACTTACTTTTCATCAAGCACAAGAGCCAGAAAGAATCAGCTATGGATTGAGTTTACCACTCTTAGGAAGCAATCAAAGCAATCAGTCTCAGACTTTGTTACCAAGGTCAAAGACATTGCAGATCAACTTGCAAGTGTTGGAGAAGAGATTGAGGAAGAGCAAATAGTCAGACAAGTAATCAATGGACTAAAGGCAGATGACAAGTGGGAGAGCTTTACCACAGCAATGGACTTATACATGGACATCCAAGCACCTGATCTAACAACTCTGATTGGACAACTCTTCACACATGAAGCAAAGCTTACAAAGAATGGAGAGCAATCAAAAGGTAACTATCCCTCTGCCCTATACACTGATAAGAAAGCTAAAGACAAGGGTAAAAACAAAAAGGTTGATGAAGAAGGCTCTACCTCCCAAGCAAACTATGCAGGGAGAGGTAGATCTTCAAGAGGTAGAGGCAGAGGAAGTAAATCAGGTAGGGGGAGACCCTACAACCAATCTCCATGCAATATTTGTGGCTTATCTAACCATACCACAGATGAATGCTACAAAAACTACAAGAACCAAAGAGGAAGAGGTCACCAAAGAGGAGGATACTCTCAAGGCAGAGGCAGATTCAACCAATCTCAAAGCTACCATGGCTACAACAATAATTATAACAACAACTACAATCACAATGGCAACTATCAAGGTGGATACAGAAATAGGAAGGATTACAAAAATTATGCAGAGGAGCAAGATGACTCCCTATTGATCATGAATATGACATCTAAGTCAGGTATCAATGATGACCACTTATTCTATATTGATTCAGGTTGCTCTAATCATGTAGCTGGAAATGTTGCATTACTTTCTGATTTGGAAGAACCCAAAGGCAAGCACCAAGTGCAGACAGGTGATGACACTAAACATTCAGTTGTTAAAGTAGGTAATGTCAAAACTAGTGATGGTAATCAGAATTTATTGAGCAGAGTATTGCATGTTCCAACAATCACCAAGAACCTAATAAGTGTAGGTCAGATTGTGGAAAAAGGTCTACAGGTCAGGTTCACTCAACATGGTGCATATGTGGAGGATCCAAGACATGGATTCAGAAGGATAGCCAAGGGAGAAAAATCAGGTAGATTGTTTACCTTTGAACTTGAAGACACTAAGAATATTGCTTTGTACAACTATAAAGATCAAACCCTATCAGAATTGGAGATTTGGCACAAGAGATTAGGTCACATTGGAGAGAGGACCATAAAACAAATGAGCAGGGATCAATGTGTGCTTGGGATACCTAATGTATCCAAGCAACACATGATATACAAGTGTGGGGCTTGTCAATTTGGTAAGTCACACAGATTGCCTTATACCAAGAAAGGTTTTATGCATGAAGATTATCTGGAATTGGTGCATACAGATGTTTGGGGACCTAGCAAGGAGCCATCCATATCTGGATCAAGGTACTATGTGTCCTTCATTGATGACTATAGCAGGTGGACTGTATTATATTTCATGAAACATAAAGATGAAGTATTTAATTGTTTCAAGAGGTACCTTGCACTAGTTGAAAATCAAACAGTTAGACATTTGAAGAAGCTAAGGTCAGATGGTGGTGGAGAATACTTCTCCAATGACTTTGAAGATTTCTTGCAGGAAAGAGGCATCAAGAGGGAGATTACTACAAGGTACTCACCTGAACAAAATGGGGTAGCAGAAAGGAGGAATAGACTCATTGTAGAGACAGCTAGGTCTATGCTAAATGAAAAGAAATTGCCAAATTATCTTTGGGCAGAGAGTGAGGATCTACTGCCACATATTTAATTAACAGGTTGCCATCAAAGACACTTGATGGAATGACACCCTATGAGGCTTGGCATGGTAAGGGACCATCTCTGGATCATTGCAAAATCTTTGGTTGTGTAGCATATGTGCATATTCCCTCACAGGTAAGGGGAAAGCTAGACCCTAAAGCTGAAAAATGTATCTTCATTGGTTATGATTTAAATCAGAAGGGATACAGATTCTACAACCCCTCAAACAAAGGCTTCAAGGTAAGCAGAGATGTCATCTTTGATGAGAATGATTCATGGTATGAAAATGAATGCAGGAAGGTTAGTCTACCTTATGATATGGAAGAAGACTTCCCCAAGCTTATCAAGGAAGAATCAATTCAGAAAGAGGACACAAGCTCAGATGATGAAGACACCATCAACATTGAAGAGTTCAAGGCTTGGAAATCCAAAGGGAAAATGAAGATGAAGAAGCTTGAGGATATACCAGAATCTTCAACTCAAGCTATGAGGAGATCTCAGAGAGAAAGTAAGAAGCCTATTAGATATGGGTATGATACTTCTCTTGTAACTAAGCATTATGTATATCTTGCAAAGGATCTCTTGAATGAAGAACCAGGTACATTTGAAGAAGCAATCACTAAACCAGAATGGAAGGAAGCAATGGATGAAGAAATGGAAGCTCTCAAGGAGAGTGATACTTGGGACTTGGTACCCAAGAAAGAATCTATGAAGGTGATAGGATCCAGATGGATCTACAAACTCAAAAGGAATTCAGATGGTACAATAAACAGGTATAAAGCTAGGTTGGTAGCCAAGGGTTTTGCACAAACCCAAGGCATTGATTATGAGGAGACATTTTCTCCTGTGGCCAAGATGCCAACTATCAGAGTTATGGTGTGTGTAGCTGCATCCAAGAATTGGAACATGTACCAATTGGATGTGAAGAATGCATTCTTGAATGGATGGATATCTGAAGAAGTCTACATGTCACAACCACCTGGCTATGAAGATCCCAAGAAGGTAAATCATGTTTGTAAATTGAAGAAGGCTCTGTATGGATTGAAGCAGGCACCTAGAGCATGGAATTACAGGTTGACAACCTACCTCCTAGACCAAGGATTCATAATGAGTAAAGCAGATACTTCATTGTTTATCAAAAGGAACAATTCAGAGGTAATATACTTGTGTGTCTATGTTGATGACATCATTATTACAGGAAATGATGTTCAGGGAATTAGACACATCAAAGGACAGATGATGAAGGAATTCAAGATCAATGATCTTGGGTTATTGAAGTACTTCCTAGGACTTGAATTGGTCTATACAAATTCAGGTATCTTTATTACTCAGAAGAAGTATATTCAGGATATGGTCAAGAAGTTTAATTTGCAGGAAGCTAAAGTATCAAGCACTCCTATGGAGGTCAACCATAAACTCAGTGCTCATGAAGGAGAAGAACTCCAAGACATTACCAGTTACCAGAGTTTGGTAGGTAGTCTAAATTATGCTACCTTAACCAGGATTGATATATCATATGGTGTTAGTGTACTTAGTCAATTTATGCACAAACCAAGAGTACCTCATTTAGAGGCAGCAAAGAAGATAGTAAAGTACCTAAAGGGAACACAAAATCATGGTTTGTACTTTCCTTATTCATCAGACATTGATATTAAGGTATATTCAGATGCAGATTGGGCAGGTTGCAAGGATGACAAGAGAATCACATCTGGTTACATATGTTTTGCAGGTGATAAACCAATTTCTTGGTCATCCAAGAAACAACCTACAGTAGCTCTGTCATCTACTGAGGCAGAGTATAGAGGGCTAGCAAATGCCACTCAAGAAGCTATCTGGTTGAAACTTTTATATTCAGAATTGGGTCTATACACAAGACCACCAATCATCTTTGGGGATAACACAAGTTCTCTTCACCTTGCAGCTAGTCCAATTTATCATGCTAGAACAAAACAAATAGAGGTTCATTACCACTATGTGAGGGAGAAATTACTTAGCAAAGATATTCAATTGTCATATGTGTCTACTAATATGCAATGTGCAGATTTGCTTACTAAAGCTCTGGATGGAAGCAAGCTATGCAGATTTAAATCCATGATTGGATTGCAGGAAGTAATTGAAGACTAGAGATGAAGACTTGAGCCAAAGTGTTTGGCTTGAGGGGGAGCTGTTGGTGTAAATCAAGCCTTCACACTTGGTTTTGATTTGTACCTTGAAGACTCAACATAAAGCTTGGACCTTGGAAGCTTAGTTTGAGTTAAATCATGAAGATATCACTTGAAGAATGAGCCATAGGAACTCATGCTTATATGTTCTAACTTTTTACTCATTGTAAAAGTCATTGTGACTTGGCATGTACATGTAATCATACCTACTTGATTAAGTCGTGGAAAATTTGATTGATTGAGTGGGTGAATGATTGAGAGAATATCTCATTCACTTTTAGGTACAAGATTCTAGGAGATTTGAATTAGAGTTCAAATTCAAATCCTCACTCAAACCATATATATGTGAAGGAAAAAGTCGCGGATCTACCACACTCCTCCCGAGGCATTTCTGAGTAATTCATTGAGTGTGTGTGAGCTACACCATAGCCTACACCTCTGAGTACCATTGGGCATTGCATATCATGCCAATGGGAATGTACAATCAATAGATCTAATACATATACTCATATTTATCATCTCTGTTATTCTCTGAGTGTACCTTCAACTCTGTCAACTTCCAAAAGGCATATCTCAAGATCTACTGAACCAAATTGGATGATTCAAAGCACATTGGAACAAGCTTGAAGCACACTATATGCCTACAGAATTTCAAGATCATTGGATCAACCATCTGGGAGAAATTGCGCTCGAAGTGATCCCTGATATTTCTCTATACAGTTCCTAAAATGTCGGGGATGTTCCTAAGTTTGCTAAATTGATTTCTCAGAGTGTAGTTTGTCATTTCCTCTCATTCCACTTGCAAATGAAAGCTTGTTAAGCTAATTAATTATGTCCAAAAGCAATTAGATCAATTTTAAGTGTGCTGGTCACACTGAGCATAACTCTGAGCAGGTGTATCTACAGAAATAGCAAGTTTTCTCAAATCTTATAGTCACAAGTAGTCTGTCTTGATCAAATCATTACTCAACTCATTTCCAAAGTACATATAGTATATTTTGGTGTCATTTGGAAGCTCAAGAAGTGTACTTAGCATATCTGGAGTCAAAGGAGGGCAGGTGTGAAGCACGTTTTGCAGCACCAACTCAGTTCTTGAGTGCATCCAATCATCACTCCCAACACTGATTGTATCCTGAAAAACCATCCAAAAAACTATAGACCTCCTTTCCTGCAACTCTTTCCAAAAGATAGTCTGTTATGGGTAATGGATAGCTATCCCTTATAGTTGCAGCATTCACCTTTTTCAAGTTAATGCATACCATGAGTTTCCCATTCTTTTTTGGTACTACAACTATAGGAGATATCCATTCTGTATACTCAATCTCATAGATGAAATTGGCAGCCAACAGCTTGTCGATTTCTTCCTTTATTTTAGCAGAGTATTTGTCATTGAATGTGTAGTGTCTTTGTTTGCTAGGTTTGGCATCAGGTGTAATAGGAATCTTATATTCACAGATTTTGGGGTCAATTCCTTTCAAATCCTTGTAACTGTAAGTAAACACATCCCTATAATTTCTTGCCAAATTCCTTAATGCTTCCTCCTCTTGATTTGTCATGTCATCAGCTATCACAATGTGTCTTTCTTCCCCTTCTTCCTGGGTGATGATCACCTTCTTAGTTTGTTCTTCATTGTCATATGCTTCTCCTTTTTTCTTTTCTCTCTTTGGTTTCATTTTTAGAAGTAGTCTGTCTTCCACTTCATAAGTCTTGAAATTTGTAGCTACATCAAACTGTTGATCTTTGTTTGTCATTTTCTTATTTTTTTCATCCTCTTGATCTTTTTCTAGTTCCTTGTGTTTGTTTTTTCTATATTTTCCTGAGATTTTGTCTTTTATTACATCTGTAGCTTTTGCTTCTTCCAAATATTGTGTTTTACCATTTTTCAATATCATTTCTTCTTCCTGGTCCTCTTCTGTTTTTGATACTTTTATCATTTGTATTCCTATGTGAAAGATATCATATCCTTCTTCATTTTGGAATTTCACTTCCACATACTCATCATTAGCTAGATCCATGGTGGTCAAAATCTGATTCCAACCATAAGGTTCAAATTCTTCATCTTTGAATTTTTGTGGTATATAGCTCTCATCTTGTGATTTTCTTTCTTCTACACAATCTTCTTTTCTTAACCTTCTTTTTCTATCTGTGAGGTTCCTTATCACATTACATTTCCATATTGATGATTCTGTTTCATTCTTGTTTTCAACCTCTGATTCTTCACTTAATTCTTGATTTTGATGTATTTTGAACCATTCTTGAGGGGACATGTCACAATATTGACCATTTCTTAGATTTACTGTGGTTATCCTTCCTTTGCTTTGAAGATATAGGCAATCATTACCCCAATCTTGTACAATTTGCATTTGTCTCATAAATGGTCTTCCTAGGATGATTTCATATGAAGTGGATTGTGGAAATTCAACTATGGCAAAAGTATGCTCTATTTCTATTCCACATATTTCCACAATCACCTTCTCCCATATCCCTAAGGATTTTTCTATGTGTCCATCTGCAAGTTGTAATCTCATCTAGTGGGTACTAATTTATTTTTTCCCCATCTTTCCCAAGTTTGTTTAGTCATGATAGCCACACCTGATCCACTATCCAATATAGCTTTAGCATGATTTTTACCAAATTGTATTCTCAGAGTTGAGTTCCCTTCTTCTCCTTCACAATATCCTCCTATTTTATCAATAGGAATGTACAACAACTCCTCCAATTCTTGTTGTTGTGGATCAAAATTCTCTGGTATTGCTTCCCACTTTTTCATATTGTGTTGCAAGTGAGGATTTTGTTTTACCAATTCTTCCATTGTGGTGTGGTATAAAATTGTACATTGCTTGTCTATACTGATTTGGAAGGTTATTTGTGCATTATCTTCCAGATCAATAATTTTCCTCATTTCTGTTGCATTTGCTTCCCCAACTGTTGTTGGACAATTGTCATGTTCTTTCATTTTAAGTTGTGTTTTTTGTATGATTTGTTTGCATCTTTGCATTCTTTCATGCTCTAAATCTGGCATAGGGTAAGCTATTACATGGTCTGTAGGATTCGGTCCCTCTTGAAATCTTCCCTTGTATGCTTTTATCAAAGTTTCCAAACTTTGTGAATTTTTTGCCTCTTGCTGAGTTGGTTTATTCTAAGGTTGACTATTGTTTGATTGTTCTATAATCTCTTCTTCCAAATTTTTTCCATTCTCATTTTTCTCTCCCATCTTCCTTTTTGTCTGTTTTTCTTTTCCTTTGGAAATGAATTCTTCTTTTGTTCCTTAGTTGTTTCCTGTTGTTTAGCTTGTGCTCTTGTTATAGCATTTACATTTACTTGATCATGGTCACTCAATTCTTCTTGCTCCATTATGTTGACTATTTTTAATGGTATGTTATTAGATGTGTTTTGTTATTTTTGAGGGTCTCTTGGACAATCCTTTATTAAATGTTCCCTGCCACAATCCTTGCAATAAGCTCCTTCTACTCTTAGTGTAGGAGGTTGTGGACAATCTCTAATGAAATGTTCTCCCCCACATCTATAACAAGTTATCTTTTGACTCCCTTTGTACTGAGGTTTCTGATTGGACATGTAATTATTGGTTATGTACATGAATGTGGCTGTATCCATCTCAATTCTCCCATTTCCCAGATCTAGGGCTTGTAGTTCTGGTTCTCTCAGCTCATATCCTCACTCTTCCTGATTCTATTGGTGTGTATTTGACTAGTACCACATTTGTTGGTAATGGTGGTTGTTGCCCAAGTACAGGTCTTGGTTGCTAAATAAATCCAGAGTCTCTTTGTGAATTATGTTGATTTGCATATTCTCTTTCTTTAATGGGTTGTTTATTGTAGAAGCATTCTTCTCTGGTATGGTTTGTCCATTTTCTTTCTAGTGTATAATATTTGAGTGTTTTTCTATCTTGCAAATGTTGTGGTTTTTGATATGGACATTGTTGTACCAAATGATTTTCTCCACAATTATAGCATTTTTTATTTGTTGTTATCCTGGTGTTTATCAAATTTGTTTTGGTATTAACTTCTAGGGCTTTAGCAATGGCTTGTGCCAATTCTTCTACTGGTGGGATTTTATCTTCATTGGTTCTAGGTTGATCAAATGCTAACATATCTTGTCCTCTGTTATCCTCCATATCTATTGCCTCTTTCACACATGCTCCTAAGTCAGGGCATCTCCTATAATACACCAGGGTTCTCAATTGGGCACTTCTCAGTCCTTCTATGAATATGGATACTTGTCTTGCCATGGATGGTACCTCTTCTTTGGGGCATCTGTCAATATATTGCTTGAATCTCCTTGCTGCTTCTTTGACATTTTCATCTTTTTGCTGTTTAAAGCTATGTATCAAGGTAGTTGTACTATGTTTTATTCCATTTTTTGAGAATTTCCCTATGAAAGCTTCAAGGAATGATTCAATATCTGGATACATCTCCTTTCTCAAGGGAATGGACCAAGATAGTGCAGGTCCTGTTAGGGTTAAATCAAATGCCGCAAATTGGACTTTGTAATCCTCTACTTCTTCTGCTCTAATGAATTGTCTAAATTCTATAGCATGAGCATGAGGATCAGAATATCCTTCATATTGATTCTTCATGCATTTGGCTACTTGATAGGGCCTAAGCATTCTTCCCTGATTTTTCCACTGATGTCTTCTTCTCAATGGAAAATCATTGAGTCCTTCTGCTTCTCTTTCAAAAGGGTTTGGGGAAGTGTGTATTCTCCTACCCTGTTGTTGTTCACTATTTTTGTGAGTTTCATGTTGTCTTGGCAAGTCTGGTTGCCCTAGGTTTTGTTCCCAAGTTCTCTTGTCTGCACATTGCCCTAAGTCATTAGAGTTTTCTGGGTCCTATGAGAAGATGTATACACATCCCTGTCTATCCTCATATCTGCGATCCTTGAATTGTGCTACTGGTGTTATATTCAGGGGAACTTCTAAGTTTCTCAATCTAATGAGAAACTTATGCATCCCATCCTGATATACATAAGTTCCAAACCTATTTGTATACATATATTTGAGAATATTTCTATAATCACCAGTTTCAGAGGATTCATTGGTTTCATTTAAATTTTCCATATTATTTTCTTGCCAAAAATCTTTTTCTTGTAATTCTCCTATCACTGGCTCTATCTCCTTCCTTCCTAGTTCTTGTTTAGAAGGTGTGTACAATTTATTACCAAATCTAAGAATCATTCAACTAATTCACGATTCTGTAAAGAGAATCGTGTTTTCCACGATTCTGTGAATAGAATTATGATTTTCACGATTCTGTGGAGAGAATCGTGATTTTCATGATTTTGTTGAAAGAATCGTGTTTCTCGCGATTTTGTGGAGAGAATCGTGTTTTTCACGATTCTGTGATGAGAATCGTGTTTCTCACGATTCTGTGATGAGAATCGTGGTTCTCACGATTTTCAGGAGAGAATCGTGTTTTTCACGATTCTATGATGAGAATCGTGTTTCTCACGATTCTCTGGAGAGAATCGTGTTTCTCACGATTCTGTGGAGAGAATCATGTTTTTCACGATTCTGTGGAGAGAATCGTGTTTTTCACGATTCTGTGATGAGAATCGTGTTTCTCACGATTCTGTGAAGAGAATCATGGTTCTCACGATTTTCTGGAGAGAATCGTGTTTTTCAGGATTCTGTGATGAGAATCGTGTTTCTCACGATTCTGTGAAGAGAATCGTGGTTCTCACGATTTTCTGGAGAGAATCGTGATTTTCACGATTCTATGGAGAGAATCGTGATTTTCACAATTCTATGGAGAGAATCGTGATTTTCACGACTCTGTTATGAAAATCGTGATTCACGATTCTGATCCCAGACAATCGTGATTGCTCACAATCATTATAAACATGATTTTCTTATGAAAATCGTGCTTTGGGAATAGCGATTTTGTGTTTTTTTTTTCTAGAGAATCGCGATTTTGTGTTTGACTACAAAATCGCGATTCTGTGCAGATTTTTAAAATTTTTGAGGTTCTTGATTTTTAATATTTTGTTTTTCCAACAGACTCGCCTTATTAAAATTTTAACATGCAATAAAAGAGTTTAAACAAAATTATTATTTTTTCTCACTAAAACTCAAAAGATCTAAAAATCGCGATTCCGTGTTTTTTACTATTTTCTGTGTTTTTGTGCTCTAATCATCATATGAAACTTGATATAATGCAAAAATTTGTTGGAAATTCCTTACCTTACTTGCTTGATCAAAAAGTATCCAAAAGCTTTGTGATTGCAAGGAGTCGCGATTCTGTCCAACGCTCTCACTCTCTCTCTCCACTCAAATGAGCTATTTTTCAGAATTTACATGCTTTTATAGTCTTCAGACAATCGCGATTTTATGCAAATTTCTCAAAATTCTCTTTTCCCTTGTTCAATTCTTATCCCTCAACAATTTTTATGGTTTTAGTTCACAATTCCTAACTTTTCAACACAAGTTACTCCCTTTATCTCACTAGTGAAAATCACGATTCTGTACCCAGTTCTCAATTCACTCACTTGATGCTCAATTCTCTTTGATATTTTGAAATTTGATTTTCCTTACCCCCTCAACTTTATGAAAACCTCTTACAATTACTTACCTCAATACCCAAATGTGCAAAATAATTCAAATTCTTTTTCTTACAGAAAATCGCGATCCTGTACAGAGAATCGTGTTTTTTTTGAACTTCTAGTTTTTTGCAGTTTTTTTGCTTTCCTTTCCACTTAGTCCCCTTCAATGGTCTTCACCAACTCTAGATCATTTGTCACCTGCAATTATACACCATCAACACTTATTTTAAAAAAAAATCTATTTTGAAGAATTTTAAACAGTAACTTCTACTCTAGGTAGGGGGAGGGGGTGGTGCCATGGGTTGTGATATATCCATGGGTTTAGATAGTGCCATGTGTGTTGGTTCTACCATATAAATAGGGATGGTAGGTGATGTGCTTGTGCTGTTTGTGAAAAGTTGTCATTTACAATTGAGCAAGGATCCCAAGAGGAGGTTGTTGGGGGGCAGTTGAAAGCCTCCTAGAATGTTGCGCAAAATTGTTTGTAAGGTGGTGAGAGGTTCTTGAGGTCGAGGGATGGAAGAAAATAGAGAAGAGTAGGGATTCATAGTAAAAGGAACATAGGTGCGAGGGAATGTAGGGAAGCCTAAAGTACCTTCAATTGGAGGTGGGTTTCCTACTACTATGTGTTTGAACGAGTGGCCTAGAACTGGTTCAAGTATGTCAGATGATGTAGTATCAACTATTGGTGATTGAGGAGAATAGTTTGATGCGAGAGATAGATACACTAAAACTAAAGAAAGGGGTGGATTTGATGGTTTTAGTGGTAGTTGTGGTTATTTTTGTGTGGGGTCGTGAATTAGGTGGGGTGTGAAAAGTGGGCTCTACTAGGTGGCTCGTGTGTGTGGCCGTGATGGCAGTTTGGGCTTGTTGGGTTCTAGATGAAGAGGGAGGAGGTGTAGGGAGATGGGTTGAAGATCTCGTACTACCAGATTACAAGAGGACAAGACACGATGTCCAAGAACTAGACTAGACAAGACTGGAATAAGGAACAAGACTAGAACTTGAACTGGAACGTGAAAGTACGTACTTGGTGATCACGACCTCTTGAGCTCCCAAGACTGGCATCCACAAGACTGATTATGAATGTGGCCAACCCCTACTTTTATAGGTTTTGAAGGGAGGTTACGATTTGATGATGTCATCGAGGATGTCATCATTTGGAAACAAGACCCTCGGGTGTCAGAATTGAGCAAATAGACAGTCGATCTTGGGGTTTCGACATGTTCCGGACGCAATGCAAGCATTAATTTGTTTAAAATCTAAGCCAATAATGAGATATAGAAAGTTCCATGGAATATAAGGTTCGAGACGGTTTCCTTTGTGTCCATGACAGGTTCTTCCATTGTGGTAATGGGAATCTGAATGTTTTTAGTGGATCGTGGTCATGTTTGGAATCTTCATGGATCATATTGAACGGGAGGCCTCTATATTGATGATCAGACTGCTTCCACTACACCATATGTTTCTTTCATCAATAGGAGAGTTTCATTGTATTGAGATGCAACTCTAGCTTCTTCCAAGAGCTGGGCCATGAGCATTCTACTGTTCTGTTCAGTGAGTAACTGTTGTGCCCTCACACGTTCCATGATTTGATACAATCTTTGGAGTTTCGTTGTATATGCTGGGGCGCCAGTGGTCTCTTCTTCTTTTGCTTCTTCTTCTTCCTCTTCTTCACCCTCTAGGTGTTCTAGTTGTTGAGATAAAGTTTTGTGTTGAGCATCATCTCAATGTACATGGTGGCCTTCTGTGGATTTCCTTCATCTTTGGGAGGAGGTGCCTTGTTCTTCTATGTCCGAAAAGAATTTTACATCAGAGAGTTATGTATTATGCAAGAAGGATTCGAAGTCAAAGGTGCTCATACCTTCAATGTCTCCGGTGGTAGCAAGTTCAAATTTTGCTAGGGCAGGAGGAGCAAATGGGGTAGCTTGTGATGTGCCTTCGGATCTAGACTTGGGTATTCTAATTGTAAAGGGAGCCACAGTGGCATCCCCTCGTGGTGAGACTTCCGAAGTTGTAAGAACTTCACGTGTTTGGACACAAGGAATTGAGCCTCTCATGCACTTGGATTGATGTGTGGCAGTTTTTTGTCTTTTAAACATCTGTAGTTTCGCGTTTGATGGTTATGTCGTATGATTATCATTTGTAGATGATACGTGTTATTGCACAACATCCATTCACCACTAGCTTCCTAGATGACCTTTTATTTGCTCCATATAGCTGCACCATAATCCATACAGGAAGCTTAATCATTAGTGCACCTATCTCTACCAAGTAACGACCAAACTAGATCCTTTTGTGGGGCTGAGTGAATCTATCCTGACCAGGGAACACAAAATGTTGCATGCACATACGGAGAGGGATGAACACATTTGGTGTGAGTGCTGCCATATCTTTTAGCTTTTGTAGTTTCTGATTCTTCATGTTAGTGGGTATTAAAGCATCCTTCTCGAAGGGCAGATGCATGTTGTGCATGCTCAAAGCAGAGCTCACCAATTCCAAGGTAATTTCAAAATTTTTCAACTCATTGTTACCCAATAAGGAAGGAAGAACAAAGGTTCCTAGTCTGTCCTTTTCCTCACTTGCCTGTAATGTTGATACCAGATAGTAACACCGTAGAAAATTTGATTTGGGTAAGGGTGCCTCAAAGTATTCCACCAGCCCTGCGCATTGCCATATGCTTTGGAGTTCTCGTGTGTTCTGGAGAGTTTTGAACTCTTTGGAAAAGAATTGGAATAGTACCCATGATTTGTCATACTCACACTTGGACTCCCATATATACTTAGCCTCTCCCAAGGGCCATGGCATGCCATTGAACCAATGAGAATTTGCATGAACTCTCTCCATTATTCTTGTGGGAGGGTCTGGTATGGGTATTTATTGGAGGTGTTGCAACTCTACAGGTCGTTCAATTGGTGGCACTTCAATAGGTAAACTCTCCGCATTAATATCCATAGTACTCCTGCCTGTGAGCTCGTGCGTGCTGTTTCTGCCATGATATTGCCTTGTGGCTCTTGATGCTTATCTGTTGGAAGAAGAGAATCATATTAGCATTGCATAGGAAACATGATGTTATGGTGTTCCCTCCACAATACCAACATGATATCCAAGGTGGTTAGGGGTTAGAGGGTGAAGTGTTCATGATGTGTGTGAATGTTGGTTAGTTGGTTAGTGATTCTCCTAGATGCATACTTTTGGATGTGCACTGTACTTAGAACGCATTTATTGCAGAGTGGATTCATGTACAACATTGGGTCAGAGGGTTTGATATGGGGTTTAATTATCCAAACTTTGATCGTGGGAGCGTAGCTTTTGGTGGTGATGACATGTAAAGGTTTTTGGACTGGATTGTGTTGGATTTGGGACTTTTTGGGTACCCATTCCCCAACATTTCTAGGTGTGATTGGAGATGTGACAGTGTGGAGTGTAGGTGTTTGCCCTGAGATTTATGCTACGAGTGCTTGTGGGTGTTGATTCAACCTTGTGAGTAGAGGTGAAGCTATTTGAGCTCGTAAGCACGTCTTGGGCACCCAAATCTGTCTAGAGTTTGTGCCAACCTTCATTGACTGCTTTGGGACCTAATTGATAGATATGGTTCGTCTAGATTGATTCTTAGGATACTTCTTCATTGTAATCCTCAACTTTGTAGCTCGTTTGGTGCATCTTTGGGATCCTGTCTCCAAAGCAGAGAGTTGTTCACCCTTGTGTATCCATACCTACTTCATGCCATGATGTACTTTATGTTGCACCGATCGTTGATCATGCTTCTTGATTATCGGCCTCCTCTGTGTCGTGTGTTGTGCTGCTTGATTTCCTGAGATCTTCTTTGGAAAAGAAGGGATTTCCTCATTCGTTTCTTCATTTCCTTCACAAGTGACAATCTTTTGCACCATAGAACTTTGGACAAGAATAGCATCATTATCTTCATGTGGGTTCTTGAAGGGGACCAAGATTTGGTGCCTTTCCTAGTGGCCTGAGTGCGTGATTATCTAACTCAATTGTGATGCACTTTTAGCCCAACCAAACCCAAAGAAGTCCACTTCTTAGGTGGAGGTTGACTGCATGATCATAGATCTAGTCTTGGCCCAATACAAGAGGTTCAGTAAGTTTCTCGTTTTCACACACTAGCACTTTGGCTGCCATTAGAACATCTTGAATGTAGAGGGGAAGTTCCACCTCACCCATGCAAGGGGTTTCCACACCTCCCAATCCTATGAGATATGCCTCTATAGGATTGACCTTCAATTGCAATTCGTGGCAGTAATAAAATTGGACTACAATAGTGGCTGCTCTAGAGTCAATCAAAGCTCTTACTATCCTTGCACTCTCTCCTTGTCCTACCTCAAAGGGTCGTCGATCAACTATCCTATGGGAACATACACCTAAGACTTGGCACATGGCCATGTGATGAATAGAAGCATCAGGCCTATTAGGTTGTGGGTGATCTCTACATTGTCTCCTCAGTTTCATGCATTGGATGCGTTCTAGGGCTTTTGCCCATGCCTCTTCTCATATTTGCTTTTCTTCTTCCTTCCATTTTTTTTGCAATGTTAAGTCAATTTAGCATTTCTTCTGTGAGGGGTTCTTGATATAACTTGACTCTGCATCCATTGATGTAACTAGGAAGGATGTCGCCTTCTAGGGTGGCTAGCTGGACTACTCCACTTGTTGAGATCCTATTGATAATCATTGATCCATAGCCTGTCTTCTCCAATTTCCGTGCATGTTGCTTCAAAGTGTAGACTAAGACTAGGTTTCCTGCTTTCAAGCCCTTATCCTTTACATGTGCCTGAAAATATGCCTTTTGTCTTTTCTTGGCTGCATAAATTCTTATCATTGCTCTCAATTATGTTTCACCTAGTCGTTCAAGATCAAAGATTCTAGAGGAGAGCTCATGGCCTGTCCAATTATACTCTTGTGCTACTTTCAATGTAGGCATCAAGAAGTCTAAGGGTAGCACTGCATTTTGGCCAAACACCATCTAAAAGGGTGTGGCTTGGAGTACCGTTTTATAGGCAACTCTGTATGCCCAAACAACGTGGTGTAGCTGTTTATCTGAGTCAGAGCATTTACTATTCACTAATTTTGTCAATACATTACATAATATCTTGTTTGTGCTCTCGGCTTGCCCATTAGCTTGTGGATGATAGGGGACAGACTTCTTGTGTATTACCAAGAATTATTGGATAAGGTTTTCAATGACTTCATTCAAGAAGTGCATGCCTCTATTTCTTACTAGCTCTATTGGTAGCCCATATCTGATGAACACATTCTCAAATAAGAACTTAGCCATCATCTGAGCATCGTTCTTTGTTGTAGCTTTTACTTCTACCCATTTGGTTAGATAGTCTGTGGCGACAATGATAGATTTGGCATGTGAACCCTTAACTGGGGGATTAATAGGACCAACAAAGTCTACTCCCCACTTAGAGAATGCACGTCCACCCATCATATGTTTCAATCGCATCTCATCTTTACGTATAGGATACTAAGTTTGTTGACAAACATCACACCTCTTCACATAGGTATGTGCATCCATATGGAGAGTTGGCCACCAAAGACCTACAAATAGTATTGCCTTGATCACCCTATCTAGTCCAAAGTGTCCTCCTGCTACACCTTGGTGAGAAGTTTCCAAGATCTTGAGGTATTCACTCTCATGGACACATAGCCTTAGGTATCCATCTCTTCCACACTTGTATAAGTTATTTCCAATGAGCGAGTAGTCTAGTGCCTCCAGTTCTAAGCACCTTTGTCTAGCCAAAGTCATCTCTTGAGGGAATGCTTTCGTTCTCAAAAACGCTACTAACGGTTTGCTCCAATCTAGTACTAAAGACACTTGATATAGAGTTACATGTTCCACAGGTGGGCTAGTACTGCAGATTGGGCATTTCTTACAGATCCTATGGACATCTGCTTTCATTGTTGGTGAATATACCCCTAACCTTTGTAGAGTCTGTAGGGTTCTATGTTTGGAGTAATGTTGCTGAAGTGCACCTACATGTGCCAATTGCAACCATTTTGCATGCTCATCTTCTTCTACACAACAAGATGAAGGTGAGTCTGCCCTTTCCTGACCACAACTTCAAAGTCATATTCCATTAGTAAGAGGAACCATCTTACTAATCTGCCAGTATTGCACAGTTTGTTCACTAGATATAATAATGCTTCATGGTCTACAAAAAAATTAAACTTATTTGTCAACAAATAGTGTCTAAACTTTTTAACCACATATACTATGCCTAATCCTTCTCGTTTGGTAGTGGTATAGTTTCCTTCAATTGCATTCAACTGTCTACTAGCATAAGCTATTGGAATATCCATGTTACCTTCACCAATTGGTTGTGCAAGTACACACCCAATAGCATAATTGGATGAATCCACATGGACAGGAAATGGCTTGTTCCAATCTGGTGTAGTCAAGATCGGTGCTGAACATAATCTTCTCTTGAGCTCGTTAAAGGAGTCCTCACATTCTTCAGTCCACTCAAAGTAATTCAAGATGGAGTACAGAGGCTTTGCAATGCTGGCATACATATGAATGAATCAGAGATAATAGCCACAATGCCCCATGAAAGCTTGTACCTCCTGGACATTCTTTGGTCTAGGTAGCTTTGCAATAGCTCTAACTTTCTCCTCGTCCATGGATATGGCATTCTTTGACACTATGTTTCCTAGAATCTTGCCTTGCCTGACCATAAAAACAAACTTTTCTGGGTAATCCTTGAGATTGACTTTGGTTTTGATGCCTAAGTGTTGCAAATACAAAGAATTGGTTCCCCAATTCTGTACTACTTGCAATTGCCTCAAGAATGGTCTTCCCAAAATCATCTCATAGGCTTGGTTTTTGCTAAAGTCACATATAACAAAAGTGTGCATGAACTCTACCCCACAAGTGGTGAGAGTTATTCCCTCTAGCAATCCCAAAGGTCTCTCTATATGACCATCAGCCATCTGCAACTTCATTCTTGTTGGTATGAGTGCTGGCTTGCCCCAACTCTTCCATAGGGAAGTGGTAGCAATTGCAACTCCTGCACATGAGCCCAAAATTGCCATGGTGGTGTAACCTTGATGAGTGATGGGAAGGTAGGTGTTTCCTTCTTCATCTTCACTCATGTCTCCTATTTTTTCCAAAGGTATTTCTGGCACTGTTCTATGAGATCCTACCTGAGAACGGGATTTAGCTACTTTGGATACTTGCTTGGCTACATGTTTCCACAATTCTGGTTTAACTTTGAGTAGCTCTTCTAAAGTGAGATGGCACTACACTTTTGTTTTCTTCACTACCTACATATTCCTAGGTATGATGGAGTCTTCGTTTCTTATCATGATGGTGGGTGCTCTCATACAAGTAGACTTTGCTTCCCACGGTCCAGTGAAATGTGACAGTTCCTGTAAGGAATTAGACTCAAAGTCTAATGTCTCACTAGATTGGGGATCCTCCTGCTCTCCATAAATAGAAGGAATGTCTTGTGGGAATTGATCATGCAAGTCATCCACAAGTTCAATGGGAGGAGTATTTCCACTTTCTTTTGCCCATTTCTCTTCTTGAATCTCTCTTAGGAATTCTGGTGAATATTGATTTATAGAAGAAGAGGTATTTGATTCAGTGGAGTTAGGCACATAAGATTCTTAGGGAGGAATGCTCATTCTTCTATTGGCCTTGTCCTTACCTTGAGAGGCAGTATCCTTTTCAAATTTTGCAATTAGCCTCTCCAATCTATCTAATAGTCCATCAAAATGTAGTTGAGTCCTAGCTCAACTAGAGCAGTTAAAGAGATGGCTCGCTTCAAACATGGTTTGAGCCAATTCAACCATCTTAGCACAAAGTTTAGTTTGTTTGAGCTCTAGGTCAGCTCTAGGGTAACACTTTTCATGATCTGTTACATTTGGCCCTTCTTGTATTCTAGCCTGATATGCCTTAAACATCATGTCTATGTCCTCGGGAGTGGGATCTGCTAAGACTGATCCTACTCTAGGACAAGGTGGGATTGTCTGAGGTGGATTAGAAGGTGGTGGGTTAGAGGGTGGTGGGAATCGTGGTAGTGGAGTTGTGTGAGAGTGCATTTGAGATGTGAGTTCAATTATCTTGGCTTTTGTTTCTCTCAGGCTTTCCTCTAGTTTGCTCATCTTCCTTGCCGATTGTCTTTTCATTCTCTCTCTACTATCCCTCCAAGCTCTTGACCTTTTCTTAGCTAGGCTCTCATTCTCACTAACCTGTGCACTCTTTTCCTGGCCTAACTCTTGGTTTTTCTTAAATGCCTGAGCTCTCACGATGACTTGCACTGGGGCCCTAGAAGTCACACTTTCCATGGAGTCAACCACTAACCCAATAACATTGATAGGAGTGATTTTTGTGACACTCTCGTAACAAGTGCTCCTTGGTATATTGGTGGGGTTCTTGGGACACTCTCGTAACAAGTGCTCCTTCCCACAATCTGGACAAAAACCATGAATGGTCACAGATTGGGTTTTTG
Source organism: Ceratopteris richardii (assembly GCA_020310875.1). Taxonomy (NCBI): domain Eukaryota; kingdom Viridiplantae; phylum Streptophyta; class Polypodiopsida; order Polypodiales; family Pteridaceae; genus Ceratopteris; species Ceratopteris richardii. The sequence continues at coordinate 43,920,001 of CM035410.1, forward strand.
TAGGTGCAGGCATAGGGAAATCTAAAGTTGGGGTTTGTGTACATGACATTCGTATACTCTCGCTCCCAACTAGGTTCGCTCCCGTCTTCATAATAATATGACTCATTATGCTCAGGTGACTGCATGTAGTAAGCATGTGGGCTATCAATATGAGTAGAGTCAAAACTATGATCACTTGGGTCACTTTCTAAAAGCAATGGTGTTATTGTGACTAAGGCTCTACTCAGATTTTCTTCCGCTGTCACATACTTTACTGGAATCATGTTGGCTCAAGGAGGGGGTTGTTGCGCTAGAATTGGTTGAGGTCCTTGTTACCCTTGATAAGGTGGTTGATAGGGTTGTTGGGGCCTACCATACTACTGTTGTGGATACTGATTCTAGTATTTTCCTTGTTGTAGATACAATTGAGGATAATTTTGTCTAACAGCTTGTTTATTATATGGGCAATCTTGTGTAGTGTGGTTGGTGTATCTCCTTTCTATGGTGTAGTATTGGTTGTTAGGGTTCACTTGGGGTTGAGCCATGATAGGGCACACATTGGCCATATGGTCTCCTCCACAGGTATAGCATCATTTTCTTGGGGCAAATCTAGGAATCTGCTTGCTAGAGACTCCTAATTTCTGAGCTACCTTCTCTGCAAGATCCTTAATCGATGTGGATTGCTTGGAAGTGAGGCTAGTAGAACTATATGAATCTTTATAGATCTTTGAAAGCTCTAATTCCTCTCCTAGATTATCCTTGATGTCTATGCACATGCATGCGCACTCTTCTATAGATCTAGGGTCCTTCAAATACAAGTATGATCTCAGTTTGGTACTTAACAATCCATCTAGAAATAAGGCCACTTGTTTGGCTGAAGTGAGTAACTCCAAAATAGGGCATCTCTCTAGGTATTGCCAAAACCTTCTTGCTACGAGCCTCACTGTCTCTTGATGTGTTTGCTTGATATGTATATCAAGGAGGATGTGTTATGTCTAATACCACTCTTAGAAAACTCAGTGATGAATGCTTCAAGAAGTTCATCTATATTTCTGAACTGACCTTGGTGAAGCGGTTGAAACCAAGTCAATGCGGTGTTCTTGAGAGTTAGGCCAAAAGCATTGTATTGAGTGAACAAGTGTTCAACTTGTTAAGCTCTCAAAACTTGCCTAAAGTATGCTACATGGTCATATGGGTCTCCTCTGCCATCGAAGAAATTCTTCATGGACTTAACCAATTGTGTAGGCCTCAAGGTCCTGGTGTGTTCTCTAGGACTTGACAGAGGGAATTCATTGGCATTTCTTGGATTCCTTGGGTCCCTATGTCTCTCTTTTTCCATTCTATCCATCTTTGTCCTCGTTCTTTCTCTTCCCAGTGGGTTAGCAAAGCTCACCTCGAGTCTATCTCTACTCCTCTCTCTTTAAGTTCTATGAGCCTGGGAGGTTCCAGCTCCTTGGTGACCATAAGATACAATGGATCAAGATTGGGGAGAAATAAATTCACCCTTCCAAGAGTATGCATGTCTTCCACACTCTGAGACCAGAAAGATCCTCTGAGAAGCATCATCTTGGTAGGTCACTTTGTCTGGGCCATCAAGATCTTTAAATTCATAGATGGTAAGTGCTCCCACTTTGTTAGGCTCCTCAGGCTTATACCTCTAAAAAGCCTCATCCGTCTCTCGATTCAAGAGCAAATCTATGCTCCTGTTGTCTTGGGGAACCCACTCTGGAGTGATTATTCTAGTTAGAACCGACTTGCCTTGAGATGTTTTTGGCTCTTTTCCTAAGTTCCCTTGCTCTATGTCACCTATTTCATTCTCTGAGATTATGTTGCCAAATTCATCCGTCCTTTTTGGTTGGCTGGTGACCACATACATTGTTCCTTCTTTATCTATGTAGGAACCATTTTCGAACTTAACTACAGGGTGTTCTAGTCCAATGGGCTGATCCGGCTTGTTAATTTGGACAACAATCTCAGACCATCCTCATAGATGCGAGCACCTAAGCAGTTGGTCTTGATATATTCCAATTGCAAAAAAACATGACAGTTGATAGACCATGTCTATCATGATGGACACCCATCTATCGCGATAGATAGGACCCCATGATAGATATCGTCTGTCACGACAGACACCCATCTATCACGACAGACACCCATCTATCACGACAGACAGCCTCACGTTACAGTCATCGTCTATTATGACAGACAGGCCCACAACAGATGACAAACACGATCTATTACGACATACATCCATCTATCGCAATAGACAAGACCCCACGATAGATGTCGTCTATCATGATAGACACCCATCTATCATGATAGATAGGACCCCACGATAGATACCATCTATCGCGACAGACACGGTCTATCGCAACAGACAGGGCCTCACCAAGGGCTTGTTTGAGGGCTCAAATGGAGTTTAACAGTTATGAAAATTGGTACGCAAGTACTTCTACTACTGCTCAAGCTCAAGGACTCCTTGGCTTGGACAAAATGGAGACTATTCTACCAAAAATGGGATTTACAATGTTTGTGTTGTGATGAAAATCACTCTTAATCGGAAGTAAGTTTAGAAAAAAATGATTAGCCCTCATTGCCGGATTGTGCTTGACTGCTCTTTGGTGCCAACATGCTCTTCTCATGGCTTGTATGCCAATAGGATGTGTCGCTGGTCATATTGCAATCATGGTCTTTGGAGCATGGTATGTATGGCTTCCACCACTCCACAAGTGTCTCTAAGAAGTTGGAGGGATTCGATGAAATGGGGATCTACTCCTTCTCCCTAGTATTTGATTGATGAGTATGCATCGAGTGCAGAATGAAAGTTGGTCTCACTCTTAGACACTCTAGATGGTGTTGTACAATCATTGAAGTTGTGCCATATAGGCTAGGACTCCTTTAGGTTCTTCTTCATCTTGTTCTTCCTCATCCTTGTCCTCTTTGTGTTCTTCATCATGTTGTTGCTCATCATGTTCATTGTTTTCCTCCTCATGTTGTTGATGAACCTCCTGCTTCTTCTTTTGAGTCAAGGTTCACATCTCTGAGGATCTACTCAAAGTTGACATTGCCTAATTCCTCTAATCCGATCTCACCATGCAACTCTTAATTTGAAGGTATGGGTGGGAAAATCAATTGTGGAATGTTAGTACTTTGTCATGACCATCTAAGTGTAAATGGGAGGATGACAAGTTCTGGATTGGGAGAGATTTAGGCATCAGGTTGGCTCCTCTCGGTTGAGCACACATGATTAATCCTCTCATTCTCTTGGATGGTGGTGCAGAGACATTCCTACTTCTAAGTTGTTCGACTCAGTTCTAGGATAGGGCATGTTGAATAGGTATATTGTATGCCAGGCACCTATAGATGATTCGCGTGAGAGCACAACATCCATGCAAGATGGTCTTGCATGTCCATCTCTTGTGAGCTGTGTGAATTTGGTCCATGATCTAGTGGGCAATGTTGATGGTCAAATTTTGCGTATCCACAATGTATAAACTAAACCACACTTTTTTATGGGCATAACGAATTTATCCTTGTTGAGATATCAAGCTCAATATGTGATGATCCAGGTTGACACGTACCAGTTTTTTGTTTCTCTGACATGTATAGTGGTCACCCTAGTATATGCCAGGGATACTTCATTGAGGTTTATTAGATTTATCTACCAAGAGTGATGACACATTTGTTCCTTTCTAACTCACTCATTCATGGACATTAGGTTTTTCCTTATGTACTGATCTTTATATATTGCAGTTGTTGTATTCTTGTTTTTAGGTCATTCTTGTACATTCCTTTTTAGGTAATAGAAGAAGAAGAAGAAGAAGAAGAAGAAGAAGAAGAAGAAGAAGAAGAAGAAGAAGAAGAAGAAGATCCTTCTTCCTTGCCTCAATCTGTGTGTGTGCTTCTCCTTGAGAGTGAGAGTGTGTGTGTGAGCTCTCTTCCTTATCTCCTTCCTTGTGACATGGTATCAGAGCTAGCCTGGCTGTAGAGAGCTCATGGAGAAGGCGATGGTGAAGAGTATGCAGCAAGGCGTGGAGAAAATGCGATTCACAAATGACCTCCATTTGCTAAGAAAATCGGCATGATGGTAGAAGACCTCAAAATATTTTCGAGTGTTATCCCTTTAGGGTCACTCGTTTTTGTCAGATCGAAGTTTCAAAGCCATCTCAACCTCTATTTTGAGCCCGTAAGGTGGGGTCTGCAGAAAAACTAGGTCAGTTTTAGAAACTCTAACTTGTGTTGTGTTCGACAACACTTATATATTCCAGATCCATAATTTCAAGCAATTTCGTGTACTATTGATACACGAAAACTGTGTTTTTCTGAGATCGAACTGTCACGTCATAGTACGATAGTGTTCAAGCAAAAGTGCTGCTTGTAGTGTTTTGCAGTGTTGTGAATTGTTGTAGAAATGGCAAACGTAGATGGAATGAGTCAACTTATGAGCGATAAGGTGGACAAGAACAAATTCCATGCTTGGAGATTCAGAATGGCAAATTTCTTGATGGGAAAAGACTACTAGAAGTACATCGAAGGAGATAATGAAAATGCTCCGTAGTTACCAGAAAGGAATCGGACTACAGATTAGCTAAGAGCATATGAGGAATGGAATCAAGGAGCACAAAAGGTAATGTATTGGCTATCTGTTAGCATACAGGATAGCATGATTGGGCACATACAGGATGCCAAGACTCCGAAAGAGGCTTGGAACAGTTTGGTCACATTGTATGAGATCAATACAAAGGAACGGAAATTGCAACTCAAGAACGAGCTGCATACCTTGGAGAAAAAGAGCATGTCAGTAAGTGACTATACCCTGAAAATCAAAAGCATATGTGAGTCACTTGCATCTATTGGAGTGAATGTAGATGATGATGATAAGGTGGAAGTGTGTCTTCATGGTTTAGGAGCTGCATATAAGTAGTTCAGAACTTCTATACAGACCAAGGAAAATATTTCGAATTTTGCTGATCTGGTATCTATGTTGATTATAGAAGAAAAGAATCTTGGTGAGGACTCAAACCCCCAAGGAAAATCTAGTTCTGAGCAGGTATTCTAATTTGGTAGAGGAAAAGGCAGAGGTAGAGGTTTTGGAAGTGGAAGAGGAAACAATAACCAAGACCAAGGTCAACAACAGAATCATGCAGGAGGAAGAGGACAGTTTCGAGGTAGAGGGAGCCAAAGAGGTCGTAGAAATTTCCAAAGAAATGATTCAGCTAATGATAGTAAAGGATGTTGGAATTGTGGTAAACTTGGACACTTTGAACGTGATTGCAGGTTGAAGAATCAAAATAACAGAAGGAAGCAAAACAATTATGCATCCACAAGTGCAGATGATTCTGAGAAGCTGTTTATGGTTCAACATCACATGATGAATACGATGTCTGCTAGTGTTTCAAAATCGAATGATAATGTCTAGTATGTTGATTCAGGTGCTTCAAATCACATGATCAGTCATGCGGAATGGTTTAGTACTTTGCAAAAATTGCCAGTTCCTCGATATGTTGAAACAGGTGATGATACATCACATCCTATTGAGCATACAGGAAACATAGCATTATCTATGGAGGATGGAAAGGTAAAACATCTTGCTGATGTGCTGCATGTTCCAAATATAACAAAGAATCTGGTTTTTGTTTGACAAATGGTTGGCCAGGGATAACAAGTCAGGTTCAATGCTGATGGATTATATGTAGAGGAGTACAAGCAGGATGGATGATTGGTTGCCAAAGGAACAAAGTAGGTAGGATGTTCACCTTAAATGTGAAGATTCCTGAAATGAATGCAGCCATGTTTGCAATAGGTGCAGGAGTTATTGTTGATATAGAGATCTGGCACAAACAAATTGGACACGCAAATTTGCAAAGGCTGAAACTGATGCAATCAAAGGAGATTGTCCATGGATAGCTGAGATAGAATTTCAAAGTTGCAGAAATGCGAAAGGTATGTGTAGCATGTCAATTTGGTAAATAGTCAAGAGCATCATTTCTACATGACAAGCATGTTAGTGAGAATGTACTAGAAGTAGTACATACAGATGTTTGGGGTCCAACAAAGACCACATCTATGGGTGGTTGTAAGTTTTATGTTACTTTCATTGATGACCATACACACAAAGTATGGGTATATTTCATGACAGAGAAGAGCGAGGTGTTCACTCACTTCCAGAATTTTAAAGCTATGGTGGTAAAATAGACAGGGAAGTACATTCAGACATTAAGATCTGATGGAGGAGGTGAATACATGTTAAATGAGTTCAGTAGTTTTCTAAAAAATCATGGAATTCGGCATCAATTTTCATGCAGGTACACACCACAACAGAATGGCATTGGTGAATGCAAAAATAGACATATTACACAAATAGCAAGAGCCTTGATGGCTGAGAAGAATATGCCTCATTGTTATTGGGCAGAAGCTGTGCATACTGCTGTATACATCATGAACAGAACTCAACCTCCTATTGTACATCAAGTTACACCTGAAGAGAAGTTTACAGGTAAAAAGCCAAACTTATCACATCTTAAAGTTTTTGGTTGTATTGCATATGTACATGTCCCAGATGAATTGAGGATGAAGCTTGATGCAAAAGCAGAAAAGTGTGTCTTCATTGGATACTCCCTTGAGCAAAAGGGATATAAATGTTATAACCCACTCACACAACAGGTAAAGGTGAGCAGAGATGTGGTATTTGATGAAATGTCAAGCTTCTATGTAGATGCCAAAGAAGGACTGAATCTTGAACCAAATGACAAAGAAAATGCTGAAAAATCAAGTGCAGAATCTCAAGTTTTGAGTGGACCGGATGCATCACCAAGCAATAGTTCCAACTCAAATCCATGGAGTGGAAGATTGCATGGAAATTTCAGTCCAGCAAATTCATCAAATACATCCAAGAAAGGTAAAGAAAAGCTTTCTGCTGGTAGTAAAACATGTACAGGTTTAGACGTTGATGGAGATTCAAGCGGTTCAGAAAAGAGTATTGATGAGGAACTTGGATTGCCCTCTGTGAAGACTCCAGGAGTAAGAAGGGCACATGCAGATAATACAAGGAGAAGTGACCCAGGACCAAGAAGGTTTGGGAGGATGCAGAATTCAGTGCAAAGATTGACATATGATAGTTACATGGCTCGTCATTGTGCCTACATGACAAAGGTAATACAAGATGCTGAACCTTCTTGCTTTGAAGATGCAAATGGAATTGGAGATTGGGAAAAAGCTATGGATGAGGAGATGGCTGCACTTTATGCAAATAATACATGGACATAGGTATAAAGCACGATTGGTAGCTAAAGGATATGCACAGACATATGGCATTGATTATGAGAAAACATTCATCCCTGTAGCTAAAATGTCTACTATCAGAACAATTGTTGCATTAGCTACAACAAAAGGATGGACTTTGCATCAGATGGATGTGAAGAATGCTTTCCCACATGGTGAGTTACAAGAAGAAGTACATATGAACCAGCCACAAGGATATGAAGATTCAAAGCATCTAGAATATGTTTGCAGGTTGCAAAAGGCTTTGTATGGGCTGAAGCAAATCCCTCGTGCATGGCATGCAAGGATTGCTGATTACTTAACCAACATTGGGTTTTCTATGTGTGATCTAGATCACTCATTATATGCAAGGAAGGCTGATGATGGCATCACTATTGTGGCTATTTATGTTGATGATCTGATTGTAGGTGGTGATAATGAAGGAAGCATCAATGAGGTAAAGGAACTTCTTATGCAGGAATTTGACATGAAAGATCTTGGTGTGCTGCGCTATTTCTTGGGCATTGAGTTCATACATACAAAAATGGGTGTATGGATGTCGTAAAGGCAATATGCCTTGAATATGCTGCAAAAGTATGGTATGGCTGTTTGTAAGCCAATTTCTATGCCATTAGATCATAATTTGAAGTTGGACACTACATCACGTGAAGCATTGGAAAATGCTACTATGTACAAGAAAATTGTGGGAAGTATTATATATCTCACAATTACAAGGCCTGATTTAAGTTATACTGTTGGACTTGAAAGTCAGTTTATGTAGGTTCCCAGGAAGCCACATTTGGATGATCTGAGGCACACTCTACGTTATATGAGTGCTACTTTGGATTATGCATTGTTTTATGAGGCCGATGTAGATTTGCAGGTTTATGGATACACCGATGCAGATTAGGCTGATAGCATTCCAAATAGAAGATCTACTGGTGGCTTTCTATTCTCACTTGGGAGTGCAGCTGCTACATGGAGCAGCAAGAAGCAACCCACTGTTGCTTTGTCGAGTACCGAGGTTGAGTATAGAGGTGCTGCAATGGCAGCATGTGAGGCATCATGGCTGGAGATGCTACTTGCAGATTTAGGTGTGGAAATGCAAAAGCCTGTCACCATTTATTGTGATAATCTTAGCAGCATACAGTTAGCATGGAACCCTGTTTTACATGCTAGAACAAAGCATATCAAGGTACATTATCACTTCATCAGAGAGAAGGTATTAGTAGGTGATATTGATCTTGTTTATGTGAGAACAGATGAGCAGGTTGCTGATATTTTCACCAAAACACTTGGAGCTGAGAAGTTGAAGAAGTTTCGGGAGATGCTTGGATTACAGGATATGGCATTGAGCTTGAGGGGGACTGTTAAGATATCAAGCTCAACATGTGATGCTCGAGGTTGACGCGTACTAGTTTTTCGTTTCTCTGACATGTATAGTGGTCATGCTAGTATATGTCAGAGATACTTCATTGAGCTTTATTAGATTTATCTACCGAGAGTGATGGCACATTTGTTACTTGCCAGCTCACTCATTCGCGGACATTAGGTTTTTCCTTATGTATTGATCTTTATATATTGCACTTGTTATATTCTTGTTTTTAGGTCATTCTTGTTTATTCCTTTTTATGTAATAGAAGAAGAAGAAGAAGAAGAAGAAGAAGAAGATCCTTCTTCCTTGCCTCAATCTGTGTGTGTGCTTCTCCTTGAGAGTGAGAGTGTGTGTGAGCTCTCTTCCTTATCTCCTTCCTCGTGACAATCTTGCTCAAGGAAAGCAAAGTGTTCCATCATTTTCTATGGGAATGTGCACACCATATATATCTAAAGCTTCTCTTGATGTTTTTAAATGCATACTTGGGATGCGCACTGTACTCAAAATGCATCTATCCTCATGCAAGGAAATTTACATTATAGGGTCAAGGGATTTATTATAGGTTTTGACTATCCAAACTTCCCTTACAGGATAACAGATATTTCTTGTGATTATATTTAAGGGTTTCAGAGGTCAATTTACCCAGATCTATAACTTTGATCTGTCTAGGATTTTGATCAACCTTCATCGACCATTTGGGTATCCAAATGGAGATTACTTGTTGAGGTTGACATTTGGAGCATTCAACCCTTGGCCTCTTTGACTTTGTCACTGGCTTTGTATGTACTAGTGGTCCTAAGAAGGGAGCAGGTGGCTACTCACTCTTGCATTTCCAAATATACTTCACAACATGGATCACCTTGCTTTGAGTTGGTTTCTAATTTTGGGATTCTGTTATCTTTCTTGTTGGGTTTTTTTAGTTGATTCATATTGACAGTCTTTGGAAAAGAAGAAAGTTCCATAATTCCTCCTATTATGTCTTTGAGTGTGGCATCCTTCTACATTGTAGAGCTTTGAAAAAGAACAACATCTTTATCTTTATAATTAACCTTGGAAGAACCAACAATTGGTGAGTTTCCTAGCTCAGTGAGTGTGCAACTTCCTAGTTTGGCTATAACACACTGATTGCTCACCCAAACCTCAAGAAGTCCACTTTTGAGGTTCAAATGGATTGCATGATCATAGATCTAGCCTTCACTCAAAATGAGAGGTTCCATAAGATCCTCATCATGACACACTATCATTTTGACTATCATATGAACATCTTGAATGGAGATGGGAAGTTCCACGTCGCCCATGAAAGGGGTTTCAACTCCTCCCAATCCTATGAGATAAGCTTCAATATGATGGATGCTCAATCCCATATCCTTACAGCAAGAAACTCTAACAACACTAGTGGCCACCCTTGAGTCAATGAAGGCCTTAATATTCTTTACTCCCATGCCTTTTCCTACTTCCATGGTGATAAAGGGATGTCTATCCACTATGCGGTGAAGGTTAAAACTCTTGATTTGGCACATCACCATATGATACCTTGGTGTGCCTCATGATTAATTTGCCTAGGTTGATCTCTACCTTGTCTCATCTACTTCATACATCAGATATGTTTTGAGGCCTCTGCCTAGGCTTCTTCTCAAATTCATTGCTCTTCTTCTTTGCATCTTTTTGTTGTGTTGAGTAAATTTAGCATTTCTTTCATTAATGGTTCTTGGTAAAGTTTCACTCTACAACAACTAATGTAACTTGGTAGTATATCAACATCTAAAGTAGCTAATTGGGCTGTTCTAGTTTTTGATATTCTGATCATTATCATCGGTCCATAGCTACACTTTCCTAATTTTAGAGCATGTTGTCTACAAGTTTGCATGTCCAATCCGTTTGTGCCAGATCTCTATATTATCAATAACTCCTGCATGTTTTGCAAACATGGCTGCATTCATTTCATGATTTTTCACATTTAAGGTGAATATCCTACCCACTTTGTTTCCTTTGTCAATCAATCTTCCATCCTGTTTGTAATCTTCTACATAAACCATTGGCATTGAACCTAACTTGTAATCCCTGGTCAAACATTTGTCCAACAAAAACCAGATTCTTTGTTATATTTGGAACATGTAGCACATCAGCAAGATGTTTTACCTTTCCATTCTCCATAGATATTGCTATGAATGAGGTCTAGGAATTGTGAAAATTGGTAGAGTTATTCTATCTAGGCTCCTCAAGCTTGAGGACTCCTCGGCTTGCACGAAATGGAGTGTTGCATGGGGAAATTGGGTGGTTCTATGTTACAATGGTTAGTGATAAGAATCATTGTTGATGTTTCAGATAAGATTTGATCAATCTAGATCAATATTGATTGGAAATTTCATTAATGGGTCCTCCTCTAGTCTCCTTGCTCTACTTCTCACATGCTTTCTCTTCATCGATGTCATGAACTGCTGCCAACACCCCCTGCCTCTGCTGTTTGTTGTCCGATAAACCTTTTTTGTAGGGAGCAATTGATATGGTTTTGTAAGAGGTAATGTGCGAGGTTGTGCTCATTTACATGTATTCCCGCTTGCTAGGTCATCTTCTAGCTTGTCCCATGCTATTTCTAGTCCTGTATGATGTGGTGGGTAGCAGTAGTGCATCAAGTAAATGAGTTGCTCATAAGTGAAAAGTTGGAGGAGATGAGTGAGCCTCGTAATGAACACCTCATAATGGTATTCCCAAAACCATATGGTGAACATTTCTTCAAAGGTTTGTTTATAGCATGTGAGCAGGTACTTTATATGGCAATGCCATGCATAACAAGTTTTGAGTGATGAGGTGGTGCTCATATCATATATGAAATCCAACTTGCCATGCTAGAAGCTTGGTGTGGAAACATGAGGTGTGTGTACTCTTTGAAAGACCTTGAGTGTAGTCTCCATGAGGTCGAAGACTTTGATGGACATCTTGGATGCTATATCGGTCATAGGGTTCAGTTGTGGAAGTCAGTGTCGGATGGTCACAATCATGTACGCCATTATCGAGGGTCCTTGAGGGGGTGCAAATTATGGGTAGTTGACTCAATCTTGGCACTTTGGATCATTTTGCACTTAAATGGAAAAGGCTAACTAGGACCAATGTTGGGGCATTGGGCCTTAGCGTGGAGTACACATGATGTGTGTAGGAGCTTTTGACGAGGTGTACATCATTTTAGGACATTCATGTAATAAATATTGCCTCTAATTAGGTTGAAAGATCATGTCTTTGGTTGCACAAGGAGGGAGGCCCTCTAGTTGGAATTGAGTAGCATTGGTTGGTTTCTTTCATGTAATGCCCTCAATTTCTAAGTTGTACTCGAGTTTATACATGAAGTAAGGTTTATATTGGGTTTTGTTGGTGGATATGTATCTCGTGGGTGCAAGTGTGGCAAAGTAAGGGGACTTGAGTATGGTTTCTTTAATGGCCTCCATTGCCTTGACTTGAGCTTCAATTCATGTAGAGTGTGTCTTGTCTAGTTCTTCCATTGGCTTCATCCATGCTGGGCATGGTAGCTCAAAGGTGTCCTCACCCTCATCAATGACACGTCTGCCTAATGCTACCTCTGGCTCTTATGCCTCTTCAAAGGTAGGGTCAACTAGAATAGTGATCATTTCCTCTGGCTTTGGTAGGTCTAGTGGGGAATACAGTCTCGATAGTGTGGTCTATTCCACGAGCTAGTTTTGAAGTTCAATGACACAAGCCTATAATATGTTCAAGTCTTCCAGGATCTCTAGAGGATTCATGCTTTGTTGGGAAGGTGGACCATGTTGTTCTCTTAGTAGTGTTGTAGCATTTTCATTCTGTAAGGTGTTACATTGTTCTGTAAGTTGTCATAATCTTCAAGTGATCTGGTGTGATCCTCTAAGAGTAGCTTTATAGGGTCGAGGGAATTTCTTGGAATTGGTTGGGACTCAAGGGCACACCAGGGTTATCTATGGCAACTTCAAAATTGTCTCGATGCTGCTCTTATAACCATTGATTCTCTTTGTTTGCTACATCTAAGTTACATCGGACAATGAGTGTAGGATGAGAGAGCTATAGTATGAGCTCCTCTTCACAATGAAAGTACAAAGAAATGATCTCTGAACCTCGAGATAACACATGGGATTTACATCTCATCTTTTATAGCATTTTTGGAGGCAAGCACTTGAATTCAAATTCAAATGCTCACCTAAAAGTGATCCTAAAGTATAGGATAGATTCTCACTTGACATCTCCTACCAAATGGATACGTGATATATGCTTCCTAACTCCTCGTGAGTTTACATCACTTTTACTAAGAGTAATTACACTCAAAGTTATAAGAGGTAGTACATATGAAGCTTTGTCAATTGATATGCTAATACATGAAGCTAATGTGTATACATCAAGTATGTAGGCTTGGGCTTAATTGCACTAACAGCTCCCCCTCAAGCCTAACATGCTTGATCTTTATTGCTCCTTGATCTCTTGTAGTCCAATCATCAACTTGAATCTGTTCAACTTTGTTCCATCCAATGCTTTAGTAAGAAAATCTGCACATTGCAAATGAGTTGATACATATGCTAAATGAATGTCCTTGCTTAGCAATTTCTCTCTAACATAATGATAATGTACTTCAATGTGCGTAGTCCTCACATGGTACGCATGATTAGTAGCCAAATGAAGAGAACATATCTCCAAATCTGCATACAATTACCTAAGCCACATTGCTTCCTGAGTTGCATTCACCAAACCTCTATATTTTGCTTTTGTGGAAGATAAGGCCATAGTTGGTTGCTTCTTGGATGACGATGATATAAGCTTTGACCCTGCGAAATATAGATACCCTGAAGTGCTCCTCCTATCATCCTTGGAGCTAGCCCAATCTGCATCAGAATATAACTTTATATCTATGTCAGAAGTGAAGGGATAGAATAACCCCTCATTCATTGTACCCTTGAAGGTAGTTACACACCCTCTTTCCAGCTTCCATGTGTGGCTTCCTTGGTACATGCATGAATTGACTCAATGTACTCACAACATATGCAATATCCACTCTTGTTAAGGTAGCATAATTAAGACTACCCACAAGTTGTTGATACCCTGTAATATCATCAAGTGGTTCACCATCATATGAATTTAGTTTATGATTGATCTCCGTAGGAATACCTGCATCTTTAGTGTTCTCCATTTTAAATTTGACCAACATATCATTATGTACTTCCTTTGTATGATGAATATACCTGAATGTGTATACACAAGTTCTAAGCCAAGGAAATAGGTTAGCAACCCTAGATCACTGATTTTGAATTCCTTCATCAATTGAGCCTTGACCTGCTTGATTCCTTCAGAATCATTACTTGTAATAATGATATCATATACATAGACACACAAGTAAATGATCTCTAACTTATTCTTCTTCACAAACAAAGAAGAGTCTGCTTTGCTTGCTACAAAGCCCAGATCTCTTGCCTTTAGGCCCTTATCTTTTATGTGTGCATCATTGTATGCCTTTTGCCTTTTCTTGACTGCATATATCATGGTAGCTGCTCTGAATCGAGTTTCTCCCAATCAATCTAAATCAAAGAGCATGGAACATAGTTCATGGCTAGACCATTGGTGTTGTTGTGCTACCTTTAGTGTGGCTATTAAAAAATCTAAGGGCACAACCACATTTTAACCAAACCCCATCTCAAAGGGGGTAGCATTGAGTATCATTTTATAGGTCACTCTATATGCCCAAATAGCGTGATGTAGCTATTTGTCCCTGTTGTCAGGATCTTGCTCACGCGCATACAGAGATTACGGATGCAAAAAAACACACAGATAATAGAGGCAACAAGAGACGAGACCGAATGCAAGATTGGGTGCAATCTCCCCCCATGCACTCTGTTTCGACAATCCACAGAGTGCATGTATTTATAGGAATTTTTTATTACGTCGAAAAGAGTGGTTACAAGAGGGCGGCTTTGAAAAGCAAGTGTGAAACTAAAAGTTGATAACTTTTACAGAAAGCCATTGCTTTCAATAATAGAAACTACGGTCTACAATGATCCTTATGCTAATCATTACTTTTTTAACAATAGAACCTTCTACGCAGGTTTATTTACAAGCTAAATAATAATTATTCTGATTATTGATGTCCGCCCTTTCACGCCTTGCACGCTCCTCACGAACCTTCAGCTGCTATATCATAAACATCAAAAACATATTAATACAGTAATAATATAACACTTTAGCAATGCATTGTTCAATAATATACAACATGCCTCCCAGTTGACAAGCAACTGACCTCAGTTGATAAAATAATTCAACACTCTAACAATTATAATGCAATGTTCAACATATTCCATGTGACAATCCAACAATGCATTGGCTATTTTATTTTTCAATCCAACAATGCATTGGCTGTTCTATATTTCAATCCAACAATGCATTGGCTATTTTATATCTCAATCCAACAATGCATTGTTCAACAGATTCCATAAGGTATAACATGCCCCGCAGTTGAACAAGCAACTGACCTCAGTTGATAAAAGAATAAACATAGATGGCCAGTCACATGTTTCATCATTGAATAAAAATAGGCATGTGCCATGTAAAAAAAAATACATGCATGGAAATGTTCATGAAGCTGTTACATTAATGTGTGTGTATGATATGCAGAAATTAAGTGGTCATAATGAGGTGTTAATTGTGTTTTATGTATCCATTGACATTCTTCAATAGAGTGATTTTTGTACTTAACCAAATATCGATGATATTGAGTACCTGTGCGTGTAGTAGTGACATCATAATCAATGATTTTCTCAGGAACTAAGATTTCAGATTGTTCTTCAATTAAAGGAGGATCATCAAGAAGTGGAGCAAGTGGTAAAGTTCCTTTAAATGGTTTAAGTAAACTAATATGAAAAGAATTATGAATGGTCTAATGGGATGGAATATCTAATCGAAATGAATTATCATTAATTTTTTCTATAATGCGAAACGGTCCATAATAGCGTGGTGCAAGTTTAATTTTAAGATGCTGCAAAATATTTTTGAGACGTCTTTTAATTATTCGCAACCATACAAAATCATTTTCCTTGAATTCTTTGGCTAATCGTTTAGTATTGATAATACATGTATATCGCTCTTGACTTTTCCTAATGTGCTCGTGAACATCATGAAGTATAGAAACGTGATCTTGAGCAATAGAATCAGCCATCGGAATGTCGGTTTGGGTGAGGGACATGGGAGTGGGAAGCTTTTTACCAAAAACTATTTCAAAAGGGGCACGACCAGTAGTGGTGTGTGAAGTGTTATTGTAACCAAATTGAAGCAATGGCAACTTTTCATCCCAGTTATTAGGATTATCTAATGAATAACAATGCAATAAATCAAGAATAGTACTATTTATAGCCTCACTCTGTCCATTACTTTTAGGATGAAATGCAGAGCTAAAATCTATTTTAGAACCAAAATGTTGAAATAAGGCAACCCAAAAATGATTACAAAACCTAACATCACGATCAGATAACATTACTTTAGGAAATCCATGATGTGGAAAAATGCATTTAATGAATAATTTTGCAGCTTGAGGTGCAGTCAAAGTTTTTCTACATGGAATGAAATATGCATATTTACTAAACCTATCAACTATTTTCCAAATCATATTATTATGTGATGAAGTGATAGGAAGACCTGTGATAAAATCCATAGAGATTTGTTCCCATGGTTCATTTGGAATAGGAAGTGGCATTAATAATCCAAATGGTTTACCATGATGACGTTTGACACGCTGACATACAATGCATTGAGAAACATAATGTGCAATGTCTTTTTCCATGTGTGGCCAAAAGAAGAAATCTTTGCAAGCAGAAATGGTGCTTTGTATGCCTCTATGACCCATGTAAGATGGTTCATGCATTTCTTTAATGACAAAATCTTTAAAAGCTTGGGTTATGCACAATTGATGTTGAAAATAGAGAAAACCATTATGAAATGTATAATGTTCATCAGATAAAGATGCAGCATTGTTGAAGTCATGCCATGCACGTGAAAAATACAAATCAGATGCATAAGTGGAAACCATTTCTTGAAAAGAATGAATTTGGATGGCAGAAATATTATTCAAAACAACAGAATGCAAAGGAAAACGGCTAAGAGCATCCGCTACAACATTAGCTTTACCAGGCTGATATTGTATCATGGGTTGGAAATTTTGAATGAATGATGCCCATTTAAGATGCCTATCAGAGATTAAGGGCTGATTTAATAAATGTTTAATAGCCTGTTGATCGGTTTTGATTAAGACCTTAGAGCCCATAAGATAGTGTTTCCAAATTCGCAAAGCATGCACAACTGCTAACAATTCTTTATCATACGTACTATAATTATGCTCTGAAGGTTTAAGCCTTCTACTCTCAAATGCAATGGGATGGTCATTTTGCATCAGAACAGCACCTATTCCTGAACCACTAGCATCAGTAACAACATGAAAGGGTTGTGAAAAATCAGGTAATTGTAAAACAGGTGCATGTGAAAGTGCATGTTTAATTTTGTCAAAGGACTGTTGTTGGGTAATTCCCCATGCAAATTTTATTTTCTTTTTCAACAACAAGGTAAGAGGCAATGCTAAATAAGAAAAATTTTGAACAAACTTCCTATAGAAACTAGCCGACCCAAGAAAAGAACAAACATCATTGACTGATTGTGGTGTAGGCCATTCTATGATAACTCTAATCTTTTTCGGATCCACATGCACACCTTCACTTGAAATAATATGTCCTAAATATTCTAGCTTACGCTGAAAGAAATAACTCTTTTTAGGATTAGCATAAAATGTGTTCTCTCATAACAAATGAAAAACTGTTTCAAGATGCTTTTCATATTCACTATCATTCTTACTGTAAATAAGTATGTCATCAAAGAATACAAGAACAAAAGCTTGGTAATCAAGAAAAATATTGTTCATCATTCACGCAAATGTAGCAGGGGCATTAGTAAGTCCAAAGGGCATTACCATAAATTCATAATGGCCATTTTGAGTTCTAAATGCAGTCTTAAAAATATCACTTTGTGTCATACGAATCTGATGGTAACCCGATTTAAGATCAATTTTACTAAAGACACGAGCTCCTCGTAACTTATCTAAGAGATCATCTATTCGAGGAATAGGGTATCTATTCTTGATCGTGATCTTGTTAAGGGCTCTATAATCAATGCACATTCGATAAGTTTTATTCTTCTTCTCTACTAAGAGAACTGGTGCTCCAAATGGGGAAGAACTAGGCCTTATAAGTCCTTTTTGTAGTAGGTCTTTTACTTGATTTTCTATTTCCTTTTGATGTAGTGGGCCATGTCTATAAGGTGCTTTATGAGGAGGAGAACTACCAGGGACTAAGTCTATGCTATGGTCAAAGGATCCTCGAACTGGTGGTAGTTCAGAGGGATATTCAAACATAAAACAATCCTTATAAGTACTCATGAAAGGTTTATATGCATCTGGAAGTGTATGAGTATAATCATTGATGACATTGACAAAAACAATGCATGAGTTGAATCCTTTCCTAAATGCACGTTTTACTTGAGTGTGACTAATCAATGGAAATGGCTGGAAATCATGCCGTGCAGACAAAGTAATGATTTGACCTTTGAAAGCAAACTTAAAGGTATGAGTATGGTATTCAATACGTGGGTTATAATGGTGACGAAAAGGCATACCTAGTATAACATCATAAGATTGCAAAGGTGCAATTAAAAATGTTCGTGAATCAACATAAGG
This sequence comes from Ceratopteris richardii, assembly GCA_020310875.1. Taxonomy (NCBI): domain Eukaryota; kingdom Viridiplantae; phylum Streptophyta; class Polypodiopsida; order Polypodiales; family Pteridaceae; genus Ceratopteris; species Ceratopteris richardii. The sequence goes on from CM035410.1 coordinate 43,938,351, forward strand.
GCCTATGCTAATCGTAACATCTTGCACTTCTCGTGTTACATTATAACGACTACCTTGAAATGCAGCTTTCACTTTATACAAAGAAGGAAACGTTTGTAATTTAAGTTCTTGTACTAATAAATGTGAAATGAAGTCATGTGAACTACCATCGTCATGTAGAATTTTAACTAGTTTGTTATTTATTGTACCCTGCATGCAAAGAAGAGAGTGTAGAGAGATATCGTTACCCAAGGTACTTAAATCCTTCTCCAGTGATTCCTCTGTCCAAACAGGAGGAAGAGGTGAATTATTGTAATCCTCCATGGTGCTCTTGGACCCTTGCTCTCAACCTTGGTGTATTGAACCTTCTTGTTTGCAACCTTGGTGTTTCGATCCCGTATTCTCAACCTTGCTTGGTATCTTGAACACTCAATCAAGTGCCACCCAAGGATTTTTAAGGAATTCACACTTCCAAGCTAGCTCATTGGAAAGTTCGTTCCGAGAGCTTTCCAACATTATATTACACGCCTCAATCCGACCTACGGATTGAGAGATACACTTGATTCTTTCTTGGGTCCAATCTTGAAATCGACGCACGCGCCTTCCACAAGTAATAAAGAGAGAGAACTTGAGTACAACTCCAAGAGATGGTGGAGTGGTCAAAGTACTTCCCTTGAAAGTAGGAGGTTGTGGGTTCAAATCCTCCTACCTTAGGGACTCTAAACCTCTCTATTACCACTCAAAAATTAAAATTGCCTCGCGCGTAGCCAACGGTCGCCAAGGGAGCCTTGGGTGCCAATGTTGCCAATGTATTGCCTAAGTTATTGCCTAAGTTCTTTGCCTTAGTCGACGCCTTAGGTGTAAACGTAGGTGTAAATGTAGGTGTAAACGTAGGTTCTGGTTCTGGAACAGGAACAGAAACAGAAACCGAAACCGAAACCGAAACCGAAGACGAAACAGAAACAGAAACAGAAACAGAAACAGAAGATGAAGACGGAGACGGAGATGGAGATGGAATCGGAATTCAGAACAGAGAACATAACCCTTTGTATTGACGCGTGCAGAGCTCTGATACCACTGTTGTCAAGATCTTGCTCACGCGCATACAGAGATTACGGACGCAGAAAAACACACAAACAATAGAGGCAACAAGAGACGAGACCGAACACAAGATTGGGTGCAATCTACCCCCATGCACTCTGTTTCGACAGTCCACAGAGTGCATGTATTTATAGGAATTTTTGATTACGTCGAAAAGAGTGATTATAAGAGGGCGGCTTTGAAAAGCAAGCGTGAAACTAAAAGTTGATAACTTTTACAGAAAGTCATCGCTTTCAATAACAGAAACTACGGTCTACAATGATCCTTATGCTAATCATTACTTTTTAACAATAGAACCTTCTATGCAGGTTTATTTACAAGCTAAATAATAATTATTCAGATTATTGATGTCCGCCCTTTCACGCCTTGCACGCTCCTCACGAACCTTCAGCTGCTATATCATAAACATCAAAAAACATATTAATACAGTAATAATATAACACTTTAGCAATGCATTGTTCAATAATATACAACAGTCCCAATCAAAATGTTTGTCATTCACAAGTTTAGTAAAAAACAATACATAAGATACTATTGGTGCTTTTCACTTGTCCGTTGGCTTGTGGGTGATATGGAGCCGACTTCTTATGAATAACCATGAATTCTTGTAATAAGCATTTTGTGAACTCATTCAAGAAGTGAGTTCCACAATCACTTAACAACTATATGGGCAACCCATATCTAGTAAATATGTTCTCAAACAGAAACTTATCTATGGTTTATGCATCATTTTTTCTAGTTGCCTTCAACTCTACCCATTTGTTTAGATAATCGATAGCGATAATAATAGATGCAACATATGAACTCTTAGTTGGGGGATTAATAGAACCAACAAAGTACATTCCCCATTTAGAGAATTCACATCCTCCCATCATGGATCTCAGTGATATCTCATCCTTGTGTATTAGATATTGAGTTTGTTGACATATGTCACACCTCTTCATGTAAGTGTGTGCATCCATGTGAAGGGTTGGCCACCGAATTCCTACAAATATTATAGCCTTGATCCCTCGATCATGTCCAAAGTGTCTTCATGCCACACCTTGGTGTGCACTTGCTAAGATCTTGAGACATTCACTCTCATGTACACAAAGTCTAAGATATCCATCCCGTCCACATTTGTATATATTATCTTCGATGAGAGTGTAATCTTAAGACTCTTGTTCTAGACTCCTCTTCCTTACTAAATTCATATCTTGAGGGAATGTCTTCGTCCTTAGAAATTCAATTAATGGATTGTTCCATTCCAATATTAATGACACTTGATATAAAGTCACATGGTCCATTGGGTGTCCACTAACACATGTTGGACAATTGTAGCTCAGTGATGAGTAGCACCTCCTTTAATGTCAATCCGGGAAGACGTGAGGATGGTATGAAGACCTCGAGCAAGTGGAGGCACAAGTGCGTGAGTGAGAAGCACACAAGCATGCACACACATACACGCACACGCGCACACACAGCAAGACAAAGAGTGAGAAGCAATGGAGTTCTTAGATTACTTTCAAAAACCTCTTACAAGTTCATTTCAATTACAATCCAACCTCAAAAATGAGCTCTCTAGCTCCTTTTATAGTTTTTGACTAGCTTTGGCCCTGTTCAGACCTAGTGTCCGGCCTAGTTAAAAATTAGGTTCCAGGGCTTATTAGAGGGCTCAAACGAGATCTAAAAAATATGAAAATTGGCAGGTAGATACTTCTAAAGCTCCTCAAGCTCAAGGACTCCTTGGCTTGCACAAAATGGAGCTACAAAAATACGAAATGATATTTACAATGGTTTTTAGTGATGAAAATCACTATTTGTGTAGGGATTTCCTCTACTGATTTGTCATACACCTCTTTGAGCTCCCTACTTGCTCTTTCTTCTTGTGTGCTCAACTCCTTGATGTCTGAAAAATTAGATGGCCTACTTGCCAGATCTTCTTTGACTGCCATGTCTGCTTGTGCTGTCCCTTCGCTCTGACTCTCTTCGTCTTGTGGCTCCTTCGGTTCCCTGACTGCTGCCAACACCCCCCCCCACTCTCGCGTCTGTCGCCCCTGACAGACCCTTGTCTAGAGGATTTTTGAACATAATATTGGACGACATCGGAGGCTAGGTGGTGTTCTTCGAGTCGTAAGCCGCGTGCTAGATCTGTGAGCAAATCATCCCAATTCACAGGTCCGGGAACATCTGGATGAGGCACCCTCAATTGTTCTGAGTGAATAGTTCTCTCCACAGCAAATAATTGGAGGAGATGTGATGGTCTAGGTATAAAGATTTCGGAGTGATATTCCCAGAATCCTGTGATGAACATCTCCTCAAATGTCTGTTTAAAGCAGGCTGGGAGGTACTTGATTCTGGCGTGCCAAGCATATATTACTTCAATTGAGGGGGTGGTACTCATATCGTACACCAGATCCTGGTTTCCTGTCACGAAGCCTGCTCCTGAGAAGTGGGGGTCCTTAATATTCTTAAACGTCCTGAAAGTGATCAACATTAATTCAAATATTTTCATACACATCTGGGCCATCACATCGGGATTATTGCGTAGCCGAATGCTCCAGTGACGGATTGTAGAAATCATGTAGTTCACCGTGGGGGGTCCTCGTGGAGGTGCTATATAAACGTAATTTAACCATTTTGCGCAGGCTTTGATGTCTCTGATGGCAATAGTGAATTCAGGCCAGGTGCGTCTTCGAAGAACTGGAACGTAACAAGGATTATATTTAATAAACAACGGCATATTATTCCAGGTTCGGACCATTTCAGGATATGTTTCCAAAAGCTTGATTCTCCAGGTGGGTTGATGGATGGACCCACGCTTGCTTCTTGTTCCACCGTTGATGGGCTAGGTGAATCTAATCTATGATCCAATGTGGTACGTTGATAGGGAGGTTTTCTGTCTCTGCCAAATACAAGCTAAACCATATCTTCTTTGGGGGCATGGTGAATCTTTCCTGGGCGGGGAAAGCAAAATGCTGCATGACGGTCCGTAGATGAAGAGCGATGGTCGGTGTCATTGCAACCATATCCTTCAGCTTATTGAGATCTTTATGTTTCATTTTGCGTGGAACCATTGTTTCCTTTTCAGTAGGAATGTGCATACCATACATGCCCAATGCTTCTCGTACCAGATTGAGGATTAGTTTGAATCTTTTAAGTTCGTGGCCTGGCAATAGTGAGGGTAACACAAAAGTGCTGTCGCCTCCCTTGGCCCTGCTAGGAGTGATGGTACTGATAAGATAAGAACAACGTAAGAAATCTGGCTTCGGTAAGTGGGCCCTGAAATAACTGTCCAGGCCAGCTTTGGTCCATACTGCACCCATTACTTCGGCATTCTGATAGCTCTCAAATTCGCGCGTGAGAAAATGGTAGCGTCCCCATTTACCATTAAACTCCAATTCAGCTTCCCAAAAATAGGTTCCATCACCCAATGGTCCTGCAACATCGCTGAACCAATGAGCGTGTTTGCCCACTTGAGAGGTGTGCCCCTGGGGAGAATCCTGAACTCGGAGTACATGCACAGCTTGAAGTTCTTGCGGTCTTTCGGTGAGATGTGGTTCGAGGAGGAGTGTTTCTATATCCACAATCTGTGCGCTGGATCCGGCGTGAGAACTGGCACCTCCGGCTTCTGCCATGGCCCTGCTTGCTTGTTGGTTCTGTGAGAATATAGAACCATGTGTTAACATTGTAATGGACAGAATAAACCCGTCGTTGCCTCGTTACAACATTAATATGAGGTAGATGATGAGTCAGTGGTCAGTAAGTGCACGATGACAGTGTGTGTAGTTAATGCTTGGATAGTCCTAGGAGCTAGATGGAAAGATGCACTGTCTGACTACTGCAGTTAGTAAGTGGAGATGAATTCATAGATTGGGGTCGGGGGGTTTATTACAAGTCTTGGGTTGCCAGACACCATGAATGGCTTTTGGTCTTGGTTTTGTGGAGATTCGGGAGGGTTGCATAAGTAATTCTGCTGGGAGTTGTTGTGTCATTGGGACCCATTTACGAGTGAGTCTGTGCGTGCTTCTAAGTGGCAGTGTGTTCGAGTGTATCAAACAAGAGTGGGTGGCGGCTGCTTGAGCGCGTGAACCCTGTCGTGTATGATGTGAATTGTGTGGGGTTAGTTGAGCCCGCAAGCAAGCCTTAGGCACCCAAATTTGTCTTGATTGTGGGTCAACCTCCATCGACTTCTTGGGTACCCAAATGGATTTCACTTTCTCAACAGAGGTTTTAGGAGTCCTCTTATTAGCATCAAGTCGTTGATTACTAATAGGAAGTTGAGACCGTTGTTGCGACTTAGTTACGGTCGGCAGCTCGTCTTTCCGCACCCACATTTGTTTCATCGGCTGAGTTGTTCTGCTTCGCGCGTTCTTTTGGTCTCTCGCCTGGAGAGTCTTCAGTGATTGATCTGCCCTTAGTTGCTGCCTCCTTCTGGCCTTTGGAAAAGAAGGGAGTTCCATTGTGGTTCTGACTCCTTCTTTGAGATCTTCATTCTTCTGCATCACATAGCCTTGGACAAGAACAGCATGGTCAACTTCATGTGTACCCCTGGAGGGACCAGGATTCCGTGCCTTTTCTAGTTCCTTGAGTGCTCCATTATTTAACTCAATTGTAATTCTAGTTTGATTCACCCATACCTGAAGAAGTCCACTTCTTAGGTTTAAGTTGACTGCTTGGTCATAGATCCAGTCTTGACCCAAGACAAGGGGCTCAGTGAGGTCCTCATCTTGACACACTAGTACTTTAACTGTCATTGCCTCATCATGAATATAGAGGGGAAGTTCCACCTCACCCATGCAAGGGGTTTCCACGCCTCCCAATCCTATGAGATATGCTTCCACAGGATTGACAGTTAATTGCAACTCTTGACAGTAAGACAATTTAACAGCACTAGTGGCTGCACCTGAGTCGATCAAGGCTTTTACAGTCCTTGCACTCTTTCCTTGTCCTATATCTAAGGTTATGAAAGGACGTCGATCAGTTATCCTATGAGAGCTAACACCTGAAACTTCACACATAGCCACGTCGTATCCTTGATCTGCATATGCATTTTGCCTAGGGTGCTCTCTACCTTGTCTTCTTAATTTCATTCTCCGTATGCGCTCTAGGGCTTCTGCTTGAGCTTCTTCTCGAATTCGCTTTTCTTCCTCTTTGCGTTTCTTAGCAGTATTGAGTCGACTTAGCATTTCCTCTGTGAGAGGTTCCTGATACAACTTGACTCTGCATCCGCTGATATAACTTGGGAGAACATCGCCTTCTAATGTGGCTAGTTGCACTGCTCCACTTGTTGAGATTCCGTTAATGATCATGGGTCCGTAGCCTCTCTTCTCCAGTTTCCTCGCATGTTGCTTCAATGTGTAGACTAAAACTAAGTCGCCTGCCTTTAAACCTTTATCCTTAACGTGGGCATCAAAGTAGGCCTTCTGTCATTTCTTAGCTGCATATATCCCTGCAGCTGCTCTCAGTCTTGTTTCTCCTAATCATTCAAGGTCAAAAAGTCTTGAGGAGAGTTCATGACCCATCCATTCGTGCTCTTGTGCTACTTTTAATGTAGGTATTAAGAAGTCCAAAGGTAGCACGGCATTTTGGCCAAATACCATCTGAAAGGGGGTGGCTTGGAGTACCGTTTTGTAGGCGACTCGGTATGCCCAAACAACATGGTGTAGCTGTTTGTCCCAATCAGAGCGTTTATTGTTTACTAATTTTGTCAGTACATTGCATAAGATCTTGTTGGTGCTCTCAGCCTGGCCATTTGCTTGAGGGTGATAGGGGGCAGACTTCTTATGTACTACCAAGAATTATTGGAGCAGATTTTCAATTACTTCGTTCAAGAAATGAGTGCCTCTATCACTTACTAGCTCTATAGGTAGCCCATATCTTGTGAATACATTTTCAAACAAGAATTTAGCAGTTGTCTCAGTGTTGTTCTTTGTCGTAGCTTTTACCTCCACCCACTTGGTGAGATAATCCGTGGCCACAATGATATATTCATCATGTGAACCCTTAGCTGGGGGATTAATAGGGCCTACAAAGTCTATTCCCCACTTAGAGAATGCACGTCCACCCATCATAGGTTTCAGTGGCATCTCATCTTTGCGTATAGGATACTGAGTTCGCTGACAGACATCACACCGTTTCACATAGGTATGTGCATCCATGTGAAGGGTCGGCCACCAGAAGCCTGCAAATAGTATTGCCTTGATCACCCGATCTGGTCCAAAGTGTCCTCCTGCTACACCTTGGTGAGCAGTTTCCAAGATCTTGAGATACTCACTCTCATGGACACATAGTCTCAGGTAACCGTCTTTACCACGTTTGTATAGGTTATCACCAATAAGTGAGTAATCCTGGGCTTCTTGTTCTAAACTCCTTTTCCTAGCCAGAGTCATGTCTGGAGGGAATGTTTTCGTCCTCAGGAAGGATACTAGTGGTTCACTCCAATCTGGCACTATGGATACTTGATAAAGAGTGGCATGTTCCACAGGTGGTTTAGTGCAGCAGATTGGGCATTCCTTGCACAACTTTTGGACATGAGCTTCCATAGTTGGCCAATGTACTCCTAGTCTCCTTAGTGTCTGTAAGGTTCGTTGCTTTGAGTAGTGTTGCTCTAATGCACCTACATGTGCTAAATGCAACCATTTAGTGTACTCGTCCTCTTCTACACAACAAGCCAAGATTCCTTGATCTGTGTGCTTGTACATACTTCCAGCCGTGATGTGGTACTTTTGGGCTTTTACTACCTCTCTATTCTGTGTGGCTATTACTTTGTGGTTAGGTCCATATGTTAACACTGGTACCAATGGCTTAGCCCACTGCGGCACCACTTCCAAATTAAACAAGTAAGCATCAGGAAGGTCATCTGACACTCCTTGTGGGGCTTCGCCAGATGTGAGCCTAGAGAGATGATCCGCTCTCAAATGAGTCCTCCCTTTCCTTACCACAACCTCAAAATCATATTCCATTAGCAAGAGAAACCATCTTACTAATCTTCCTGTATTGCATGGCTTGTTTACGAGATATAGCAATGCCTGATGATCAGTAAAAAATTTAAACTTATTTGCAAGTAAATAGTGTCTAAATTTCTTAACTGCATATATCATGCCTAAGCCTTCTCTCTTAGTAGTGGTGTAATTTCGTTCAGCTGCATTCAATTGTCTACTGGCATAGGCAATTGGAAGATCCATATTACCTTCACCAGTAGGTTGTGCGAGCACACATCCAATAGCATAATTGGATGCATCCACGTGAACATGGAATGGCTTGTTCCAATCTGGTGTGGTCAAGATTGGTGCTGAGCATAATCTTCGTTTAAGCTCATTGAAGGAATTCTCACATTCCTCAGTCCACTCAAAGTTAGTCAGAAGTCCATACATGGGCTTTGCAATGACAGCATACATGTGAATGAACCGGCGGTAGTAACCACAATGCCCCATGAAAGCTTGTACTTCCTTGACATTCCTTGGCCTAGGTAGTTTTGCTATGGCTCTCACTTTCTCTTCGTCAGTAGATATGCCATTCTTTGACACTATGTGCCCTAGAATTTTGCCTTGCCTAACCATAAAAACACATTTTTCTGGGTTTAGGCAGACTTGATATTCTCTACATTTGTCAAAGATTTATCTGAGTTGAGGAATATGGGTTTGTATAATGTTGGAATGAGCACAAAGATCATCAACATAGACTTCTAAATTCTTCCTCAAGAACTCCTTAAATACATGGCACATTAGTCTCTGGAAGGTAGCTGGTGCATTGGTAAGCCCAAATGGCATTACACGAAAGGCAAATACACCCCACTCTATGGCAAAAGCTGTTTTATGCTGATCTTCTGGAGCTATGGCTACTTGATTGTAGCCCGAAAATCCATCGAGGAAGCTGTACACTTCCTTGCCTGCTACTCTTTCTAAGAGATGTTCTGTGATGGGAAGCGGATAGTTATCTCGAATTGTGGCTGCATTGACCTACTTCAAGTTAATGCATACACGCAGCTTGCCATTCTTTTTGGGCACCACTACGATGGGGGATACCCACTCAGTGTGCTCAATTTCATAGATAAATCCAGCTTCGACCAGTCTATCTATCTCCTCTTTGATCTTAGCAGCGTAATTATCGTTATATGTATAGGGTTTTTGCTTAGAGGGTTTAGCATCTGAGGTCATGGGGATGGTGTGTGAGCATATGTCTGGGTCAACACCCTTCAAATCCTTGTAACTCCAAGTGAATACATCCCTGTATTCTCTTAGCAAGGCTATTAACGCATGCTCTTCTTCCTCTGTTAGGTCATGGCCTATGTATGTGCATCTCTCCTCTCCTTCTTCTAAGGCCACTACTATTTTCTTGGTGGTTTCTTTGTTATCATAGGCCTCTCCTGATTGTGCCTCTCGTTTAGGCATTCTTATCATGACTCTCCTGTCGTCTATCTCATACTTCTTAAAATTTTCTGGGACCTCAAACAAAGATTCTTCCTCTTCTGGTGAGACTTCTCTCTTCTTTCGTTTCTTTCCTTCTTCCTTCGGGGTCACATGTGTGGCTAATCTTACATCATTTGTAAGCTCTCCATGCCTCTGGGGTTGAAATTCTACTTCATGGAAGTATTCTTCATCTGATGCAAAAGGTGGGTCCATAATGATTGACTCTAGATCGGAGTCATTTTCATCCTCAAATGCATCAGGGCTAGGTTCGCATTCTTCTAGAACAGCCTCTCCCATGATTGGCTCTATGGAGAAGACTGAAATGTCATAGCCATCTTCATCACAGTGAGGTGTCCATTGTTCTTCATGGATGGCTACATCCATTGTTGCTAGGATTTTTGCCCAGCCATGGGGTTCAAATTCCTCATCAGGAAGGACTACAGGTGCATAGGCTGGGTCTTGAATTGATCTATGGTTTTCTTTTGCACCTACCTCTCTGGCTTTCTCTCTCTTCTCTTCTTCTACTGCTACCTTACACATCCATAAGTGGGTGTCTTCATGCATCCACAAGGATCCGGATTCTATGGAATGCACAGACTCAGTCTCATCTTTGGCTCTATGGATGGGATTCCATTGAATAGGTGGTACATCTCTGTGAGAGTAATCCTTAAGATTGACTTTGGTCGTAACACCTAAGTGTTGCAAGTACAAAGAATTGGTTACCCAATCCTGTACCACTTGCAACTCTCGCATAAAAGGTCGTCCCAAGATCATCTCATAGGCATGATTTTTGCTGAAGTCACATATGGCAAATGTGTGCTCAAACTCGACACCACAGGTGGTGAGAGTTATTCCTTCTAGCAATCCTAAGGGTCTCTCAATATGACCATCGGCCATCTGCAATTTCATTCTCGTTGGCCTGAGTGCTGGCTTGCCCCAACGCTTCCATAGGGAAGTGGTGGCAATTGCAACTCCTGCACCTGAGTCCAAAATTGCCTTGGTGGTGTACTCCTGGTAGGTAATGGGAAGACAGGTGTTCCCTTCTTCACCTTCACACATATCTCCTATCTTATCCAAGGGTATCTCTGGCACTGTTCTATGTGATCCTACCTGGGAATGAGGTTTCACTATCGCTGGTACTTGTTTGGCGACATGTTCCCATACTTCTGGTCTAACCTTAAGCAGCTCTTCCAAAGTGAGATTGCACTGCACTTTGGTGTTTTTCACTACCTCTGTGTTCCTGGGTATGAGTGAGTCCTCATTCCGTACCATGACCGTGGGTGTTCTCATACAAGTAGACTTAGCTTCCCATGGGCCTGTGAAGTGGGGTAATTCTTGTAGAGAGTTAGACTCAAAGTCTAGTCTTTCTTGAGAGTGGGTGCTCTCCTGCTCCTCATAAATGGATGGGATTTCTTGTGGGAATTGGTCATGTGCATCATCCACAAGTTCAATGGGAGGAGGGACTTCACTTTCTTTAGCCCATTTGTCTTCTTGAATCTCGCGTAGGAATTCTGGTGTGAACCGATTCATAGAAGATGATGTGTCTGGCTCCGTAGAGTTAGGCACGTAGGCCTCAGGCACATAGGCTTTCTGGGTAGGAAGACCTGCTCTTATACTAGCCTTGTCATGGTGTTGAGGGGCGAGTTCCTTTTGTGATTGTGCCATTAGATTCTCTATTCTTTCTAGGGAGGGGGGGTTGTCTGGTTCAGTGGAATTGGGCTCATAAGCTTTTGATGGGGGATGGGTCATGTTTTGCTTGCTTTATCTCTTTCTTGATTTTTTTCTTCCTTGGCAGATCTTGCAATTATGCCCTCTAACTTCTCTAGAAGTCCATCCAAGTGTAATTGCATCTTGGCTGAGCCCGAGTAATTGAAAAGGCGACTGGCTTCAAACATAGTCTGAGCCAATGCGACCATCTTCGCGCAAAGCTTGGTTCTTTCTATCTCTAGGTCAGCTCTAGGGTAGCACTTGTCATGATCTGTGACATTTGGCCCTTCTTGGATGTCTATGTCTTCAGGAGTGGGATCAGCTAATACTGATCCTACTCTAGGGGGTGGTGGAATCGTATGAGGTGGGTTGGAAGGTTGCGGGTCGGATGGCGATGGGAATGGTGGTGGTGGGGTAGTGTGAGAGGGAGTTTGAGATGTGAGTTCAGTTATCCTGGCTTTGGTTTCTCTTATGCTTTCCTCAAGTTCACTCATCTTTTTAGCCCATTGTCTTTTCATTCTTTCCCGACTATCTTTCCACGCTCTAGTCCTTTTCTTTGTCATGCTCTCGGTTTCACTAGCCTCTGGGTTCTTATCCTGGTTTACCCCTTGGTTCTGCTGCAATGCCTGAGCTTTAGTCACTACCTGTACTGGTGCGGTGGATGTCACACTTCCTGTGGAGTCTACCACCAACCCAATAACGTTAATAGGAGTGATTTTTGGCATATTATTAGGATTCTTAGGGCAATCTCGTAAGAGATGCTCCTTCCCACATTCTTGGCAAAAGCCCTGAATTGTCACTGACTGGGGTTGTGTAAGTGGAGGTAAGGGACAATCACGAATGAGATGATCTCCCTGACATCTGTAGCACGGTCCTCTTGGGAATGGAGGTCTTACTTGCTTAGGTTGAGGCCTAGGGTTGGGATTTGCATACATGACGTTTGTGTAATCTGACTCCCAACTAGGTTCACTCGGTTCCTCACTGTAGTAGGACTCACCATGTTCAGGAGATTGCATGTAGTAAGCCTGGGGACTATCGACATGTGTAGAATCAAAGCTATGGTCACTGGGGTCACTTTCAGAAAGCAATGGTGTTACAGGGACTATAGCTCTATTCAGGTTTTCTTCTGCTGCTGCATATTTTACTGGGATCACATTAGCTGGGGCTCGGGGTTGTTGTGCTAACACAAGCTGAGGCCTTTGTTGGTTTTGGTATGGCTGCTGATAAGGTTGTTGTGGCCTGCCATATGGCTGTGGAGGGTACGGGTTCTGGTATCTTCCCTGCGGTGGATAGGGTTGAGGGTAAGTTTGCCTAACTGTTTGCTTATTGTAGGGGCAATCTTGTGCGGTGTGATTGGTGTACCTCCGTTCTATGGTGCAGTACTGGCTACTAGGATTTACTTGGGGCTGAGCCATAATGGGACATACGTTCGCCATGTGGTCGCCACCACAAGTATAGCACCTTTTCACAGGAACTCAGGGACAGGGCATCTTTCAAGATATTGCCTAAATCTCCTTCCTGCAAGTCTCACGGTCTCTTGAGGGGTTTGCTTGAAGCTGTGAATCAGTGAGGAGGTATTATGTCTTATGCCACTCTTAGAAAATTCAATGATGAAAGCCTCTAGGAGTTGGTCTATGCTCCTGAACTGTCTCTCGTTTAGTGGTTGAAACCATGTCGGGGCAGTGTTCCTAAGGGTTAGACCAAAGGCATTGTACTGCGTGAATAGATCCTCCACTTGTTCAGCTCTCAGGACTTGTCTAAACTCTGCCACATGATCGTATGGGTCTCCTGTGCCATCGAAGTAATTCTTCATGGACTTAACTAGCTGAGTCAGTCTCAAAGTCCTTGTGTGCTCTCTAGGTCGTGGTAGAGGGAACTCATCCGCATTTCTTTGATTCCTGTGAGCTCTAAGTACCTCAGGCTCTACTCTATTTGTTTCCGTCCTCGTTCTTTCTCTGCCCCCTGAGTTGGCAAAGCTCACCTCCGGCCTTTCTCTATGTCTATCTCTTTGAGTTCCGTGAGCGTGGGAGGTTCCAGCTCCTGGGTGACCAAAGGACACGTTCGATCTTGGTTGGGGGAAAACGAATTCACCCTTCCAAGTGTAAGCATGCCTATCATTTTCTGTCACCACAAAGATCCTCTCTGAGGCGTGATCTAAGTAGGTCACTCTGCCTGGGCTATCAGGATCCTTAAACTCATAGATCATGATTGTTCCTATATCAGTTGGCTGATCAGATTTATACCTCCAAAAGGCTTCGTCAGTTTCTCAATTGAGGAGCAAATCTATGCTCTTATTATCCTGGGGAATCCACTCTGGTGTGATAATCCTAGTGAGAACCGATTTGCCTCGAGGGGTTCTAGGTTCTGTACCCATGTTTCCTTGCTCTAGGTCCCCTAAGTCCGCTTCTGAGATCACATTTCCAAATTCGTCCGTCCTATCTGGGTGACTGGTGACTACGTATATGGTTCCTTCTTTGTCCAAGTATGCTCCGTTTTCAAACTTGACAGCTGGGCGCTCTAGTCCAATGGATTGATCAGGATTCTTAATCTGTACCACAGATCTTCCTAGGCCGTCCTCATAGATGCTGGCACCTAATCGGTTGGTCCTAAGGTATTCCAACTGCGTTTTGTATGGGCCTTCTACCCTGTGCAAGTAGGGCACTCCTAAACTTCCCGTAGGTCTGTCCATGCCTTGAGACATCTCTGATTCACTGGTATCAGAGCTAGGGTAATGCGAGTGGTGACTCAGCTACTGGGCCCAAGACCTCGCAGTATGATTGACGCTAGCTTCTGAAGACCTAAGGCTTTGTCTATCTCTTACTAGATGTCGTCCTGATCTAAGGTTCATATGCCTAACTGATTAACCCAATTTTTCCCAAGTACAACCACGTTTCTGAGTCCTTTGTATCAATTACTTAATCCCCTTTTTATGTTGATTATCGTGTTTATACTCTTGTCTGATATCACGTCGTTAGGAATACTTGAGTTTACTTTCGCACTTTAGTTTGGTCGTTTCACGTTAGGTTCTTTTCCTTTAAGGTTGTCGTTCACACACACATGTTATCTCTTGTCTTGAACTTGATTGATTTATCTCGTGCCTATCGTTGCCTGGAATTACTTCTAACGCTACCCGCACTTAGCCTAAACTAAGAATTGATAGAGGGTGTTGCGGGTTTTCCAACCTTGAGTTCCTTTCCTTGTGTTGTTGCCCTGGTGTGCCCAGGACGCGCGTTCCCAAGCCTGCACTTACTCTTGCTTTGCGTACCCTTTGATGCTCTCAAAGGACCTGTAAAAGGCCCACTGTTAGCTCAAGACTTAAATTCAAAAGACAGAACCAATCACTTTCATTCATGTAACACTTCACCAATTTGCACTATGACTTTTTGGACACAACTCTAGAAATCCCTGAATTTTTGTTCCCCCTGGGTATGGTCAACTTCAAAATACCCTTTCTAATATTCCTGATCTTAATTTAACCGTAGCCAGTCGATGTTTTTGTTGTACTCCCCGCAAGCTTTCCAACAAAACAAAAATCACGGCAAACGGATTTCGTATGAGAAAGTTATGCCCGTTTAGGGTTTTGGGACTAAAACAGGATTAAACTAGGTTAACAGGCAAACAAGAATTCTCGGGTTACTTGGGTCATGCCCTCGTAATGCAATACTACACCCTAGTGTTTGTCCCACACTTGGCCCAAAATTTAGACCATTATTTTTGCCCTAAAAATTTGACCTAAGTTGCGCTTCTAACGTGTTCGCAAAGTCTGTCGGTCACGATTGACAGGTCAGTCGCGATTGACGTGTCGATCGCGATTGACAGGTCCATCGTGGCTGTCAGTCGCGATTGACTGGTCAGTCGTGATTGAAACGTGGCCGAAAATTCAGTCAATCGTGGTCAAAGGGTCGTTGACTCTGTCGATCGCGATTGATGTGTCGATCGCGATTGACAGGTCGGTCGCGAGGGTCTGTCTGTTGTGGTCAAACAATCGTTGACTTTGTCAGTCGCGATTGACAGAGCCGTCGTGGGCTTTCAGTCGCGATTGATGGGTCGATCGCGATTGATGACTCGATCGCGATTGACACGTGTCACGCGTATGATCCGTCGGTCGTGGTCAATCGGTCGTTGACTCTGTCGGTCGCGATTGACAGAGCCGTCGTGGGCTGTCGGTCGCGATTGACGTGTCGATTGCGATTGACAGGTCTGTCCATCGTGGTTTGTCGATCGCGATTGACAGAGCGATCGCGATTGCCAGAAATCTGATGAATTTCAAAAAACTAAACACATTTTTGGGAAGCTCTAGGCCTGTAGATCATGGTTTTGCACTTTGTTTGGCAATTTGAGCATTTTTTCTGTCGGTCGCGATTGACAGAGGTCGGCGACACACAGACAGTTATGGCGAATTCCGTACCTGCGCAGAGTGCTGGGGACGATGATGCGGCCTGTACCTGCAATACAGCTCAAAAACATGCAAAAACAGCACACACAATTTCGCTCTCTCGCTCTCTCTCACAAGTGAAATGAGGGAAATGAGGTGGAGAAGGTGATATGATCAAAAAACTAAAATTTTCGCGATGATGGAAATGGGGGTGGAAGATGGTGATGATGATGATGGTGATGATGGTGGTAAGATAAGAAAGAGAAAAATAGGAAAAGTAAAGAAATTACCTACAATGCCAACGTTTCCAATCTACTTCTTACCATCACACGCTCGTCCTCAAAGCTCGATCCCCGACAACGGCGCCAAAATTTGGTGTAGCTCAGTGATGAGTAGAACCTCCTTTAATGTCAATCCGGGAAGACGTGAGGATGGTATGAAGACCTCGAGCAAGTGGAGGCACAAGTGCGTGAGTGAGAAGCACACAAGCATGCACATACATACACGCACACGCGCACACACGGCAAGACAAAGAGTGAGAAGCAATGGAGTTCTTAGATTACTTTCAAAAACCTCTTACAAGTTCATTTCAATTACAATCCAACCTCAAAAATGAGCTCTCTAGCTCCTTTTATAGTTTTTGACTAGCTTTGGCCCTGTTCAGACCTAGTGTCCGGCCTAGTTAAAAATTAGGTTCCAGGGCTTATTAGAGGGCTCAAACGAGATCTAAAAAATATGAAAATTGGCAGGTAGATACTTCTAAAGCTCCTCAAGCTCAAGGACTCCTTGGCTTGCACAAAATGGAGCTACAAAAATACGAAATGATATTTACAATGGTTTTTAGTGATGAAAATCACTATTTGTGTAGGGATTTCCTCTACTGATTTGTCATACACCTCTTTGAGCTCCCTACTTGCTCTTTCTTCTTGTGTGCTCAACTCCTTGATGTCTGAAAAATTAGATGGCCTACTTGCCAGATCTTCTTTGACTGCCATGTCTGCTTGTGCTGTCCCTTCGCTCTGACTCTCTTCGTCTTGTGGCTCCTTTGGTTCCCTGACTGCTGCCAACAACAACCCTTACACATCCTATAGATGTATGCTTCTATCTTTGGCCATTATATGCCTACGTTGGAATCAATATCCTATTGGTTCATTCATATTCGAATGATACACCATGTATAGTTCTTAGTAATGGTCTTCCCACAGAATCGACGAAGCGCTACAACTTGTGTTGAGCATGTTGTTAGCTCTCCCACAAGCAAAACGAGAAGGCAAATGTGGTTACATTGTATTTTTCCCAAAGAAACGGTGCGGGTTCAATTCCCGATGGCAACACCTTCGTGAAATACTTTTGTTTTAAACTTTTGCTTTATTAAACCTTCTAGACGGTGGACAACAAAAAGCCACGGATGAAGGATTTAGCGACGATGGTTTCGTGAGTTTCTTCCTTCCGATAGCGATCGTAGCTTTTACGATCTTATGCTTTTGAGAGCTTTATTATTGCTTTTGGAAGAGACACAATACTATATAAGAAGAGCCTCATGCTCATTGTAATCATCCTTCACCTAGTGTTCAACACAAGCCTTGTGCTTGGACCTCAATAGAGGTGGTGTTTCTTCTAGCACATGGGGCAGCCATGGTGCTAACTTGAAGCATGTTGAGGAGAAGCTATGGAGTTCTTCTTAATGATTCTTCTTGGAGAAGATGAAGGGTGTGCTCACTCTCTAGCTCATGGAGAGGAGGTTATATCTTGTTCATGGCAAGAAGACTTGGTCATTAGCAGCTTGATGGTGAGGATCGTCCATCTACATGTTGTAGTTGAAGATTATCTTCTACAAGAAGATGTTGGGCTACTTCAAAGACATTGGATAATGGTTACCATAAGATTCACATCTTATGTTAAGTATTCAGGTACATATTCTCTTTATGCACACAGGTACTACTTGGAGTTTATGGAGGCAGTAACATCCATATCAGGGGGAGTCCTATTCGGCATAGGTACAAGAGAAATAGTACGTATATGCTTTATGCATATTTTGATGAGATGTTTGAGAAGGTGTGTTCACATGAGTTTGAGGATTTCCGGCAGCAAACTTGTTAGCATTCCTTGCTACTTTTTAAGTATGTGATCTTTCACACACGTATCTAACTTAGGGTCTTCCATAGCCTAAGGTTAGATGAGGGTTTGTTGATTATCAATTTCACACTGATCCTTCCTCTTTCAGTCACTCATATTCACTCTTCTATAACCTATTAGGTCACACATCTCATATATATTTAGATTACTTCCCATACATCTGAATATGTTTGTTACATTTGTACATTCACTCATTCATCTATTTCTCATCACATAGAGTGGTTGAGAGTTTTGCTCCTACATTGTACATTGAACATTGGTATATATGATACTATGAGTAAGCGATGGCTTACGTAACACCTTACACATGTCGTCTATTCTTTCTCTATCTTTGTCTCATCATCTGTATGATTAAGTTGTGGTATGTTCATGTTTTGTCAATATTGAAGATTGTTGGAATTAATGTTGTATATGCTAGACCTATGGAACCATGGACCTGTGATATGAGCCAAGGGCCTACCTCATTTCCAACATTTGGTATCAGAGCACTAAGGTTTTGGTTTCAGAACTTTAGGTCTTTGGCATCAATGCATCAAGGCTCATTCAGAATCCCAAGTTCCCAGACTTCCAGATTTACAACATATGATTTAAGGGCATCTTCTAACATTTGACATTTGACATACACACTTAATCTAGATGAGTAGAGATTTGAGAATTAGACAATTTAGTCACATGTGTATTCATCACTGTGGAGTATGAAGTTGATGATCTGTTAGCAACCGAATATTTTTGGAAGAATATGCAAATACTTTACAAAAGTATTGTTTGAAGACCCAGACTTGATGAAGAGAAGACTACTTCAAATTCAAGGAAGAATAATGGTTTAGAGAAGATGAAGGAATCAGATCAACATCAAAGCACAGGTATCAATTTCAATTATCGGATTATCATTTGCAGGTCATATCTTAGAAGAGCAGCTATGAAGAGATTTGAAGGTTTCAAGGAGTACTTTTATACACTTTCAGTCTTTTGAAAGTTAAAGGCTACATCAAAACAGGTATCTAGAGTTTTTTCTAGAGAGTTTTGAGAGATCTCTTTCATGGCAAGAAAGCTTATCTAAGAAGACAAATGTGAAGATGGGATGAGTTTTTCAGCCAAGTTTTTGTTGTAAGTTGGTTGGATATCAAGGTACAAATGTGATCTAGAAAGGTAACTCTAGAAAGGTAATTCATCATTCAGACAAAAGGTTGGTGAATTTAGTCGTTTCAGACATTTGAAGCAGAATTTTGATTCAGAAGATGATAAAACATGATTCTATATTCACTTCCATTTATATACCATGTTTGTTTTATCTCTTACTCTTAGCATTAGAGGAAGAGAAAAATTCATTTGAAGAAATCAAAAGTGTTTGCTACTTCAAGATGAAGAGAACAAAAGGTATGGAAGAGAAGTTTGAAGATGTTGACATCATCATCAGGTGCAAGAAAGATGCAGAAGAAGAAAGTCCATCATTTCCAAAAGAAAAGTAAGGCTTCCTTTTCTCATATACTTTCCATATACTTTTCCTATTTTATCCTCTACACCCAAAGACAAGTCTACGAGAACATCTTGTGTGAAGATAGTCTAAAGAAGAAGCGGTTTATTGTTTTGCATTACACTTGGTCATGATTTAGTAGATTTGACAAAGAATTGCATTGAGAGAAAAAAAGCAGCAGATATATGTTGTGACTCATATGTGTATGAGTTATATTGAAGCTTTTTGAGCAGGCAGCTTATATGTTCCCTCAAAGAATTCTTGGAGTGTCAATACAGAGCTACTTGGTATATGACAAGTTGCAGAGAAGTCTATTTCTTCTTTATCTAACTCTTAAGGTAAAAGAGTTTTGTAGCAGATGTTGAAGACTTGGGTTGAGGTTTTATGTTTGGAAATGGTTACCTCATATTCAGTATTTTTTAGAGAAAATTCAGTTTTGTTGCTGTACAAGTCAATAAAGAATCTACTTTCTATGATTGTCTAGACTTTTGGATACATGTTTGTATTCAAAAAGGTGTTCCATCATATCCTATCATTTGATTGAGAAGTGGAGTTAGCCAAAAGAAAATCAAGCAGGTACTATCACATTTCACCCGGGTAGAATATGAAAAGATGAAGTGTCCGCTTGCAACTTTGGGAGTTCTCAAGGTGAGAAGTTTGTCCACTTATGTTTCAAGTAGGAATTGCGAATTCTTGGAAGGATTTGTTTGAAGAAAAGTTTTACAACTTTTTGAGAAGCATGGACACTTGGAGACATTCAGGTAAATAAATCAAACATTCAATAATGAAGGCTTGATGAGAGCAGATTCTACACAGGAGAGATCATTGATCTTGTATGATCTTGTATGATCTTGAGTATTTATGAGTCAGTTGTCTATCCTTTGTTTGTGAAGGTTCTTAACATTGGAAGAAGTAAGTCAAAGATTCAGATTCTATCAGATTTGTGTTGCAGAGAGATAGGTGAAGATACTTGTTATGTTGTAGAAGGTTATGAATCCTATAAAGCTTTCAGCAAGGTTTTGTTATGTTAGAATCAGCTAACCTTATTATACAATATTGAAGCCGAAGACTTACAGTGAAAGCTATTAGCAACTGCAGTGCTAATAAAAAGGGTTCAGAGATTTTGTTTCACATATAGGTATTGATCACTGAAGATCAGATCTGTTGAAAGAAGGAAGACGTTCCAGATTTCATAAAGTCTGATATATTTGAAGAATTTTGGATACTACTATTAAGTCATCCAGGGGGTGATGAAACATGGACTTATTTTCAGCCATATGTGAAAGAATCTAGAGCCATACCTACAGGTGTTCCTATTTCAGGTATTCCTATATTTCCTTTGTCAGGTTCTCTTTATGTTCTAGCTTTGAAAGAAGAAGGAAGAAGGAGAATGTTTGGAGAAAGTTCCTGTTAGGATGTTCCTGTTCAGGAGAAGGTTCCAAAGTTCTATTAAAGAGAAGCTTGATATTTCAGAAAGGTATGTTTTAGAAGTGCGCACATATATGTTTATACCAGGTTCTAAAGGAAAGAGGTATGAAGGATTTAAAGGATGAAGACATGATGACATCATAAATATGATTTTTTTATGAGACTCATATTTCAGTTGATTTCAATTGAGTTGAGTTGATTTGACTTGAGTACAGTCAGAGATGAACCAACAGTGTTCATAATACGCTAAGTTGTGAGTTTTCAGTCACAGGTTCCAGGATTCAGTTCTTGATTATTTTTAGTGTATTTACATGACACAGCAAAAGTATGTTGAGAAACCTTTTTGGAAGGTAAATGCAAATATGTAGATCCTAGTGTTTGTTTTCATGTTTTTGAAGACAGGAGATAGCAGGTTCAGAGACAGTTCATGCTATATTTATTGTCAAGCAGTGATTGCTTGATGCGTACACTATTGGATATCTAGTTTTCATATTTTCTCAAGTATTATGGTTCATATTCAGCAAGTTCAGATTTTTTGAAGGAAAGTCAAATTCAGTTTTGAAGAAGACTTTTGAAGAAAAGTTTTGAAGGTCAATTTGGGAGTACAAGCTTGAAGCTTGTGATAGTTTGCAGATTATGAAATTTGCAGATCCAGTTCAGATTGTACCAATATGACATTGCAGGGGGGATTGTTGGAATAATTATCCTATTGGTTCATTCATATTCAGATGATACACCATGTATAGTTCTTAGTAATGGTCCTCCCACAGAATCGACGAACTGCTACAGCATGTGTAGCGCGTGTTGTTAGTCCTTCTACAAGCAAAACAAGAAGGCAATGTGGCTACACTATATTCCTCTCAAAGAAACGGCACGGGTTCACTTCCCGGTCGCAGCAGCTTCGCAAAATACTTTTGTTTTAAACTTTTGCTTTATTAAACCTTCTGGACGGCGGACAGCAAAAATCCACGGATGAAGGATTTAGCGACGATGTTTTCGTGAGTTTTTTCCTTCCGATAGCGATCGCAGCTTTTACGATCTTATGATGTTGAGAGCTTTATTATTGCTTTTGGAAGAGACACAATACTATATAAGAAGAGCCTCATGCTCATTGTAATCATCCTTCACCTAGTGTTCAACACAAGCCTTGTGCTTGGACCTCAATAGAGGTGGTGTTTCTTCTAGCACATGGGGCAGCCATGGTGCTAACTTGAAGCATGTTGAGGAGCAGCTATGGAGTTCTTCTTAATGATTCTTCTTGGAGAAGATGAAGGGTATGCTCACACTCTAGCTCATGGAGAGGAGGTTATCTCTTGTTCATGGCAAGAAGACTTGGTCATTAGCAGCTTGATGATGAGGATCGGCCATCTACATGTTGTAGTTGAAGATTGTCTTCTACAAGAAGATGTCGGGCTACTTCAAAGACATTGGATGGTGGTTAACATAAGATTCACATCTTATGTTAAGTATTCAGGTACATATTCTCTTTATGCACACAGGTACTACTTGGAGTTTATGGAGGCAGTAGCATCCATATCAGGAGGAGTCCTATTCGGCATAGGTACAAGAGAAACAGTACGTATATGCTTTATGCATATTTTGATGAGATGTTTGAGAAGGTGTGTTCACATGACTTTGAGGATTTTCGACAGCAAACTTGTGAGCATTCCTTGCTACTTTTTAAGTATGTGATCTTTCACACACGTATCTAGCTTAGGGTCTTCCATAGCCTAAGGTTAGATGAGGGTTTGTTGATTATCAGTTTCACACTGATCCTTCCTCTTTCAGTCACTCATATTCACTCTTCTATAACCTATTAGGTCACACATCTCATATATATTCAGATTATTGCCCATACATCTGAATATGTTTGTTACATTTGTACATTCACTCATTCATCTATTTCTCATCACATAGAGTGGTTGAGAGTTTTGCTCCCACATTGTACATTGAACATTGGTATATATGATACTATGAGTAAGCGATGGCTTACGTAACACCTTACACATGTCGTCTATTCTTTCTCTATCTTTGTCTCATCATCTGTATGATTAAGTTGTGGTATGTTCATGTTTTGTCAATATTGAAGATTGTTGGAATTAATGTTGTATATGTTGGACCTATGGAACCATGGACCTGTGATATGAGCCAAGGGCCTACCTCATTTCCAACAGCCTAATCTCCTCAAATTTTGTAGGGTTTTGTATTTCAAATGATGGTGCTCAAATGCACCTACATGTGCTAATTGCAACCATTTTGCATATTCTTCCTCTTTCACACAACAACCTAGAATCCCTAGATCAGTGTGTTTGTATACACTTCTTGCCATTATATGATATTTCTAAGTTTTCACCACTTCTTTACCGTTTACTTTCATCATGGGATGCTTAGGTCCAAAAGTAAGAATTGGCACTATAGTTCTAGCCCAATCAGACACTACTTTCATGTTGAACAAGTACACATTGAGAATTTCATCTCATATTTCGTGCGGGGATTTGTCTGAAGTAAGTCTAGAAAGGTGATCTACCCTAAGGTGAGTCTTGCCCTTCCTGAAAATTATTGTAGTTTGAGGTCTACGGAAGCACGCAAATAGCAGAAGGAAGAAGAAGGAGCTTGGAACATAGCACAAAATACAGAATGTATCACCACTAGAATGTACAAAGATAAGTGACCCGTTAGGGTTATAGGCGTGTATACAAGCTAGGGGAGAAAACCTCCTAAACAGGGAAAAACGTGCCTTGGTGGTCCTAGTGTCTTCACACACATCAGTACCTAAATATATAAACAAATCCCCTTGGGAGTGATGCAGTGAACGAGGAGTTGGCACTCATTTATAAGGAGGTGCCAAGCTATCTGGAATCAATCCACAAAAGGAAGTAAGCCCAAAGCTTTGCAAAAAGATTGAAACTTCTCCCGAAGTAGAGCCTTTGTGAAAAGATCTACAATGTTCTCCTATGCCGGCACATATGCCAAATTGATCTCTCCAATAGAGAACCTCTCCCTGACATAATGATAGTGCACCTCAATGTGCTTAGTGCGAGAATGGAACACTAGGTTCCTCACAACTACCAATGGGCTCTGACTGTTAGTGAAGATGATGGTGGCAGAAGACTGATCAACACCCAAATCGGCCATAAGGTGTCTGAGTCACACAAATTCAATGGTCACTCTGAAAGCTACCCTATACTCAACCTCACAACTAGAAGTGGCCACAGTAGGTTGCTTTTTCTCAACCAAGATGTGCGTGAGCTACCAAGCATGAAGCAAAGACCACTGGGACACATGAGTGCCATAGAAACCAACCTAGTCAGAGTCAAAACAAGCATGTAAATCTAGCAATAGTGATCCCCCCTTGGGATAAAAAAATCCAAGTAACTATGTAGCACTCAAGTATCAAAAGATGCGCTTAATTGCCTGCCAATGCTTGTCACCTGGGCAATGCATAAACCTTCTCATCTATGAGACAACAAACTGAATATCTAGCCAAGTAATGCATAAGTAAATCAATCATCCAATAACGTGCTAATAGAGAATAACATCAAACGCATTCCCCCATCATGAAGACTCAATCATAAAATTGTCTCCAAAGGAGTGGCAATAGGTTTGCAGTCTTCAAGGCCAAAATGTTGCAATATTGTGTCAATATATTTTGTTTGACACAAATCTATTCCACCATCAACTTGCATGAACTAAATGCCCATATAATGATGCGAATGCCCCAAATCTGACATCTCAAATGAGGCATGTAGATCAGCTTTAAAATCAGCAATATGCTTCTCATGGGGACCAGTGAGCAGCATGTCATTAACATTCACAACAATGATCAAAAGCACATCATTTGCTGCTTAACATATAAGATTCTCTTGATTGGACTATTCCCAAAACCATGTGCACTTAGATAGGCATGTATCTTTTCATACCAAGCAAGTGGTGCTTGTTTCAAACCATATAATGCCTTTTTTAACTTGCACATTTGGTTTTCGTGCCCTTTCTGCACAAAGCCATGGGGTTGAAAAACATACACTTCTTCATGCAAATCACCATTGAGAAATGTTTTCCAACTAATGTGCATTCCAACCATGATGAGCCCCAAGTGCACAGATGCTATGAACAGTGGTCATTCAACAAGTATGAGCAAATGTCTCTTCAAAATCAATGCCTCTTTCTTGAACATAACCCTTTGCAACAAGCCTAGCCTTATACCTATCAATTGTTCCATCACGCTTATGCATAGAGACTAGGTATCATTCTTCATTATAGCATCATATTCAAATTGCATAGCAACCATCCATTTTTTTGAATTTTGTGTTTCATCAAACAAAACACGCTCATTCTCATCATAGAGACTAGAGGCAAAGAATAGCAATCTAATGTAAAAAAAGCACTATGAGAGCCAAAACAAGTATGATATGATAGAGATGCATGTAATTTGTTGTCATGCAAAGTTTGCACCATCCATTTTTGCATAGTTTTTGCCTCCTCAATATCAGCTCTCTCATCAACAAGTGCATCATGTAAATTTGCATCAGAAATGGAATGATCTTACATCATCACATGAAACCTCTAAAGGCTGAGAAGTTGCCTCATTAGGACTAGCACTAGATTGTCCACTTGTAAAAAGAGGCAACAAAGTATCATACATGTCTTTAGAGCTAGTAGATGTCTCCTTAGTACATGAAAGTAATGGTTGAATAGCATCTTCCATAAAAACAACATCACGGCTGAACAAAATGTGTTTAGTCTATGGATGATATAGATGATAGCCTTTGCTTTCAAAACTGTACCCAACAAAAATACACACTTTATCATCCAATTTCCTACATTGTTGTTCAGGCACTAAT
This sequence comes from Ceratopteris richardii, assembly GCA_020310875.1. Lineage (NCBI taxonomy): Eukaryota > Viridiplantae > Streptophyta > Polypodiopsida > Polypodiales > Pteridaceae > Ceratopteris > Ceratopteris richardii. Next base: position 43,963,782 of record CM035410.1, read on the forward strand.
ACATATGCCAAACAACCAAAAACACCCAAGTGAGCAATAGATGGCTTGTGACCATGGCAAGCCTCATATGGAGTGATAGACTACAAAGATTTAGTGGGACACCTGTTAAGTACATATGCTGCACACATAACAACCTCAAGCCAAAACTTTTGTGGTAAAGCCTCACTCTTGACCATACACCTCGCCATCTCCATGAGTGACCTATTCTTTCGTTCAGGAACTTCATTCTATTGAGGCGTAAACGGCACTATACACTGATGTTTTATCCCATGTTTAGCCAAAAATGCATTAAAATTAGAAGACATATATTCCCCCCTCGATTAGAATGGAGGGTGCCCATTTTACATGCTGACAGATTTTTAGCCAAAAAAAAACTATTTGAATCACATAAACACTTCACACTTAGCTTTCAATGGATATACCCATGCATGCCTGGAAAAAGCATCAATGAAAATCATGAAGTAAAGATACTTTTCAAAAGAGGGTGTCTACATAGGACCATAGACATCACTATGAACAAGCTGCAATTTTGGAGTAGCTCAAATTGAACCATCTTTTGGGAACAAGGAACACTACATTTTGCCGAAATAAATCCTTCATAGACATGTTTACCAAGCACCTCAAGTTTGGGTAGAGAGGACACCATTTTAGATTTCTGCAAGCATAGCAAACTAGCAAAATTCAGATGACCAAAGGGTGCATGCCAAAGCTTTGCATATGACATAGCCTGAGAATCAAGTATTGCACGTGCTAAATCATTCACATATTTTTCATATTCTATGAGCTTATACATCCCACAACATAAAATGCAAGAAACAATAATGGCATTGCCATTTGACAGATCATGAACTGTACATTTGATATCAACAAATTTTACAACCAAGCTGATCTTGGCCAATGTTGTAATTGATAACACTTTTTTCTTGATTCCGCACACAAATAAAGCATCCAACAATGTAAAAGAACTACCATTAGCAATAGTTAGAATGATCTTACCAGCTCCCATGATAGGATAAGAGGAGTTGTTGGTGCATATGATAGTATTTCATGTAGGGGCAGGCTTGAGTGAAGTGAACAAGCACTACAAGGTAATATGTTTTGTTGCCCCACTATCAATGTACTGAACATCTGAGCCTACTGTAGACATACAATGTTCATGAGAAGATGGTTCATAAGTGAAAATTATGGTAAATGCCCATTCCTCATTCTACACAAGATTAGTAGACTCTGTTTTGGATGTAGAGACCTTTGCAACAACCATTGCAGCCTCTTTCTTCCTTGCCTCTTTAGCAGCTAGCTTTGGACAACTCTTTATGACATGATCATTTCCTTTACAATATTTGCAAAACAATTTTTTCTTTTTCGTTTTCTTCTCGTCTCTATTATCCTTCTTTGATTGTGTAGCATTAGCGGATTTTTGGAGCTCCATTTACCTTTTCCCTTCTGACTAACCAAGAAAGCTTGATCTGCAACACGCATAATGGACCTCTTTTTCCTAGACTGATCTTCTTGCAACAAAGTAAATACTAACTCCTCAAATTTTAAGGAATTTGGATTTCCTTTCATCATCAATCAAAGAGCAGAAGAAAATGACAAGTATAAGTATTGGCTTGAGTCTCACAAAGTCATAGAAGAAGATTTAAAGTGAAGACAATGTACAGTTCACTTGTGAACTACCTCTTGTAACTTTTGAAGTCTTCACTTGATGTAAAAGTAAAGGAATCTAAGTGGTTGAGTCCACTTGATGAAAAAGGAAAGAAAAGCCACAAATTTTTTATTAGGTGAGTAGGAGAATCAATCACCAAAAGATTGGAGAGTGATTTTAGGCAAGATTTAAATTCAAATATTGGCTCCAAAGATGACTATAAATACATGGCTCTTTAGGTGCATTAGGAAGACCTCCATGAGCTGAGCTTTATTCCATATCAAGGTGTGATTTCAAGGCACACATATGTATCAATAAGTCCATTGTATTTTACAATCAATATACTTTCATGATCATTTGATTTCATATTTTCATGCTCTTGCGAAGTGTATTGTTCACTGTCATACTATCTCTCAGTTTTCTCAATCACATTGTAGAGATGATTTCTCTAAGCTCACTACATCATTTTGAGTGATTCAACTTGGATAAAGTTAGCCCTCTAAGTCTATTGTATACTCACAAATTTTCATTACAATTGGATGTTTGAGTCGTTAGATATGTTCATTTGAAGTCGACTGTATCACTTGATTTTCTAGTTCTTTGTCAGCACTCTTTGAGAATAGTCATTTTCTTAGAGCTATTTCTCACTGTGTACTTCACCGTTTTCCATGATTCAAAGCTTCTTAGAATCAACATACTATCTAGTATATGTCTACAAAATTGCATAATCATTGGATTCTTGAATTTTGAGATATTGCCATTTTGCTTCTCATAGGTCTTAGTACTGCTACAACCCGTGAAAATCGGGATGGTCCTATGACTTGCTAAGTTCTCTTTTTTAATCGAATCACTCATGATTGTTAGCTTATTAAGTGTATACAAGTTACCCAAAAGGAATTAAGTTAATTGTAGTTGTTGTGGCTAGAGAATTTTTCAAAACTTTGGACAAGTGTATAAACAAAAAAGCAAGTTTTCTACCCATGGTTTAAACTTCAACTTATCTATTTTGATTCATCTTTTTTAGAGTGATCTTCCAAGGTACATAGGGTGTAAAATACATCTTTTGGCAAGCTAAAGGGGCCCACTACATATCTCTTGACTTCACGTGGCTAGTGTAGTGCAAAGTTTTTGAAGCACCACTTCATCTTCATAAACTACAAATCCATCTCTTCTTAGTGGTATCAGAGCAAGGTTGGACAACATGGCAGATGGATTTTCTTCATCAATTGACAAATTGGATAGAGGTAACTACTGAGCTTGGTCATTAAGGATGGAAGCTTATCTTCAAGGAAGGAATTTATATGGTTATATAGCTGGAGATGAAGCTATGCCAAGTTTCAGGAACAAATGTCAACCAACACAAGAAGAGCAACAAAGATTGAGCACATGGTGCCCCAAGGATGCACTTGCAAGGTCTTATCTCCTCAAATCTATCTCATATTTTTTGTTGTCTCACATTAGAAGTTGTAAAACATCTCAGGAAGTGTGGAATGCACTTGAAGCCTTTTTCTCTTCAAGTACAAGGGCTAGGAAGCATCTACTATGGCTAGACTTCACAACTCTCAAGAAAGATCCCAAACAAAATGTGACTGATTTTGTCACAAAGATCAAGGGCATAGCAGATCAATTGGGAAGCATTGGAGAGGTAATAGAGGAAGAAAAAATTTTAAGGTAGGTCATCAATGGCTTGAAGGCAGATGACAAGTGGGAAGCATTCACTACAACTATGGATCTATACATGGATGTGCATGTACCAGATTTCAACACACTCATAGGACATCTACTTACTCAAGAGGCCAAGCTTATCAAGAATGGAGAAAGATCCAAAGGTAATCAATCTTCAGCCTTGTATACTAATAAAAGAAAGTTCAAAGAAAACAAATGAAGAGGAAAGAAAGTGGATGATGAAGTAGGTACACATCAAGCTAACTATGTAGGTAGAGGAAGACATGGTAGAGGTAGAGGTAGAGGTAGAGGAGGAAGACAAGGCAGGGGGAGATCCCAAGTCTCTAGTTCATGCTCTATTTGTGGGTTAACTAATCATACAACTAAAAATTTCTTCAGGAACTCCAGGTTTCAAAGAGGCAGAGGCTACAATAGAGGAAATTATGGCTACTCAAGAGGAAGGTTCAACAATTACCATGGCAACCACAACAATTACAACCATTTAAACTATCAAGGAGGCAATAGAGGAAGAAGAGAATTCAATAACTACATAGAAGACTCAAATCAAGAGGACTCAGTGCTAATCATGAATATGTCATGCCACAAGGTAAATCTGATGAGCATGTTTTCTACATAGATTCAATTTGTTCCAATCATGTGGTAGGAAATGTGGCCCTCCTATCAGATTTAGAAGATCCAAGAAAAAAGCATGAGTTACAAAGAGGAGATGATACAAGACACCTTGTGGAGAAAATAGGAAATGTCAAAGCACCTAATGGAAACATCAACCTACTCAGTAACGTACTCTATGTCCCTACCATTACAAAGAATTTAATAAGTGGCTGCAAGTTAGGTTCGCAAAAGCAGGAGCATTTGTTGAAGATCCAAGGCAAGGATTTAGGAGAATTGCAAAAGGTGAAAAGACAGGTAGATTCTTCACATTTGAATTACAAGACACTAGAAACATTGCTCTCTTTAAGTATGGTAGTCAGACACTCATAGAATTGGAAGTATGACCCAAAAGGTTAGCACATATTGGTGAAAGATCATTAAAGTAAATTTGGAGGGACCAAAGTGTACTTGGACTCCCTAACTTGTGAAAACAACACATGATTTATAAGTGTAGTGCATGTCAATTTGGAAATTCTCACAGGTTACCATTCATGAAGAAAGGATATATGCATGGAGATCTCTTGGATTTGGCTCACACAAATGTATGGGAACCTAGCAAGGATGCTTCAATATCTGGATCAAGGTATTATGTCTCCTTCATTGATGATTGCAGTACATGGACTATATTATACTTTATGAAACACAAAGATGAGTTTTTTCATGCTTCAAAAGATATTTGGCTCTTGGGGAGAATCAAACAGGTAAGACATTCAAAAGGCTAAGGTCAGATGGAGGGGCAAAGTACTTCTCCCATGGATTTGACTCGTTTCTTCAAGAAAGAGGAATCAAAAGAGAGATCACTACAAGGTACACTCCTGAGCAAAATGGAGTGGTAGAAAAAAAGGAATAGGACAATTGTTGAAGCTGCAAGGTCTATGCTAAATGAGAAGCACTTACCTAGTTACTTATGGGCTGAGGCTATATCCACAGCCACTTATTTGATTAATAGGTTACCTTCAAAACCACTTGATGGCGTGACACCATATGAGGCTTGGAATGGAAGAAGACCAAGCTTGGATCATTGAAAGATTTTTTGATGTGTTGCTTATGCTCATGTTCCTTCACAGGTTAGAGGCAAGATGGATCCCAAAGCAAAAATGTGTGTATTCATTGGATATGACAACAATCAAAATAGCTATAGGTTATACAACCCAACAATCAAAGGATTCTTGGTGAGTAGATATGTAGTAGTTGATGACAATAGTTCTTGGTATGAAGATTCATGTAGAAAGGTCAACCTACCTTATGATCTTAAAGAAGATTTTCCAAAACTTGTTAAGGATAATTCTTCTAAAGTTGAAGAGCAAGATACCTCAGAAGATGATGAAGCAACTCAGTATGAAAAACTCAAAATGTGGAAGTCTAAAGGTAAAGAAAAAATGCAAGAACTTGGACAAGAGGCAGAATCATCACATCATGGCCTAAGAAGGTCCATGAGGGAGAAAAGAAAACTAGAAAGGTATGGGTTTGATACTTCTCTAGTCACTAAACATTCAATCTAATGCAATGGAAGAAGAAATTGAAGCTCTTGAGGAGAATAACACTTGGGAGTTGAATGAAAGTGATAGGCTCAAGGTGGATTTACAAATTGAAGAAGAACTCAGATGGCTACATTAACAGGTATAAGGCAAGGATTGTGGCAAAAGACTTTGCACAAACTCAAGGAATTGATTAGGAAGAGACCTTCTCTTTTGTGGCAAAGATGCCTACTATTATGGTTTTGCTTAGTATTGCCTCTTCCAAGAATTGGTAGATACTTCAATTGTATGTAAAAAATGCATTTCTTAATGGATGGATAACAGAAGAGGTATATATGGCACAACCACTTGGTTTTGAGAATCACATATATCCTAACTATGTGTTTAAACTTAATAAAGCTTTATATGGACTCAAACAAGCCCCAAGGGCTTGGAATCATAGGCTTGTCTCATTCTTGCAGGACAAAGGATTTCAACCTACCAAGACAGATCCATCACTATTCACAAAAAGGAGTAATTCTAAAGTCATCTATTTTTGTGTGTATGTAGATGATATTATACTTATAGGAAATGATACAGATGGCATGAAGAGAATCAAAGAACAGATGAGAAAAGAATTCAAGATAAGTGATTTGGGTTCACTTACCTACTTCCTAGGATTGGAAGTTGTCTACAAAGATCATGGTTTGTTTCTCACTCAAAGAGACTACATTAGAGACATGTTGGCAAAATTCAAGATGCAAGATTGCAATATTGCACGTACTCCAATGGAGGTTAATCACAAAGATGGATCAATAAATGAATTTGAATATCAAAACATGATGTTGGAAGCTCTTCCTCCATTAGATATAGGAGCTCCTTGCATTCACATTTCTTTTGTGGGATTGAGTCTTTCTCAATCTCATTTGATATACTCTGCCTATTATCAATCGCAAATTAAATTCTAAAAAAATTAATGTATAATAAAAAGATATCAAATAATATTATATATTAAAAATAAAAGTGTGATAATTACTTTGTAAGTGATGTAAGATGATAGATCATATCTCGTACTCTTTTTGTTACACATCCAGTGATAACAAGAGGTAGAATGTGCTTCGAAAAGTTTTTCCAATCATGTGTCTTTAACCTAGATAAGCTCTTGTCATCCAAAGTAAACATGCTTTGGAAAGATGTTCCATATCTTGTGGGTGTCCAAATCCACTGGACCCTTTTGTTGATATTTTGCATCTCTTTTGTTGTAATGACTCAAGGAGAAGGTTCATAGGTTATATCCTATCAATTTTTATCATGAATTGATCATAACTTTGGTTTTGAGTTTTGATGATTTAAATCATTTCTTGATGTTGGTGTCTTTTAATCCAACAAGATGTTTCCATATGAAAAACGAACATTCTTTAATATATGCATAAGATCAAGAACATGATAGATCCTTAACTCTCTCCAATATTCCAAAGAATACCATATGGACATATTCTTTGCTAGTGATGGTTTACTCTTACCTCTAATCTTCACATTCTCATCATCTTCATTCTCATTGAAGATTTTGGATTGTGGATCTACAAGAGGCCCTTCTGTTCATTTTAGATACAAGTCCATATGTGTCATTGATTTTGGCCATTGACCCATTTCAATCTTTCCATTAAAACGTATCACTTCTCTTTTGCATCATAATGGATGATCATTAGACAAGAACTATCGATGTCAAAGATAATTATTTTTGTTGAGATTTTTACTATAAATTGATATCAACCAATCATCACAGTAAGGAGCCATAAAAATATAATTAGCTTAACTCACATAAGAATATATATATTAAATTAAATAATTATATCATTACCTTAGCAGATGCCATATCTTGAAAAATCATGTATAGTCCAAGTTACAATTCCATGAATCGTAATTTATCTTCGATCAATGTTTTTTTATACATCAGTGAAATGAATACATCTCCATAACTCTTGGAGGTCATCAATGAGAAGTACCAAGACATACATTCATGCCTTTAATTTTTCTTTTTTTTTGGGATTAAAACTCAAAGAATTTAATGTTCTTTTTTAATGCTAAGGTATGGTGGAAGATTATAGTTGATGAATACCACAAAAAGCTAACCATTAGGACCACCACTTTCTAGAGAGATGAATCTCTTCCCAACCTTTTTCATACATACATACATATATATATATATATATATATATATATATATATATATATATATATATATATATATATATATATATATATATATATATGATTGCTTGAATCAAGTAGGATTACAAATGTATCTAGAGTCCACAAGTGCATGTGCAATCTCCTCCACTTCTTTCGTACCTTCCACTAGAGTCCAGTAGTGGTTAGTGTGCTCATCACTTGAGTTAATTCTCTCTAGACTTGAGTTAACTTAGTTAACTTGAGCTAGAAGGCTCTTGCAGCAAAACTCTCTCCCCATGCTCCCCATGGGGGTTGAACACATGACATCCTCCTTCGTAACCTTGAGACTTAACCACTAGACTAAGTGGATCACTTGTTTAATAGAGCACATGAACTTATGCTTAAGTCCAATCTTGAGATCTTTGGCCATACACATGAGTGACCAAACGGTGTCTAATTTTAGATCTATCTGAATCAACTAGATCCTTAGATCATAAAATTACTCTATTAGATTCTTCCTCCCTTGGAAAAGAATTTTATCCTTGAAAATAAAGCTATATATAATAATTATAGGCAACCCTCGAGTCTCATGTTCTAATTTGAAAAAACATATTTCATGTGTATGTGTATGTGTATGTGTACATGTACGTGTGCGTGTGCATGTGTGTGTGCGTGTGCGTGTGCGTGTGCGTGTGCGTGTGCGTGTGCATGTGCGTGTGTGTGTGCGTGTGCGTGTGTGTGTGTGTGTGCATGTGCGTGCACGTGTGTGTGCGCGTGTGCGTGCACGTGCACGTGCATGTACATGTATGTGTATGTGTATGTGTATGTGTATGTGTAAAGGAAGTACAAGCCTTCATGGGGCACTGTGGATATTATCGACACTTCATTCACATGTACGCAATAATTGCAAAGCCTCTATACTCCCTCTTGACTAACTTTGAGAGGACGGATAAATGTGAGAACTCCTTCAATGAGCTTAAGAGACGATTGTGTTTAGCACCAATCTTGACTACACCTGATTGGAACAAGCCCTTTCATGTTCATGTAGATGCATCCAATTATGCTATTGGGTGTGTGTTGGCACAACCTACTAGTGAAGGCAATATGGATCTTCCCATTGCTTATGCAAGTAGACAATTGAATGCAGCTGAAAGAAATTATACCACTACTGAGAGGGAAGGATTAGGCATGGTATATGCGGTTAAAAAGTTTAGACACTATTTTCTTGCAAATAAGTTTAAAATTTTTACAGACCATCAAGCATTACTATATCGAATGAACAAACCATGCAACACTAGCCGATTAGTAAGATGGTTTCTCTTACTAATGGAATATGAATTTGAAGTTGTGGTTAGGAAAGATAGAACTCACTTGAGAGTTGATCACCTCTCTCGATTGACTTCAGGAGTGTCCCCTCAAGGAGTATCAGATGATCTTCCTGATGATTACTTGTTCAATCTAGAAGTAGTGCCTGAGTGGGATAAAAATATAGTGCCTATTCTAACCTTTGGGCCCAAGCATCCTGTGTTGAGAACTAAACATATGGAAGTAGTGAGGTCTCAAAAGTACCACATAATGGTAGGCAGCATGTACAAACATACCAATCAGGGCATACTGGCTTGCTGTGTAGATGAAGATGAGCATGCAAAGTGGTTGCAATTAGCACATGTAGGTGCACTCCAGCAACATTACTCCAAACATTGAACCATACAAATGCTACAAAGATTAGGAGTGTATTGGCCAACCATGGAAGCAAATGCCCATAAGTTGTGCAAGGAATGCACAATTTGTAGCACTAGACCACCAGTGGAACATACCATCTTGTATCAAGTGTCTTTAGTGCCAGATTGGAGTGAACCATTAATGGCATTCTTGAGGACAAAAACATTCCCTCAAGAGATGACTTTGGCTAGAAGAAGGAGCTTAGAACAAGAGGCCCTAGATTACTCCCTCATTGGAAAGAATCTATACAAGTATGGAAAAGACGGATACCTAAGATTATGTGTCCACGAAAGTGAATATCTCAATATCTTAGAGATTTCTCACCAAGGTGTGGCAGGATGACACTTTGGACTAGATAGAGTGATCAAAGCAATACTTTTTGCAAGTCTTTGGTGGCCAACCCTTCACATGGATGCACATACCTATAAGTGATGTGATATTTGTCCGTGAACTCAGTACTCGATACAAAAAGATGAGATGCCATTGAAACCTATGATGGGTGGACGTGCATTATCTAAGTGGGGAATAGACTTTGTCGGTCCTATTAATCCCCCAACTAAGGGTTCACATGCTAAATACATCATTGTTGCCACATACTATCTAACCAAGTGGGTAGAAGTGAAAGCCACAACAAAGAAACGATGTTAAGTTCTTGTTTGAGAATGTATTCACCAGATATGGGTTGCCAATTGAGTTAGTAAGTGATAGAGGCACACACTTCTTGAATGAAGTCATTGAACACCTTCTCCAAGAATTCTTGGTGGTACATAAGTAGTCAACTCCATATCACCCACAAGCCAATGGCCAAGCCGAGAGCACGAATAAGATACTCTATAATGTGTTGAAAAAATTGGTGAATAATAAACGCTCCGACTGGGATAAACAACTACACCATGCTATTTGGGCATATCGAGTTGCCTATAAAACGGTGCTCTAAGCCACTCCCTTTCATATGGTCTTTGGAAAAAATGCAGTGTTACCATTAGACTTCTTGATACCTACACTAAAAGTAGCACAAGAGCATGACTAGACAGGTTGTGAGCTCTCATCTAGGATCTTTGATCTTGAAAGACTAGGTGAAACAAGATTGAGGGCAGCAACACGGATTTATGCGGCGAAGAAAGGACAAAAGACATACTTTGATGCACACATCAAAGATAAAGGATTGAAAGAAGGTGACTTAGTCTTGGTGTACACACTAAAACAGCATGCAAGAAATTTAGAGAATCGTGGCTATGGGCCCATGATTGTTAACAGAATATCAACAAGTCCAATTAGCCACCCTAGAAGGTGACATCCTACCAAGTTACATCAGTGGATGCCGAGTCAAATTATATAAAGAACCCCTCACTGAGGAAATACTTAATCGACTCAACATTGCCAAGAAACATAAGGAACAAGACAAACAAATTCACAAAGAAGTGCAAGCAAAAGCTTTAGAACGCATCCGAAGAATAAAATTGAGAAGACAGAGTAGAGACGAGCCTAGGTCAGATGACTATGAAGCTTCAAGATACCATATGGCCATGTGTGACGCACAAAGAGTACATTCCCATAGAATAATTGACCGACGACCTTTTGTAACCTTAGAGGTAGGGCAAAGAAATAGTGGAAGGACTGTAAGGGCCTTGATTGACTCAGGTGCAGCCACTGGTGTTGTTAGACTTTCTTACTATCAAGAATTGCAATCAAAAGTCAATCCTATAAAAGCTTATCTCATAGGATTGGGAGATGTGGAAACCCCTTGCCTAGGTGAGGTGGAACTTCCCATTAACCTTCAAGACATTCAAATGTCAGTAAAAGTGCTAGTATATCAGGATGAGGATCTCACTGAATCCCTCATCCTAGGTCAAGATTGGATCTATGATAATGCAGCTAATCTTAACCTAAGAAGTGGACTTCTTCAGGTTTGGATGCAATAGCAATATCTAACCATAGAGTTGACCACTAGAACATTTAAGGAAGTAGGAAAGGCACCAACTCTTGGTCCTTATAGGAGCACACTAATGGAAAAAGATGCTTTTTGACACTCTGTGATGTAGAAAACCGCCAGTCCAGGAGATGTGAAGCAGTTGGAACTCTCTTCTCTTCCAAAGGAAGTCACGGCCAAGGAACTACCAATCCATGGGAAGAGGACTAAGCAGAGAAGAAGTAGTCGCAAACAGTGGATAGCCCCTACCAAGGTGTCTCAGCCACCGAAGCAAATATGGGTACAGAAAGGAGAGCATCCTATTGCGACTAAGTTAGAACCACCAACTAAACGTCATACTAGTGATCCACGACAGGAACTAATAAGAAGTCTCTCAAAGATTTGCCAATGGAAGTAATGTCTCTTGGGTACCCAAGAAGTCAATGAAGGTCAACCCACAATCCACACAAATTTGGGTGCCTAAGGCTTGCTTGCGGGCTCAAATAGCCATACATAAACCACACAATGTAAATTATTCACACACTCGAACAGTCGATACCCATATTTGTTTGACATGCACAATCACATATTCATCCACGAGCACGAGCAAGATCACTTGTAAATGGGTCCCTAAAAAGCCTCATTTCGAAGTAGACACTATTGTAAAGCCTTCCAAAGTCTCCATGAAATCAAAATGTAAAGCCATACACTATGTTTGGCAACTCAAATCTTGTAATAAACCCCTTGACCCCACTGTGTAAACCCACCTCCACATACTAACTGTATCCACACTAGATTGCACTACTCCAATTAGCACCTAGGAACTCTTCATCCACTAAGCACACTTCACACTCACGATCACACGAGCACTAACTAACCCGCTAACCACATCATAGTTCATCATGTTAATTTTGTAACGGGGACAAATGGTCATTTTGTGTCCAATGCAATGTTAACATGTATTTATATATTCTCACAGAATTGGCAATCAATACCCTCAACATGGCAAAGGCTACAAAAACAAGCTCCCAGGCAGACACAGGTCCTCAAATAGTGGACATTGAAAGTATCCCTATCCAGGAGGAGTTGACAGAACAACCATAGGAGATGAGAGCAGTGCACGTCATACCCATTCAATATCCTCCCCAAGGAAACACATCGCAAGTTGGTAAGAACCCTCATTGGTTTAGTGAAGTCATAGGACCCCTTAGGGATGGCACCTATTTCTCAGAATCTGAGATAGAGTTTAATGGAATGTGGCCATTACCATTTCTTTATGCAAGAGTTTGAAAAGCTTCAGAAACAGTGAAGGATTACAATCGGTATGGAGGAAATCCACAACCGGTGAACCTTCAAGATCCCAACATTACTCCAACACAAAGGAGAAAATTTGTTGATTAGGAAGAGAGGAATCACCAAGGAATTTTGGGAAGCATTGGAGAAGGTGTATGCTACCTCAACAAGGTCTTGGAGGATGCAACTCAAGAACGAGCTCAACAACATGAACAAAATCTCAAACCAAAGCATTAGTGTATATACATTGAAGATCAAGGAGCTTCGAGATCGGCTAGCATCAGTTGGATGCAAGATAGAAGAGGAAGACATCGTTCAAACAGCCCTCAATGGCTTGAGGAGTGAACAAAAGTGGAAGCCTCTCATCATAAACATTCTTTATAGAGATCCTCTACCAACATTCGATGAGATTATACCAAATCTTGTGGCTCAAGAGGTTTCTCAACAAGGAGAAGGCATCAAAGGTAAGGACAACCATAGTCAAATGTTATATGCAGGTCGAGGTAGAGGAAGGAACTCAAGAGGAGGCTCGAGAGGAAGAGGAATAAGCTACAACAACACAAATTCCAGCCAACACAACTTGGAGGACAAAAAGGACAACTCAAATGACAACACACATGGAAGAGGTCGATGAAGAAATAGAGGAAGAGGTCAAGGTTCATACAATCCTCATAAAGCTATAACATATTATCATTGTGGTAAACTAGGACATTATGCAAATGATTCTTGGCAAAAGAATGGAAGGCTGAATTGAGGCAACCAAAGGAGCCAAAATAACTATGTGAGTACATCAAGTGAAGGAGACAAGCAAACCATGCTTGCCATGAAGCATGAGTACAACGACTTGAGAATTGATTATAAAAAATGGTTCATAGCTTCAGGTTGCAGCAACCATATGACATGCCAAGGAGATTTATTCACAAAGCTACAAGCTCCAAGTGGAAAAGGATGTGTGGAGACCGGTGATGAAACTCAACACGCAATTGAGCATGTTGGAGATATCAAGCTCAGAGATAAGAAGGTATTGGCTGATGTTCTTCATTTTCTTACTATTGAAAAGAATTTGATTTCAGTAGGACAAATGGTAGAGAAAGGATATCATGTTATCTTCAATGAAAAAGGTTGCTTTATAAAGAATCCAAAAGAAGGATTCAAGGTCATTGCTCAAGGAAGGAAAGAAGGTAGGATGTTCACTTTTGAGATTCAACAACCACATGGGAAGGTGTTGTATATTCAGTTTGGAAACAAGAGGATTGTTGAAATCGATTTGTGGCATATAAGGTTTGAACATATCAAAATTCCCAAGCTCAAGGACATGAGCAACCATGAAGTGGTAAGAGGTCTTCCAAGATTCAGTGATGTTGGACTACATGAGTTTTGTGAAGCATGCTAACTAGGAAAGAAAACTCGACACATTCAAGAATAGCAACTATGTGGCAAGGAATGTCCTCGACTTGATACACATAGATGTATGGAGACCATCACAACAACCATCAGTGGCTGGTAATAGATATTTTGTTACTTTTATTGATGATCATTCAAGAAAAGTATGGATGTTCTACATAAAACAAAAATCAGATGTGTTCTCCATGTTCAAGAGATTTAAAGCACAGGTAGGAAAGGAAACAAGATGCTACATAAATACCTTGATGTGTGATGGAGGGGGAGAATATTTCTCCAAAGAATTTTCAGATTTTCTTTATGAAAATGGCATCAAGTGACAATTTACATGTAGGTACACACCTGAACAAAATGGAATAGCGGAAACGAAAAATAGACATTTCATAGAAGTTGCAAGATGCATGCTCAAAGAAATGAAGCTGCCACTAAACTATTGGCCTGAAGCAACTAGTATGGCTGTTTATTTGATGAACAAGTGCACAATGATTGGAGTGCATAATCTAACTCCCAAGGAGGTTTATTCCGGTAAGAAACCTGACCTTACACATCTCAAAGTTTTTGGATGTGTGTGTTATGTTCACATCCCTCAAGAACTAAGGACAAAGATAGAGGCAAAGTCAGAAAAATGTATTTTCATTGGATATTCATCGAAGCAAAAGGGATACAGGTGCTACAATCTGGTGACAAAGGAGCTACGTGATATTTGATGAGCTAAGACCGTGGTTTGGAGACAAAGGGATGGAGGTGCTCTCCAAGAAGAATTTCAGCAAACAAGCACTCAAATGTCAGGTCCAGAAGCTTCTACATCACATGGAGAAAGCTTAACATGGAAGGGGAGACTAAGGAGTCATTCCTCATCACCAACATCAGGTTATGAAAGATTTGAAGCTGAAAGTGCTACCCAAAATAGTGATTCAAATGCAAGTGAAGAAGAGTATGAAGAGGTGATTACATCAAAGGTAAATCTGAACTGGTTGAAGAAGAAATATTCAAAAGGAAATGAAAGGAGGTCTTCGAGAGCAAGGTATCCAATTCGAAGGCTGAGCTATGATAGTTTTATTGCAGAGCATTTTGTATATGACACAAATGGTCAAAGACAAAGAACCGGATGCATATGAAGAAGCATGTACACAAAAAGAATGGCAACAAGCTATGTAAGAAAAGATAAAAGCTCTCAAGGACAATCACACATTGGAGCTAGTTCCAAAGGTTGAAGGTATGAAGATTTGTTCTAAATAAATGGGTGTTTAAAATAAAGAGAAATGTTGATGATTCTCTAGCTAGGCATAAAGCTAAACTAGTAGCAAAAGGATTCAAGCAAACTCAGGACATCGACTATGAAGAGACTTTCAGCCCGGTTGCAAAGATGGGAACAATTAGAACCTTATTGCAGTGAGTGCAACAAGGAGATGGCCATTGTACCAACTTGACATAAAAAATGTTTTTCTCAATGGTGAACTTCAGAAAAAGGTATACATGAGTCAACCGATTGGATTTGAAGATAAAAAGCATCCAGATTTTGTTTGTAGATTGAAGAAAGCTTTGTATAGGCTGAAGCAAGCACCACATGCTTGGAATCAAAGATTGGTCGAGTAACTCAAAAGGTGTGGGTATAGTCCAAATAGTGCAGATCCCTCTCTCTACATGAAGAAAGAAGAAGGCAAGTAGGTATATCTTTGCATATACGTTCATGATCTCATCATAACAAGAAGTAATGTTGCAGGAATACAAGAGATAAAAAGAAAACTCGATAAGGAGTTTAAAATTTCAGATCTTGGTGAGTTGGAATACTTTTTAGGCATTGGGATAGTCTATGGGAAAGATGGCATCTACTTGGTGTAAAGAAAGTACCTTTGGATGTTCTTTTTAGATTTGGAATGAGTGAATGCAAACCACTCACTCAACCTATGGACACAAATGTGAAGCTATGCTCAAATGATGGAGAGAAGTTACATGATGTAACTACATACAAGAGTATTATAGGTTCATTGATCTATGCTACAATCACAAGACCAAATTTGTGTTATATTGTTGGATTTCTTTCTCAATTTATGCAAGCTCCAACAAGTGAATGTTTAAATTCAGCCAAACGAGTGCTGACATATGTGAAGCACATAGTCAATCATGCCTTGTTTTATAGATATGATAAAGAATTACAGGTAAAGGCCTTCAGTGATGCTGATTGAGCTGGTTTGAAGGAAGATAGAAGATCCACTTCAGGTTATGTGTTCATGATAGGTAGCAAACCTATCACATGAGCTCAAAGAATAAACCTACTATTGTACTATCATTGATAGAAGCTGAATATAGAGGATTAGCCTTTGCAACTTGTGAAGCTATGTGAATTAAGAAGCTCTTGGCTGATCTTGATGTGTAGGTGGACACCATTCCAATTTATGGTGAAAACATGTCAAGCATTCACTTGGCAAACAATCCAATGTTTCATGCACGAAGTAAGCACATAGAAGTGCATTATCATTATGTTTGAGAAAAAGTTTTGAGCAAGGATGTGGATATAAAGTTCATTGAAATTAATGACCTAGTTGCAAACATGTTTACAAAGTCCTTAGATGCTTCTAAACTAAAGAGGTTCAAGGATGAAATCAACTTGCAGGATATGGCAGAAGGTGCAAGCTCACATGTGAGCTTGAGGGGGAGTGTTAAAAATAAAGATGGTCGTATATATTTTTGCAAAAAGGATTTTCTTCAAATGGAAGGAAAATAGAAAAATGAAAAATGGAAGCATTTACGTCAGCAAGTAGTGGAGATCAAAAGAGAATCAAATCCAAAAAAGATGAAGTGGAAGAGGAGTGGCTACTCAAAGTAGTTGAAGAGTTATGGAGAAGAGCTCTCAACTTCATCACGAGAGTTTCTGGTCATTTGGCTATAAAAGAGGCAAGGGAAGACACTCTAGAAAGAGGAAGAAGACGTGGAAGTCCTCTTCTAGCTAGTTCATTTGGTTTGAGTCATTTCATTCTCCTCATTCTCATAGACTATGTCTAGTCGCATACCAGTTTTTGGGTAGTCTACTTGTGAGAGTCATATCTCTCAATATATGTATCCAATTTTAAAGTTTAAACATTCGTTGGAAAACCTATCTTGATTAATTCCTCAATCTAGAAGAGTTTTATCAAATTCTTTATTCTTTATGAGTTATTTAGTTTTTAGTGGAGTCTAGTTTTTAGCTTAACTGAGTGGATAGGTAGCCTATTTTGAGGCAAAGAGTTTCCAACCCAAAACTACTCCAAATTGAGTGTTTGATAGCTCATTTGAAAGCTATAAGTTTCTAATTTTAGTGACCAAAGTTTCAAGCTCATTGTATTTTTCAGTTAGTACTAGTTTTCATTTGAAGGTTCAAGTGTTGGCAAAAGTATTGATCCTGAGAAGGTCTTCTACACTTTTCGTTGCGAATAAGAGAGGATTTCTCCAACAACATATGCATACACATACACATACACATACACATACACATACACATACACATACACATGCACATACAGATACACATAAACATACACATACACATACACATACATATACACATACACATACACATACACATACACATACACATACACATACACATACACATACAGTAGCTAAGTGGTGAGTAGGACCTCCTTTCATGTCAATCCGGAAGACATGAGGATGGTATGAAGACCTCGAGCAAGTGATGTGCACAAGTGGTGATGAAGAAGCACGCAAGCATGCACACACATACACACACACATGCACACAGGTAAGAACAAAGAGAGGAACAATGGAGTTCTTTGCATTACTAAATAAAAAGTCTCTTACAATGCTCAAAACTCTAACAAGCTAACGTCAAAAATTAGCTCTCTAGCTCTTTTTATAGTTTTTGACTAGCTTTGGCCTTGTCCAGACCTAGTGTCCGGCCTAGTTAAAAATTAGGTTCCTAGGCTATTTTGGAGGCTCAAATGAGCTCTAAAATTTCTGAAAATTGGTACATAAATACTTCTAATATTCCTTAAGCTTGAGGACACCTCGACTTGAAAAAAATGGAGCCTAATCTACCAAAAATGGTATTTACAATGTTCATGTAGTGATGAAAATCACTTTTAAAAGGGAGTTATCTTAGAAAAATTGCATGGCCTATGTGTCGGATCTTCTTTGACTGCTTTTCCTACTTGGCCCTTCTCTCTGCTCTGACTCTTTATGTCGGCTCCCTTGCCTTGTGATGCCCTAAATGCTACCAATACTCCCCCCTCTCTTGCATCTGTCATATCTGACAAACCCTTGCTGAGCCGAGCGTTTGATGTAATATTCGACCACATCTGTGGCCAAGTGATGTTCCTCAAGCCTCAGTCCTATGGCTAGATTTGTGAGTAATGCGTCCCAATACACTGGTCCAGGTACCTCCGGATGTGGCATATGTAGCTTGTCTGAGTGTAGGACCTGCTCCACAGCAAATAAGTGTAACACATGAGAGGGTCTAGAAATGAAGATTTTTGAGTGATACTCCCAGAACCCTATGACAAACATTTCTTCGAATGTCTATTTGAAGCATGTTGGGAGATATTTGACATGAGCGTGCCATGCATATACAACGTTTATGGATGGGGTGGTTCTCATATCATTTACTAGATCAAGGTTGCCTTCGTTAAAGCCTGGGGCCGAGAGGTGAGTCTCTCTAACATTTTTAAATGTACAGAATATGACAAGCATGAGTTCAAATATTTTGAGGCACATCTAGGCCATTACATCTAGTATGTTCTTGAACCTAATGCTCCAATGCCTAATTCTGGAAATCATATATGCAATCGTTGTAGTACCACGCGACGGTGCTAGATATACATAGTTAAGCCACTTGTCACATCCTTTGGCATTCTTTACTGTGTTAGCAAACTCCAGCCATGATTGTCGTTGAATGACAGGGCAATAATAGGTGTTATACTTGATATACAAAGGCATGTTGTTCTAGGTGCGCACCATCTCCGAGTAGGTTTCTAGTAATCGTATGCTCGAATTAGGCTGGAAGATGGTGCCGTGTGTGGCACTCTCAGGAACACAGGGCAAACTGGGTTGCAAAGGTTGGCTTCTTCTTAGTGTGATGCTTGATCTCTACGTTATAATCTACCATTAACACACAAAATGGTACATACTGATCGTCAAAGTACCAATCCATCAATGATGAGATAAGTGCTTGAAGTAGTCGGATTTGATTAGGATTTCTTCCAGACGAGACATGGATTGTATCTGAGCTACCACTCTATCATCATGAGTGTGGCCGACTTTTTCTAACTTCTGCAGCCATTCAAACCTTCAATCTCGAATGTATTGAGCCCTTCCTCTATCTGTCGGCCTCGGTGTGGGCATGGCTTTGTAGGGTTCCTAAAATGTCTCTTCAACTTCAATTGAGACTAGCTCTTCAGGTTCTAGCTCTACCGTTGGAGGAGGTTGCCATTCATACTGCAAAAGTTGAGTTTGGAAAGCAGCCACTTGTGCTTTCAATTTAGTTACCTCTTCAAGTGTGGCGATTGTAGGTGCTGCTTCCTTTTGTTGCTCTCTTTCAGTAGCCAATTGCCTTCATAGTTCGTAATGCTCTTTTTCTAATGCATCATATGCCTCTAGGAGGTCTGCATGTGTATCCAATATTGTCTGCATGGTGGTTGAAGGGAGGGCTTTGAACCACTCCAGGTTGATCTCTTGAGGTGAACCTTCCATTGCCACTTCTAGATTTTCTTCATTCTATTTTTGGAGTCTTTTGTTCTCTTCTAATGTTGTGGACATGTGCTTCCTCAGTAAGGCAAGGTTACAACATAGCTTGTGATTGTCTGCCTGTTGTGCTCGTAGCATTTCATCAAAATGTTGTTGCCCCTGTTTATCTGGTTCGGGGGGATTGACCAATAATTCCTCATATTGTCTTTGTAAGGTATCATAGTTGCATTGTAGTTCCACCTTTTCCTTCTCCATGGCCGTGATTTGTTCTTATAATGTCTCTTGGTCTTTGAACAGGTTTGTATGTTGTGCATCTAAATGTTGATAATTCTTCTATAACTGAGAAACACATTGATATAAAGTGTTGAACACATTATTTACAAGGGTGGGTGCCCTCAAACTCCATATAAGGAGGGCCTCACTTCATTCCTCACAATCTCATTCACTCAAGCTCTTGGCAAGAGTGTCCTCACTCTCCTCATGGAGTATTCATGCTCATGCAGAATTGTATGTAAGTCATTTCCATTTTAATTCATTCATCATGTTTTGTTATCTTTTGTTCCTTCCTCCTTAGCTTGTTAGATGTGTCCATGTGAGTAGAGTAGGATTAGTTCTTTTTCATTCAACATGGTATCAGAGCATAGGTTAGTTTTATTTTCATTCAATAGTCATTGTTATTTTCTTTTGTAGATCATCGTGGCATTCTCTGCCCTCCCACCTCACACACATCACATGCATAAAATAAAGTGATTTTAAGCACTAGTCCTATTCTTCTTTTCCCTCCCACCCTCCCATCTTGAAGCATGATATATATCATCATCATCTTTGTTTTGAGTTGCATTCAACTTTGTGATCATTTGTGCTTGTTTTTCTTAGTCTTTATGTAAGTGCTACAAAATGTTGTTTGTAGACATAGCTTTTTGCAAAAATATTGCCATGCCTCAGGTGGTACATACACACACACATACACATAAACATACACATACAAATACATACACACACACACATACACATACACATACACACACATACACATACACATGTTAAAAATAAAGAAGTAAGGTCATATATATTTTTGCAAAAAGGATTTTCTTCAAATCGAAGGAAAATACAAAAATGAAAAATGGAAGCATTTACATCAGCAAGTAGTGGAGATCAAAAGAGAATCAAATCCAAAAAAGTTGAACTCGAAGAGGAGTGGCTACTCAAACTAGTGGAAGAGTTATGGAGAAGAGCTCTCAAACCCATCATGAGAGTTTTTGGTCACTTGGCTATAAAAGAGGCAAGGGAGGAAACTCAAGAAAGAGGAAGAAGGTATGGAGGTCCCCTTGTAGCTAGTTCATTTGGTTTGATTCATTTCGTTCTCTTCACTCTTATAGACTATGCCCAGCCGCATACCAATTTTTAGGTAGTCTACTTGTGAGAGTCATATCTCTCAATATATGTATCCAATTTTACAGTTTAAAAATTCATTGGAAAGATTATCTAGATTACGTTTTTTTATCTACATCGTTTTATCAAATTCTCTATTTTTTGTGAGTTATCTAGTTTTTAGTGAAGTCCAGTTTTTAGCTTAATTGAGTGGACAGGTAGCCAATTTTGAGGCAAAGAGTTTCCAACCCAAAACTAGTCCAAATTGCGTGTTTGATAGCTCATTTGAAAGCTATAAGTGCCTAGTTGGAGTGACCAAAGTTTCAATTTCTTTGTCTTTTTCAGTTGGTACTAGTTTTCATTTGAAGGTTCAGCTGTTAGCAAAAGTCTTGATCCTGAGAAGGTCTTCTACACTTTCCGCTACGAATAAGAGAGGAATTCTCCAACAATTGGTATCAGAGCATTGGAGCTTGAAGAGGCAAAGCATTGGAGTTGAAGTGAAGCAAAGGAGAAGCTACAAATCAAGGGGGAGCTTCGTAAAGTCAAGGAAGAGCACCACAACATATGTGAGGTAAACTTCAATCTTGGAAGTTTTCAATGCCTAATTTAGGACAACAAGTTGAGAAGTTAGATAAAGAGAATTTTCAGTCTTGGAGGTATAGAATGACAAATTACCTTAAAGGTAAAGAATTATGGAGAGTAGTCAAAGGCCTCCATTATGGAGACTAGTCAAAGGCATCCATTGGGGAGATGAGTTTGGCTTATGTGCCCACACTAGTTGATCTTGCAAACCATCACATAGGCTCTTCTTTGAGAGAAATTTGAAGCTTTTTGCAATGTTTTGGTCTTACTTTCTTTTGTGGATTTATTTTATTCCACATAGCTTGGAACTTCCCTATAGATGTGTAGGTCAATGTTGGCCTTACTTGATCTATGGAGCTGTAAGTATTCAAGCTTGGGATTCTTCAAATGGGTTCCCTGATGAAAGGCTTCTTCCAACTCCCCTAAAAACTTAGTCATTCTATTGTGTGCACATTGTTGTAGGTGATGAAGTCTTCAATGTTTCTCTATCATGAATGGATGCATTACTTAATGAGGATCATCTTGGGCCTCCTTGGGTGACCCCTCACCTATAGTGGGTTTGGTGGTCTCCATAGAGAAATCCCTAGCCCAGATTGGCATGGAAGCCACCCTAGGGGCGACCTCTCACCCAAATGGGCATGGAGGCCACCCTTGGGGCAACCCCTCGCCCATATGGGTTGAAGGCAACCCTCAAAGCGACCCTAGCCCTAGGGATACAAGTATTAAGCATATGCATCAACTTATGGGCCAAAGCATACAAGCTATGGCAGAAGACAACAAACTATGAGGCAAAAAGCACCACACTATGTGAAGGCATCAAGGTGAATATCATAGCAATTGAAATACTAAAAACTATGAGGCACCATTTGAGGAATTGACTTTGAGAAAAACCACAACTATGCATCCTCTTCATCAAGTGTATGAAGAAATGAGGGCAACCCTAGGACTAGGGTGACCTCTCGCCCTGCATGCACCCATGAAGCAACATAGGGACTGACCCTCATGACCAACCCTCGCATTATCAGCACCCCAAGGCAACTAGGTGCCTTCACATGATTGGAAGGTGACCATGACCACCCCTTGCCATATTGATACCCAAAGGTGACTAGGCACCTTCACATCATCGAGAAGGCAACTTTTTTTTGGTAGGCACCAAGGGTGAACCCTTGTGAGGGGACTGTATGGGTTTCAGAGAGGTGGATGCCAAGGGCGACTTATTGCATGGATGGAAGGGTGCTTCCTTGCCATGTTGCTTGATATACAAGAAGGTATTACCAAAGCTAGTTTTGGGCATCTGTGTTGCATTGGGTGAGTCAATGTCCCCATGGGCAACCCATGAGTTGCATTGGGGAGTCAATATCCCTATTCCTAGGGTGAGTCAATGTCCCCATGGGCAACCCTAGATATTTGTACAAGGATCTAAAGTAACTATGAAGAGATGGATTTGTACTTGATGAAGATGAAGTGGTGCTACAGAAACTTTGCACTACACCAGCCAAATGAACTCTAGGGACATGAATTGGAACCTTTTAGCTTGCCAATGGATGTATTAAACACCCTATGTACCTTGGAAGATCACTCTCAAAAAGTTGAATCAAAACATACTAGTTTGACGACTAGTCAACATGAATAAACTTTTTATTTTGGTCATGAATGCTTTAGTATTTCACTCAGTGCTCATTCTCTGATTAGAATTGACCAAAGACCTTTTAGACAAATTTGATTAGGAAGCAATGCAGCCTATTGGGAGTTATTTCATAAAAAATCATTAACCATACTAAGAGAAATACATTTAGCAAGTCAGGTATGTGATCCCGACTTTTCAAGACTCGGTAGAAGATGGAGAGATATAGGTGACTTCAAATGAACATATCTCACGATTATGAAACATAAATGCAATGAAATTTTGTGACTATATAGCAGAATTAGAGAGATAACCTTAGCAAGTATATGCACCATGTGCAGAGAAACCATCTCTGCAATCTGACTGAAAAATTGAGAAGTATGGCAGTGAACAATACACTCACATAGGCAAGGTGCCTTGAAATCACACACTGATATGGCATGAAGCTCTGCTAATGGTGATACTAACCGGGGACTAAAAGGTCATGTATATATAGTGATGCTTGGAGCCAATATTTGAATTTGAATCTTGCTCACCTTAAACAAATCTCATATCTTTTAGTGCTTGATTATCCAACTAATTCAATCATGAATTCGTGGCTTCTCTTTCCCACTCATCAAGTGGATTCAACCACTTTAGATTCTTTCAGTTTTACGTCAAGTAGAAACTCAAAAATTAAAAGGATGAGTTCACAAGTGAACTCTACAAAGCTTTAGCATTTGCTTCAAGTTTCCATGTCCTTTGATGACTCAAGCGAACACTTAGACTTGTCATGGACTTGTTCCAACAGCTCCTCCTCAAGTCAAGTGAGCTTGAGGTCTTCAATCTTCCAAGATTACCTGCAAACCAATCATACGTTTGAATTTACTGAGTTTTGTTCCATCTAGTGCCTTGGTTAAAATATTTGCACATTGTTGATGGGTTGACACATAAGATAGCTGAAGTTCCTTGCTCACAATCTTCTCTCTTACAAAGTGATAATGTACTTCAATATGTTTAGTCCTTGCATGAAAAATTGGATTGGCAGCCAAGTGAATGGAGCTCATGTTGTCACAAAAAATACTTGGAGTTCCAATCTCCAATCCAATATCTATAAATAGTGACTTCATCCACATTGCTTCTTGAGTAGCTATGGCAAGACCTCTGTACTTAGCTTCATGAGAAGAGAGAGCAATTGTGGGTTACTTCTTGGATGACCATGAGACAAGTTTTGATTCTGGAAAGGTAAGATATCCTGAGGTGCTCCTTCTGTCTTCCTTGGAGCCAGCCCAATCTGCATCAGAGAACAATTTCAAACTTAAACCAAATACATAAGGGTAGTATAACCCTTCATTCATGGTCCCTTTCAGATATTTGAGTATCCTCTTGGCAGCTTCCATGTGAGGTTTCCTAGGTGTGTGCATAAATTGACTTAGCACACTCACACTATAACATATATCTACCCTTGTTAATGTGGCATAGTTCAAACTACCCACAAGGCTTTGATAACCTATGACATCTTCTAGGAGTTCACCTTCATGTGAGCTCAATTTATGATTAACCTCCATTGGAGTACCTGCAATCCTACAATCTTGCATTTTGAATTTTGTCAACAAGTCTTTAATGTACTTTCTTTGAGTAAGATATGTTGATGCGGCAAGAGCTTGAAGACTAAGCTGCGGAATTTTGTCATGCCACAAGAACGAAGCTAGAGGGATATTAGGACACCTCTATAATCATCAGTAGCTTAGCAACCTTTCTGAATTCTTAGATATTCTTTTCGTCACTCAAATGTGCCAAAAACTGAGTTTTGAACTCACCAAAATTTCACCGGAACTTCATCGGACTGTCATCG
Organism: Ceratopteris richardii; assembly: GCA_020310875.1. Taxonomy (NCBI): domain Eukaryota; kingdom Viridiplantae; phylum Streptophyta; class Polypodiopsida; order Polypodiales; family Pteridaceae; genus Ceratopteris; species Ceratopteris richardii. Next base: position 43,988,808 of record CM035410.1, read on the forward strand.
GACTGTCACAATAATCTTATCAGATGATACCAGAATCAACTGCAATTATGTTTGTAGTTACTTCAAATGTGTGTATATGAAGTAAGGAAATAATACCTGAGCTTCCTTCATTGAACAAACTTTATCTGAAGTTTGAAGAAAAACTTCATCAATTATGGATGCCTTTACGGTCAGACTTAGTACTGTGCATACATGTCCCGTTTCACAAAAAACTTTAATTCAGTTTGCAGTAGAGACTCATAGCTTCAAGATGAGCTATCTCTCATGAAAAACTTTACACTATACGATGAGATCTAACTTGTAGAAATACCGTAAAATGTATACTGAGAAAACTGTAACTGTTAACTAACTTTCACAGTAACAAACTGTAACTGTTAACTAACTTTCACAGTAACATGAAATCACTTAGATTTCTTCATACAAAAAGAATGCACTCAAATCTTTCCACATAAATATGTGTTTTCTATTAGAGAAGATGTGTACAGAATGGCTTGGCCTCTCTTTTCTCATAGCCATGGAAAACTCTCCTACGCTGAGTAGTTCTTCCTTACCATCTCTCTTACAGATGAATACCTGACAATTCAGGTTCTATTATTCATCTCTACATACACACTCTTGTGTCTACTACAAATGCACTTCTAAGCTTTCTACCTAAGCTCTATTCTTCACACACTTAAGCTCTCTCTCAACTCTCTTACATACATTTTTGATCCGAGATTCAAAACTCGTAATTCTGGAAGTTTCTGTGAACTATATGACAGTCGTGAATTTGTCCCTTCACTAAGGCTTGATTTTGTGACTGCTTTGTCTTTCTTTGTTCTTCATATGTCTTTGTGTCTTTATGTCTAATAAGTGAGTGAATCATCAACAGCTCCCCCTCAATCACTTATTAATATCTTCTGATCTTTCATATATTCTTCTTTTCTTTTATTCCTGCCATTTCTTTGAATTAGCTTGTCTTTACTCCATCCAAGTTCTTTGTCAAAATATCTGCAATCTGATCTTTTGTAGGAGTGAATACTATTTCAATCTCCTTCTCCATTACCTTTTCCCTCAGGAAATGATATTGAATCTCTATGTGCTTTGTTCTTGCATGAAATACTGGATTTGCTGCAAGATACAACAAACTCATATTATCTCCATGTATGATAGGTATACCTTGATCAATTCCCATGCTTTTGAACAAGGTCTGCATCCATATCACTTCTTTAGCTACTTCCACAAGTCCTTTATATTCAGCTTCTGTTGACGATAAAGCCACTGTATGCTACTTCTTTGAACACCAGCTGACAAGCTTATCTCCTAGGTATATCATATATCCATGTGTCGACCTTCTGTCATCTTGACTTCTTGCCTAATCTGAGTCACTATATGCTCTCAGCTTTATATCTGATCTAAAAGGATATTATTTATAGTTCTTTTGATATATCTAAGAACTCTTTGTCCTGCAACCCAATGTTGATCCTTCGAACAATGCATGAACTGTGAGAGAACTCCTACTGCATAACTAAGATCTGGTCTTGTTAGCGTAGCATAAATCAAACTTCCCACTAAAGATTGATACTTTCTCATATCTTTAAACTCTGCACCACCATATTTGTTGAGTTTATGATTGACTTCAAGCGGTGTTGAAGCTTCTCTGCAATTCTCCATGTTAAACTTCTTCAGTAAGTTTAGGAGATACCTTTCTTGCGAAACATATACACCATGATCTGCATATGTAACTTCCATTCCAAGAAAGTATGATAACTTTCCTAAATCACTGATCTTGAACTCTTTTTCAAGCAATCTCTTTACCTCCTTGATTCCTTCATCTGAGGTACCTGTGATTATAATGTCATCTACATAAATACAAATGTAGATCATACCTTCATCTGTTCTCTTAATGAGTAGACTTGCATCTGGCTTTGAGCTTTGGTATCCAAGATCATTTAGATACTTTACAAGTCTGTAATTCCAAGCTCTTAGAGCTTGCTTCAACCCATAGAGTGCTCTTCTAAATCTGCAGACATGATTTGGGTAACTGGAACTTACAAACCCTTCAGGTTGTTCCATGTAGACTTCATCTGATATATATCCATTTAGAAATGCATTCTTTATATCCAACTGATTTAGTTTCCATCCTTTTGATGCTGCTATAGCAATCAATGTCCTTATAGTTGACATCTTTGCCACTGGACTAAATGTCTCATCATAGTCTATGCCACGCGTCTGAGCATAACCTTTTACTACCAGTCTAGCTTTGTATCTGGCTATTCTTCCATCTGCAAGCTTCTTAACTTTGTAAACCCATTTATTTCCAATCACTTTCTTACCATTTGGTTTTGGAACAAGTTCCCAAGTCTTGTTCTCTTCCAGTGCATTGAACTCCTCCTTCATTGCTTCTTCCCATTGCTCTTTACCTTTTGCTTCACTATAATTCTGAGGCTCTTCATCCTCCTTTACTAAATAAGCATAGTTTTTCTGAGCCAAATAAGAAGTATCATAGGAATACCTTGTTGGTTGTTTCCTTACCTGTTTGACCTTCTTGGTTCATACTCTTCATGTGTATCTGAATACACTTCTTCATCATCAAATCTCGGTCCAACTTCATTTCTCATAGTTGATCCGATCCTGGATGTACTTGCCTGCATATGATCTTCATCTCCATTCACCTACATATGTGATTTACCTTTTTCATTTCTTCTTATCTCTTCCTCAATTGTTTCATCATTATACTCTTTATCTGCATACCAGCTCTTTCCTTCATCAAATGTCACATCTCTGGAAACAATAAACTGGTTGGTTAAAGGACTCCATAACCTATAACCCATCTGTTTTTCATCATATCCGATGAACACGTATTTTTCAGCTTTTGGTTCAAGCTTATGTCTAATCTGTGATGGTACATAAGCATAGGCAACTGATCCAAACACTTTACAATGATCAAGTGTTGGTTTCTTTCCCCACCAAGCTTCATAAGGGGTCATTCCATTTAAAGCTATACACGGTAATCTATTTACCAGATATGTGGGTGTATTTATAGCCTCAGCCCAAAGATAGTTTGGACAATTCTTCTCCTTTAACATTGTTCTGACAAACTCAAGTAGAGTTCGGTTTCTCCTTTCTGCTACTCCGTTTTGTTGCGGTGTATACCTGCAAGTTATTTCTCTTTTGATACCTGCATTCCATAGATAATCATTGAATTCTCGAGAAAAATATTCTCCTCCTCCATCAGACCTTAGTCTTTTGAGTTTTTGTCCTGTAAGTCTTTCAGCATATGCATGAAAATGCTTGAAAGCTCCAAACACTTCTGACTTCTCTTTCAAAACATAAAGAGTTATCCATCTTGTTGCATCATCAATAAAAAGAACATAATACCTTGAGCCACTGATAGATCCTTCTTTTGTCGGTCCCCATACATCTGTATGTATGAGTTCTAGAAAACCATCATGTTTGTAACCCATCTTTTGAAATGGTAATCTGTGTGCTTTTCACATCTGACAGGCTTCACATTTGTGAATCATATGTTGACTCTTCATATTCGGTAATCCTCTTACGGATTGTTTCTCCACCATCATTTTGATTCCTTTTTCATTAAAATGTCCTAACCTCTTATGCCAGAGGTCTAATTCTATAAATGCTTTATCACCATGTGTGATTAAAGCTTGACCAACATTCCCTTGTACTTTAAGAGTAAAAAGTCTACCTTCCTTTTTACCATAGACAATTTGATTGTATCCATTCTTTGGATCTTCAACAAATACTCCTTCATTTGTAAACTTGACTTGAAAACTTTTTTCTACTATCTGTCCTACACTGATCAGATTCTTTGGGATTGTTGGAACATACAAAACATTTGTTAGTAGGTCAGCTCCATTCTTACACTTTACTTTTCCAATTGACCGTACATTATGTTTTGTGTTATCATCTGTTTGTACTGTATGATTCAAAATACCTCCTTCCAGTTCTGATAACAATTCTATATTTCCTTATAAATGATTTGAACAACTAGATTCAATATAGAATACCTTAAGATCTTCATTCTCTGACACACTTATCGAATTCATCATCAATGTTGTATGACTATCATTCTGCGTATCATTTGCATAGTTGTAGTAGGTAGTGTTGTGAGACTGATTCTGTCCCCAACTTCTTGCTCCACCTCTACCATATCTGCCTCTTTGGCTTTGTCTACCTCTTTGATATCTTTCGCTTCTACCTCTGCTATTGTTATTCTGACGTTGACTTGATCCTTGAGAATTATGCCAGCAATCATGAGCCAAATGATTGCTTAATCCACATATCCAACAAGTCTTCTTGTTGTTATTCTGATTACCTCTTCCTTTTTTATTACCTCTGCTTTTACTTCTGGAATTACCTCTTCTTCTTGCAAAATTTGCTTGAGTAGTCATCTCTTCTTCATCTTTTTCTTTTCCTTTATCACCTTTCTTCTTACCCTTTGTGTACATAGCGGAACTATGTCCTTTATCTCTATCTGTCTTCAAATCTTGCTCAAATGTTAGCATTAGTCCAAGCAACCGATTTAAATCTGGTACAAAATGATTTAATGAAAGTTCAGTTGAGAGTACGAAAGGTTTCCACTTTCATCTCCTCTTAGACCTGCAAGCACTTGCGCTATTAACCTGTGGTCTTCAATATCTTCGTCAATAGATCCAAGACTGTCTGCCAAGTCCTTCATCTTAGTGACATAATCACTAATGCTTTGACTTTGCTTTTTCTTGAACGTTGTAAACTCTGACCATAAGCTAGTCTTCCTAGTGTTGGTAGTGTTTTGGAAATGATCTTCCAGTGCACTCCATACATCTTCCGCTTTCTCCAGACCTCTAATGTGTGGTAACAAATGATCTGTAATGGTATTGTAGATATAAGCTCTTGCCGTTGCATCTTTCTTTTGCCACAGCTTCAAGGCTTCTAACTCTTCTTTCTTTGGTTGACTGTCGTCTCCAAAAGTAGGCTTCTTTTCTTCTCCTGTCACATATAGCATTAAGTCCTTACTCATAAGTAAGGCTTCCATTCTCATCACCCATGCGGGATAATTAGCTCTGTCCAATTTTTCAATAGAAATGTGATCTGCCATAATCTTCTTGTTTTTGTTACTGCCGGTGAGTATAACGTTAAAGGATTTTACCTTTTCTAAACCTTTACCCTTGAGAATGACTTCGGAATGCTTCTCTGATTCCGTTTGTTGTTGATCTCCTCAGCTTTCACCTTTCTTATGAAGGATTCTTCAAATTCTCTTGTATCTTCACTTCCGTTTACTCTTGAGGACCTTTCTGCTCTTCAGAACCTTTTGTGCTCTGATACCACTTGTTGACATGGCAAGAGCTTGAAGACTAAGCTGCAGAATTTTGCCATGCCACAAGAACTAAGCTAGAGTGATATTAGAACACCTCTATAATCACCAGTAGCTGAGCAACCTTTTTGAATTGTTAGATATTCTTTTCGTCACTCAGATGTGCCAAAAACTGAGTCTTGAACTCACCAGAATTTCACTGGAACTTCACCGGACTGTCATCGGACTATCACCGTAATCTTACCGGAATGTTACCGGAATGATACCGGAATCAACTGCAATTATGTTTGTAGTTACTTCAAATGTGTGTATATGAACTAAGGAAATAATGTATGAGCTTCCTTCGGTGAACAAACTTTATCTGAAGTTTGAAGAAAAACTTCATCAGTTCTGGATGCCTTTACGGTCAGACTTAGTACTGTGCATACATGTCCCGTTTCACAAAAAACTTTTGATTCGTTTGTAGTAGATACTCATAGCTTCAAGATGAGCTATCTCTCATGAAAAAAATTACACTATACGATGAGATCTAACTTGTAGAAATACCGTAAAATGTATACTGAGAAAACTGTAACTGTTAACTAACTTTCACAGTAACATGAAATCACTTAGATTTCTTCATACAAAAAGAATGCACTCATATCTTTCCACATAAATATGTGTTTTCTATTAGAGAAGATGTGTACAGAATGGCTTGGCCTCTCTTTGCTCATAGCCATGGAAAACTCTCCTACACTGAATAGTTCTTCCTTACCATCTCTCTTACAGATGAATACCTGACAATTCAGGTTCTATTATTCATCTCTACATACGCACTCTTATGTCTACTACAGATGCACTTCTAAGCTTTCTACCTAAGCTCTATTCTTCACACACTTAAGCTCTCTCTCAACTCTCTTATATACATTTTTTATCCAAGATTCAAAACTCGTAATTCTTGAAGTTTCTATGAACTATATTACAGTCGTGAATTTGACCCTTCACTAAGGCTTGATTTTCTGACTGCTTTGTCTTTCTTTTGTTAGACTCAAGATATAACCGGCAGGAGATTGTTGAACCACACCCTAAGAGAGAGGATTAGGAAGTAATCCTCAACCATGGCTTTTGGGGCAAGTGGTTAGCCCATCATACTCCTAGCTGATAGGTTGTGAGTTCAAATCCCACAATTGGTATCAGAGCTAAGGAAGTAGACTTGGGCAAGGCGGATGGAAGGCCCGCGCGTCAATTTCAAAGGTAAGCTCAACAAAGATTTGAGTGTATCTCTCAATCTGTATGTCGGATTTTGACATGTAATATATCGTTGGAAAGCTCTCAGAAGGAGCATTCCAATGGAGACATTAGATTGGGGATCCAAGATACCTAGCATGGGTTAGAATCAGGTTCAAGAGACCGAGGTTGAGAGCAAGGCAAGTCCGTAGGCTAGTTGCCAAGAAGTGGAAAGGCAAGGTTCAAGATACCAAGGTTGAGAGCAAGGCAAGTCCGTAGGCAAGTGGCCAAGAAGCGGAAAGGCAATGCTCAAGACACCAAGGTTGAGAGCAAGGCAAGTCTGTATGCAAAGTGGCCAAGAAGCGGAAAGGAAAGGCTCAAGGGACCAAGGTTGAGGACAAGATGGTTCAAGAGACTATGCAAGGGTGAGGACATCAATCCAAGGGGAGAGCAAAGATTGATCATTGAGGACAATGATCTCTAGAAGACGAAGAGAGTGTTAGACTCAAGATATAACTGGCAAGAGATGGTTGAACTACACCCTAAGAGAGAGGATTAGGAAGTAATCCTCAACCATGGCTTTTGGGGCAAGTGGTTAGCCCATCATACTCCTAGCTGGTAGGTCGTGAGTTCAAATCCCACAATTGCATCATAGTTTTGCTCTCAAATATATTCATTTGAATACATCTCGCATCAAAGTTTATAATTTTGCATTGTATTTTCTGCCAATTTTAAGAAATCAATATTGGAATGTGCATGAAAGCTGGTTTTTACATGAATTTATCTATGCACATAAAGTTACACTAACTAATGTTGATTCATAAAAGCATGCGTAGAGCTTGTTTGTGTGTTATTAGAATCTTTTGCAGGTATTGAAGGCAGAAAAAGACATTGTAATGAGGGCGTGCAGTGCCCAACAACACATTATGGAAAAGTTTTTTATTTGTAGGTTTCTGGAGTAAAGAAAGTGGTTTACCAACCACAAGGCTGATGCCTATCATTGTAAAGACTATTATTTTTTTTTCAGGCTTCATTTTCTTGGCGAAATGCTGGCGGAAATTTTGTAGCCACATGGCATTATATGCAATGTGAGAACTAGAGTGATGTTGTCTTGTGTGAGAGAGGAAGTCTTCTGTTAGCATAGCTAAAAGTATATAATTTTATTGAAGTAGAGAATAATATGCATGTGTGAATGCATGCATACATAGACGATATGATTGCTAGGAAGTTGAAGTGCATGATGCATTTTCTGTTTATAGAAGATCACTTTTATGTATCACCAAGATTGGTTAGGGTGAGCATGAGGTATGTGATCAAGGTACCAGGCATAGGCTAATTATGCCTTTAGAAAGTAAAAGATAAGGTTTGCACATAAGAACTATGAATAGGCAATTGCATTGAGAAGAAATTCACAGAGTACGTACTACTTTATTTGATATGCCTGAGAATAGGCCATGGTTCATACATAGTGTGTATGTGGTGAGCTAGATGCTTAGCCTAGTGAGCTATGAGTGTGCACACATCTACTTACCATTGTTTCAATGTATTTGTGGACTCTTATTATGGTCCTCATTATATTTGGGAGTGCCAGATTATTACAGTAGTTTGCTTGAGACACCTCATTCCTAGTTAGGAATGATTTGATCATAGTGATGATCAGATAGTGGTTAGAGATAAAGCAAGTTTCATCCACTTGGAACATCTTGCATGTTATTATTGAGAAGGCGGTGGTAGTTCCACTAGCTGCTAGACTTTCTTAGCACGTCTTCACTTAGCATGATGGACTTGGTTCCAGAGAGTAGGATTTATTTTGTATGAGAGATATTTTGATCCACAGTTTGGATTATTATATATGATAGATTGAGATTTGGATCCATAGTTTGGATGTGATTGATTGAGATCTTAGTCCATGTTTGGGATGTGACTGATTGAGATCTTAGTCCATATTTTGGATGTGAGAGAATGATATTTTGGTCCATAGTTTGGATCATTGACATATTGATATCTTGGTCCATAGTCTGGATCGTTGATAAACTATCATCTTGGATTCACAGTTTGGATCATGATGAGATTTTCTTTAGTTTTATTTCATTAAGGTGAGTAAATCAAGCAGATTTACTTGAGTTTAGAGATAAAACACTACTTGGAAAATATTTTCATTTCTTTTTAGTATTCTTCCACAGAGAGTTAGGACATAGTCACATTGTTTCGAATGAGCATAGTATTTTTTCATTACTTTAGTGGAGTAAGTGATTTTTTTCATGATTATACCATATGAAAAGCTGTCAGTGGGTAATTCAGGGAGACAAGGGCAAGATGCCGAGGTCTCTATAGGTGACAAGCCGTCACAAGTTAGTGGTCAAGGTCTAGGTATAGGGAGTCTAAGGATATTCCGAGTACTTATGTTGTGCACATATGGACTCATTGGGCCTCAGAGGGATTCCTACAGTATGCCCAAGGCAAGGACTACTATTGATTGGTGGAAATGCTAGATATAAAGCATAGATACTAGTTGTCTACTTTTTGAGCATCTAGTACTTCAGACACCTACCACACTCTACTCTTATTATTTGGAATCACAGATTTTGATTCCCAGCTTACAGCTCCTTCTATATCATTGAGGACAATGATCTTTAGAAGGGGGAGAGAGTGTTACATTTCAGAGATGTACATGCTTGGAGGAACGAGATGTTCCTTGCTTGGGGGATAGCCAAGGCCAAAAGCTAGAGAGTTCATACGAGGTGCCTACTCATGATGGCCAGATGAGTAGAGGGGCCTTAGAGAGAACTCTAGATGATGACTAGGCAAGGGCTATAAATAGGCTGGGAGGTGAGTCCGAGGCATGTCATTCTGCACTTCTCACATCTTTGTTCTTCATATGTCTTTGTGTCTTTATGTCTAATTAGTGAGTGAATCACCAACAAGATATAGACCATGTTACCACTTCCAATCCTAGGAAATATGTAAGTGACCCTGAGTCACTTATCTTAAACTCTTCTTTCATGCGCTACTTGACCTTCTTGATCCCATCTCCATCATTTCCTATTATTAATCCACATACACACAGACAAATAGATGACTTCAGAATTACTCTTTTTGATGAAGAGTGATGGATCTGCCTTGCTAGGTTGAAATCCTTTGTCCTACAAGAATGAGACAAGCCTATGATTCCAAGCCCTTGGGGCTTGTTTGACTCCATATAAAGCTTTATTAAGTTTACACACATAATCAAGATATATGTGATTCTCAAAACTAGGTGGTTATGCCATGTACACCTCTTCTGTTATCCATCCATTAAGAAATGCATTTTTTACATCCAATTGAAGTACCTTCCAATTCTTGGAAGAAGCAATACTAAGCAGAACTCTAATTGTAGGCATCTTTGCCACAGGAGAGAAGGTCTGCTCATAATCAATTCCCTGAGTTTGTGCAAAGACTTTTGCCACAGGCCTTGCCTTATACCTGCTAATGGAGCCATCTGAGTTCTTCTTCAATTTGCAAATCCATCTTGAACCTATCACTTTCATTGATGGAGACTTGGGAACTAATTCCTAAGTGTTATTTTCCTCAAGAGCTTCAATTTCTTCTTCCATTGCATGCCTCCATTCTGATTTCTTCTTTGCTTCCTCAAATGTTGAGGGTTCCTCTTGATTTATGTCATGTGCTAGATAGATGGAATGTTTAGTTACTGGAGAAGTATCAAATCCATACCTTTGTGGTTTTCTTTTCTCCCTCATGGACCTCCTTAGGCCATGATGTGATGATTCTGCCTCTTGTCCAAGTTCCTACATTTTTTCTTTACCTTTCCACATTTTGAGTTTTTCAATATGAGTTGCTTCATCATCTTCTGAGGTATCCTTCTCTTCAACTTTAGGAGGCTTATCCTTAATAAGTTTTGGAAAATCTTCTTCAAGATCATAAGGTAAGTTGACCTTTCTACATGAAGCTTCATACCAAGAACTATTCTCATCAAACACTACATCTCTACTCACCAAGAATCCTTTGGTTGTTGGGTTGTATAATCTGTAGCCCTTTTGGTTGTTGTCATCTTCCCTCTAACTTGTGAAGGAACATGAGCATAAGCAATACACCCAAAAAACTTACAATGATCCAAGCTTGGTCTTCTTACATTCCAAGCCTCATATGGTGTCATGCCATCAATTGATTTTGAAGGTAACCTGTTAATCAAATAAGTGGTTGTAGATACAGCCTCAACCCATAAATAATTAGGTAGGTGTTTTTTATTTAGCATAGACCTTGCAGCTTTAACAATAGTCCTAATCCTTCTTTCTGCCACTTCATTTTGCTCATGAGTGTACCTTGTAGTAATCTCTCTTTTGATTCCCCTCTCTTGAAGAAAGGAGTCAAATTCATGGGAGAAGTACCCTCCCCTCCATCTGACCTTAGCCTTTTTATTTTTCTAACTGTTTGATTCTCCACAAGAGCCAAATATATTTTGAAGCATGAAAAGACTTCATCTTTGTGTTTCATAAAGTATAATATAGTCCATCTACTCCAATCATCAATGAAGGAGACATAATACCTTGGTCCAAATATTGAAGCATCCTTGCTAGGTTCCCATACATCTATATGAACCAAATCCAAGAGATCTCCATGCATATATCCTTTCTTCATGAATGGTAACATGTGAGTCTATCCAAATTGACATGCACTACAATTATAAATCATGTGTTGTTTTGACAAATTAGGGAGTCCAAGTACACTTTGGTCCCTGCAAATTTTCTTTAATGATCTTTCACCAATATGTGCTAACCTTTTGTGCCATACTTCCAATTCTATGAGCATTTGACTACCATAATTAAAGAGAGCAATGTTCCTAGTGTCTTCTAATTCAACTATGAACAATCCACCTGTCTTTTCACCCTTTGCGATTCTCCTGAATCCTTGACTTGGATCTTCAACAAATGCTCCTGCTTTTGTGAACCTAACTTGTAGGCCTTTCTCCACAAGTTGTCCTACACTTATCAAATTCTTTGTGATGGTAGCGACATAGAGTACCTTGCTAAGTAGGTTGATGTTTCCATCAGGTGCTTTTACATTTCCTATCTTTTCCACCAAATGCCTTGTATCATCACCTATTTACACTTCATGCTTGTTCCTTGGATCTTTTAAATATGATAGGAGGGCCACATTTCCTCCCACATGATTGGAACAACATGAATCTATGTAGAAAACATGCTCATCAGATTTACCTTCAGGCATTTCTATATTCATGATTAGCAATGATTCCTCTTGATTTGAGTCTTCTATGTAGTTATTGAAGTCTCTTCTTCCTCTATTGCCTCCTTGATAGTTTGAGTGGTTGTAATTGTTGTGGTAGCCATTGAAGTTGTTGGTCTTTCCTCCAGAGTAGCCATAACTTTGTCTATTGTAGCCTCTGCCTCTTTGATTCTTGGAATTCCTAAAGCAATTTTCAGTTGTATGATTAGTTAATCCAAAAATAGAATAGGGATTAGAGTCTTGGGATCTCCCCCTTCCCTTGTCTTCCTCCTCTTCCTCTACCTCTACCATGTCTTCCTCTAGCTGCATAGTTAGCTTGATGTGTACCTACTTCATCATCCACTTTCTTTCCTCTTCATTTGTTCTCTTTGGAATTGCTTTTATCATTATAGAAAGCAGAAGATTGATTACCTTTGGAGCCTTCTCAATTCTTGATAAGCTTGGCCTCTTGAGTAAGTAGTTGTCCTATGAGTGTATTGAAATCTGGTACATGCATATCCATGTATAGATCCATAGATGTGGTGAATGCTTCCCACTTGTCGTCTGCCTTTAAGCCATTGATGACCTGCCTTACAATTCGCTCTTCCTCTATGAACTCTGCAATGCTTCCCAAATGATATGCTATGTCCTTGAGCTTTGTGAAAAAATCAGTCACATTTTGTTTGGGAGCTTTCTTGAGAGTTGTAAACTCCAACCATAGTTGATGCTTCTTGGCTGTTGTACTTGAAGAGAAGAAGGCTTCAAGTGCATTCCACACTTCCTGAGATGTTTTACAAATTCTAATGTGAGGCAAAAAAAATTATGAACTAGAGTTGAGGAGATAAGACCTTGCAAGTGCATCCTTGGAGCACCATGTGCTCAATCTTTCTTCCTCTTCTTGTGTAGGTTGACCTTTGTTCTTGAAACTTGGCATAACTTCATCTCCAGCTATATAACCATATAGATTCCTACCTTAACGATAAGCTTCAATCCCTAATGACCAGAACGAGTAGTTACCTCTATCCAATTTGCCAATTGATGAAGGAAATCCATCTTCCATGTTGTCCAACCTTGCTCTGATACCACTCTGAAGAGATGGATTTGTACTTGATGAAGATGAAGTGATGCTACAGAAACTTTGCACTACACTAGCTAATTTAACTCCAAGGGCATCAAGTGGACCCTTTTAGCTTGCCAATGGATGTATTAGACACCCTATGTACCTTGGAATATCACTCTCAAAAAGTTGAATCAAAACAAACTAGTTTGACCAATAGTCAACATGAATAAACTTTCTATTTTGGTCATGAATGCTTCAGTATTTCACCTAGTGTTCATTCTCTTATTACAATTGACTAGAGAGATTTTAGAGGAATCTAATTAGGAAGCAATGCAATCTATTGGGAGTTATTTCATAAAAAATAATTAACCATACTAAGAGAAATACATTTATCAAGTCAGGTACGTGATCCCAACTTTTCAGGGGGTAGAAGATGCAGAGATATAGTTGACTTCAAATCAACATATCTCACGATTGTGGAATCCAAATGCAATGCAATTTTGAGAGTATGTAGTAGAATTAGAGAGCTAACTTTACAAATTGAAACCATTGAAAATGATCCACCATACTCATAGAAACTATCTTTGCAATTTGATTGAAAAAGAAAGACGTATGGCAGTGAACAATACACTCACATAGGCATGAAGATATTGGCACAAATGATCATGAAAGTAAATGTATATTGACTATAAGATACAATGGAATTACTAGCACATATGTGTACCTTGAAATCACACACTGATATGGCATGGAGCTGTGCTAATGGTGATACTGACCTGCAACTAAAAGATGATGTATATATAGTGATGCTTGGAGCCAAGATTTGAATATGAATCTTGCTTACCTAGAACAAATCTCCTATCTTTTAGTGATTGATTCTCCAACTAATTCAATCATGAATTTGTGGCTTTTCTTTCCCACTCATCAAGTAAATTCAACCACTTTAGATTCTTTCACTTTTACATCAAGTAGAAACTCAAAAATTACAAGGATTTTACAAGTGAACTCTAAAAAGCTTTAGCATTTGCTTCAAGTTTCCATGTCTTTTGATGACTCAAGCCAACACTTAGAATTGTCATGGACTTGTTCCAATAGTAACTACAAGGAGCTATGGCAACTATGAGGAGATAAGGAGGCAACCCTAGGCCATACACTTCAATTAAGCTTTGTTGTACTCATTGCAAGTAAAGATGTATAATGGTAAGGATCAAAGGCTTTGGGTGGCCCAAAAGTGCCAATTTTTGGCACTTCCAAAATAGGGCACCACCTCCACCCATTTTTTGTACATCAAAAATAGGGTGACTCCTCTACATAAATTTGGGTACAACCACTATGAGGTGAGAGTGGGACCACTCATTTTGATGTAGTGTGGGATGAAAGGTGAAATATTTTTTAACTTTTCAGTAAAATGTAAAAGGGTAGATAATTGGAGGAAAGGCCACAAGAAGGCCCCATGGATGTGAGAAGCTTTCAATCCTAAAAGTGGTTGGTGATTAGTACCAAATTATCCCATTTCCACCACCACTCTTGTCAGTTGGAGCATGCAACAATACATGCTTGGAATTGGCAAGGCCACTTTGCTTGGACTTTGGATTCTACATAAGAAGAGGCTTGGCACTCATTTGGATACACTAAACTAGTGTGATTGCTTATTGTATGATAGTTGTACTCTCTACCTAAGCTATCTCTTGGTTTCTCATTATACTCTATTATGACTCTACCCACTATGTGTTCAGGCCACTATGTAGCACAACTTTGACATGAAGTGGAGGATTTGTAGACTATTCAAGAAATATGTAGGTAGATTTGGTGATGCAACAATAGTGGCGAGTCCAACATGACTTTTCCTAATCAAATAAGTTTTCATTTTTTGGGAAAATGTGGCCATGAGGCATGCAAGTGCTACTACCTCAAGGGAGATCAACAAAGAGGTAATACACAAGTTCCTAAAAAAAATTGTGCTACTGCTTTGAATGTGCACAACAGAGATGAGAATCAGCCAAATTGACCTATGTATATTAGACCACTAGTGTATGAACTATTATGAATGTCTAGTTCTTTGACTCTTACATTCTTAATAGTTACATAGGTCCACCTCAAGATTATAATAATATGTTCTATTTACATATAAATCTACTTATCTAACTATTGTACTATTTATCTATTTTTATATATGTTTGTCCATTTATCTATTCTTTTATGTATTTATCTATTTATGTATCAATCTATTTGTATAACCATCTATGTATCTATCTATCTATCTATCTATCTATCTATCTATCTATCTATCTATCTATCTATCTATCTATCTATCTATCTATCTATCTATCTATCTATCTATCTATCTATCTATCTGTCTGTCTGTCTGTCTGTCTGTCTGTCTGTCTGTCTGTCTGTTTGTTTGTCTGTCTGTCTGTCTGTCTGTCTGTCTGTCTATCTTTATGTCTGTCTATCTATCTATTATTAATATATGTATCTATTTATTTATCCATATATTTATTCATCTCCCAAGTTATCTATATATCTACTTATATATTTATCTATCTATTTATTTGTTCATTTATCTATATATCCATCTACATGTCTAGTCATTTATCTATGCATTAACCTACTCATGTATCTATATATCTATCTCTCTATCTATTCATTTATTTATCCATTCAATTATTCATCTACCTATCTACTAATTTATTTATCTATATATTGATCCATCTATCTATATTCATCTATCTATCCATGCACTTATTCATCTCTCTATGTGTCCTATGTATCTATTCAATTATCCATCCATTCAATTATTCATCTATCTATTTAATCATTTATTTATCTATATATTGATCTACCTATCCATACACTTATTGACCTATCTATTTATGTATCTACTTAAAGGCGTATTTATGTGTCTACTTAAAGAAGGATTTATGTGTCTCCAAGAAGAAGCAGAATCAAGGGAAAAACAATGCAAATAAGAACCATGAAGTTGTTGGGGCTGAGAGCAAGGCTAAAGGTCTTCCTCTTATCACTGAGGAAGGAGAAGATACACAAGTCATGGAGAAAAACCCTGATGGTGTCATGGAAATAAGATGAAGAAGGAGAAGGAGCCCCAAAGGGATTATTGAGAGAAACCTCTCTGTCTCAACTCCACAAACAAACATCTATGGCAACTTGGAGAAGGAGGTCAATGAATTTGATTATCTAAGGGGAAGGAACCAATACAACAAAGGCAATGATGGGAAAACATAGGAGGAATTCAGCAACAAAGAAGACAACCAAGAAGGTTACACCACGAGCAAAGAGGGTGGATGCACCACCAACAATGAAGATAACCAAGACAGTGAAAGCTCCATCATTGGTCCACAATTCTTGAAAAGATTCCAAACTCATTTATGAAGAGGGACACTTACAAAGGGAAGCAACCTATGGAGATTCCAAGGAAGAGCCCCCTTAAGGGCAAGCTCCTTTGTCAGGATCATTCCACCTTGAAGAAAAAAACATGATGAGAAAAACAAGAAGAAAAGGAACAAGGCCCATCCCTGCAAAGAATCTAACCTCCGAAAATGATTATCATCTCATTCCATGTTTGAGGGTTGATTGACCCCTCAAGAGTGGCCATTATTGTCCAATGGTTACAAGATAATAGCCTAAACCTGAACTTCATCTACCTTCAAGAGATCAAAATCAACGGGGAGGACCTTCAAAAGAGATTAAAACATATTTCTTCGACCCATGCATGGATCTCCACCATGCACCCTAGAGGTAATGGAAGATCGGCTATGGGCATTAACAACAAGTGGTTAGATAGACTTGTGAGCACTCACAAGGATTTGAATCATCGGTGGATTGGTGCTTCCTTTGGGAAGCCTTTTCAATTCACCATTGTCTCTATCTATGCCCCCAATTTTGACTTAGAGAGGACTTCCACCTGGCATTCTCTAGTCTCCCTTTCCCACAATGTCGTGCTTTGTGGGGATTTCAACACAGTTGAAGCTCCTTCTGACAGATGGAGAAATAGAGGTAGCTACTCTTGAAGTTAGAGCACCTCTATATCAAGAGTAACTCAAAACCTTCACCAATTTAGAGAGGATCAGTGATCAATTATCAAAATTTTGATCAATGTGAAGAAGATGACTACACAGAAAGTCTGTTGCACATAACTCTCTCATTGACTTGTCCAATGTGTAAAGTTTTTTATAAAACTTTGCACAAGGTGTTGCCTATATTTTGCGCACCTTCTCCAAGTTAAATCATTCCAAAAGACTCAGTAGATCTTAAGAAATGATCTCATCAAGTCACCTATCTCATCAAGTCACTTAAGAAGTTACAGGTGCCGATTCAGACACCTGTAACTTCTAACACTTGGTTCTCTCAAATTAGAACCTGTTTATGCAAATGCTTTTAGCCATAGATGGCTTACCTTCCAACTTAGATTTTGACTCCTCACTTGTGCAAAACTTTAAACTGTGCACTGAGAAATGATCAAATCTTTGACCATCGAGATTGCGCCTGTTTCAGAAGAGAGTCAACAATTCTTCACATATGAATGTTCCTACTTATAATTCTCACAACATGTTTACAATTAGGCTCTCAAACTTTAACCATAGACTCATTAACTATGGAATTAGACATCTACAAAAGGATTCTTGAAATGATCAAGCAGAGAAGGAGAATGCACAGAAACATCGGGTGCAATTTTTTCTTCTTTACTAGAAAACATTACATCTGGATGAGAGAGCTAATCTTCACACTTCTCAAGTGTCTAATCACTTCTAATTCTTCTAAATTCTTGTATTCTACACTCTCTCATATTTACGCCGACATTTTCCCTTGTATATATAGTCAAATATTCACAAGCTCATAACTAATCAAAAGTATAAGTGAGCTAACTCTAAATTAATCTACATATGTGTACACATCTTCATCTTCTGAATATGCACTTCCTTCATGCTTCATAACTTGAACTTTTTTGCAGTCCTTGACTTCCAAACCTTCATTAAAACTTCAGTTGTTGATTGCCCTGCACCAACAGCTCCCCCTCAATCATCAATTCAAGTTTTCTCTATCTTATTTATGTCTGCCATGTCTTTGAATCTCTGTAGCTTTGGTCCATCCAAGCTTTTGGTTAGCATATCAGTTATCTGATCTTTTGTTGAAGTATGTATTACTTCAATCTCCTTATCCATCACCTTCTCTCTTAGAAAGTGATATTGTATCTCAATATGTTTAGTCGTGGCATGAAAAACAGGATTAGCAGCTAAATATAATGAACTCATGTTATCTCCATGAATAGTGGGTGTACTCTGAATGATGGCAAAACTCTTCATAAGAGTCTTAAGCCATATCACTTCCTTTGCAGCTTCAACCATACCTTTGTACTCTGCTTCTGTAGATGACAAAGCAACTATGTGTTGCTTCTTTGAACACCAAGAAATTAACTTATCTCCCACATAACATAAGTATCCATAAGTTGATCTCCTATCATCAGGATTACCTGCCCAATCTGTATCACTATACATCTTGATGTTTGTATCTGATGTAAAACCATAATACAAACCTTCTTTGAGTGTACCCTTAATGTACCTCAACACTCTTTGTCCTGCAATCCAATGTTCTTTCCTAGGACAATGCATGAATTGAGACAATACTCCAACTGCATATGACAAGTCAGGCCTAGTTAAAGTAGCATAGATCAGACTACCAACCAAACTTTGATATAGCTTCATGTCCTTGAACTCTTCTCCTCCATATCTACTCAATTTGTGATTCACCTCCATTGGAGTAGGTGCTACCCTGCAATCATTCATCTTAAACTTGATCAACAAGTTTCTCAAATACCTTTCTTGAGTTACATACACTCCATGTTGAGTGTATGAGATCTCCATGCCCAAGAAATATGACAAGTCTCCCAAGTCACTAATCTTGAACTCTTTCTCCATTTGCTTCTTTAGTCTTTGAATGCCTTTCTCATCTGTACCTGTAAGAATTATATCATCAACATATATGCACATGTAAATGAACCCATCATCACTTGCTTTAACAAGAAAGCTACTATCTGCTTTAGATACTTGGAAACCAAGTTCTTTCAAGAACTTCACAAGTCTATAATTCCATTCCCTTGGGGCCTGCTTCAAACCATACAAAGCTCTCTTGAGCTTATATACATAATCTAGATACCTTTCATCTCTATATCCTTGTGGTTGCTCCATGAAAACATCATCTGAAATATAACCATTTAGAAAAGCATTCTTCACATCTAATTGACATAATTTCCAACCTTTAAATGCAGCAATGGCTATGAGTGTCCTGATGGTTGTCATCTTTGCCACAGGACTATAGGTCTCATCATAATCTATACCATATGTCTGAGCAAACCCTTTCACAACAAGTCTAGCTTTATACCTAGACACACTTCCATCTGCAAACCTGTTTGTCTTATAGACCCATTTGCATCCAATGATCTTCTGATTATTTGGTTTAGGAACCAAATCCCATGTCTGATTCTCCATCAATGCATCATACTCTTCCTGCATAGCTTTCTCCCAATTTTCCTTACCTTTTGCCTCTTCATATGTAGAAGGGTCTTCATCTGCCTTTATCATATAAGCATAATCTTTGGTAGCCAAAAAAGAAGGTCATAACTATACCTTGTAGGTTTCCATTTGTGTCTTGATGACCTTCTGAGTTGTCCACTTCTTGAGGTTTCTGGTTCATCACACTTTGGATCAAATCTTGGCACTTCTTCAACTTCAACCTATACTTCATTGTTCTCTTCTTCATCAAATATCTGAACCTTTGATTTATCTTTCTTTTGATTCACAACTTCTTCATCACCTGCATAAATATTGATTGTACCTGCATACCAAGTAACTTGCTCATCAAATGTAACATCCTTTGACACTAGGAATTGTTTTGTGGATGGACTCCACAACCTATATCCCATCTGCTTATCATCATATTCAATGAACACATACTTTTCAGCTTTAGGTTCCAATTTGTGCCTTAATTGAGATGGCACATATGCATATGCCAAACATCCAAATACTTTGCAATGATCTAGAGTAGGTCTCTTACCCCACCATGCCTCATATGGTGTCATACCCTGCAAAGCTTTACATGGTAACCTATTAACCAAATATGTGGCTGTATTTGCAGCCTCAGCCCATAAATAATTTGGGCAATTTTTCTCCTTCATCATGGATCTTGCAAACTCAACAAGAGTTCTATTCCTCCTTTCTGCTACACCATTTTGTTGAGGAGAGTACCTACAAGTAATTTCCCTTTTTATACCTGCATTCCACAAATAATCACTGAACTCATTAGAGAAATACTCTCCCCCTCCATCTGACCTTAGTCTCTTCAACTTATGACCTATAATTCTCTCTGTAAACACATGATAATGTTTGAATGTATTGAATACCTTTGACTTATCTTTGATCACATAGAGAGTGATCCATCTGGTAGCATCATCAACATAAATCACATAATACCTTGAACCATTGATGCTGAAATCCTTTGATGGTCCCCACACATCTCTGTGTACCAACTCAAGCTTCTCTAAATACATAAAACCATGCTTGGAATAAGATTGCTTTTGAGCCTTACCTAATTGACATGCCTCAGATCTGTATGTCATATGTTGACTTGCAACATTAGGCAATCCAAGCACTGAACCATTGTTAACCATATCTTTAATACCTCTTTCATTGAAATGTCCAAGCCTTTTGTGCCAAAGATCTAACTCATAGATCTTATGTCCTCCATAAGTGAATAAGGCATGACCAACATTACCTTGAATCTTCAATGTGAACAGTCTTCCTTCTTTCTTCCCTCAAACAATTTGTTTATACCTATTGCTAGGGTCTTCCACAAACACTCCTTCATTAGTGAACCTAACTCCATAACCTTTTTCAACAATTTGTCCTTCACTTATCAGATTCTTAGGAATTGTAGGAACATACAAAACCTTACTCAAGAGAGTACTACCATCCTTGGCCTTCACTGATCCAATTGACTTCACATTATGCTTTGTATTGTCACCTGTTTGAACTACATGATTAGTTACCTTACTATCCAAATCAGTCATCAAAGCTATGTTACCACTCAGGTGATTGCTACACCCTGAGTCAATGTAGAAGACTCTTTGGTCTTCACTTTGCCTTTCACAAGTTGCATTCATTATTGTAGCTCAATGATGAGTAGCACCTCCTTTAATGTCAATCCGGGAAGACGTGAGGATGGTATGAAGACCTCGAGCAAGTAGCGGCACAAGTGCGTGAGTGAGAAGCACACAAGCATGCACACACATACACACACACGCGCACACACGGCAAGACAAAGAGAGAGAATCAATGGAGTTCTTTAGATTACTTTCAAAAGCTCTTACAAGTTCGTTTCAATTACAATCTAACCTCAAAAATGAGCTCTCTAGCTCTTTTTATAGTTTTTGACTAGCTTTTGGCCCTGTCCAGACCTAGTGTCCGGCCTAGTTAAAAATTAGGTTCCAGGGCTTATTTGAGGGCTCAAACGAAGTCTAAAAATTATGAAATTTGGTACGATGGTACTTTTAATACTCCTCAAGCTCGAGGACTCCTCGGCTTGCACAAAATGGAGTCTAATCTACCAAAAACGGGATTTACAATGTTTGTGTAGTGATTAAAATCACTTGGGTTGTACATAATCTATGGGAAAAAATGATCTGGCCTTGTTGCCGTATTGTGCATGACTCCTTTGTTGCTTTGTATGCCAACACTCCCCCCTTCCTAGCGTCTGTGGCCCCTGACAGACCTTTGTTCGCGCGGGTGGTCGATGTAATATTGGATGACATTGGTGGCCAGTTCATGTTCTCCTATCCTTAAGCCTCTTGCTAGATCGGCTTCCAATGCCTCCCAATTTATTGCACCGGGGGTTTCTGGTTGCGGGGTGGTGTAGTACTCTGAATACATTGCTTGTTCACAAGCAAACAGTTGAAGCAGATGTGTCGGCTTTGGTGCGAAAATCTCCGAGTGGTACTCCCAGAAACCTGATCTGAACATTTCTTCGAAGGTCTGTTTGTAGCAGGCGGGGAGGTACTTGATGCGTGCATGCCAAGCGTAAGCCACACGGATACTGGGGGTGGTGCTCATGTCATACACCAAGTCGTAATTTCCATTGCTAAACCCCGGAAGACGTACCTGTGGTGCGGCTGCATTTCTAAAGGTCTTCAGCACTACTTGCATCATATCTAAGATTTTAAGCATCATTTGCGCTGCTACATCTTGCATGGGCTTCAAGCGCGGCACCCAGTGGCGAATGGTCCCCATCATATATGCTACTGATGGTGGTCCTTGTGGTGGCGCTATGTACGGGTAGTTCAGCCATTCCTTGCATTGCGCATTGTTCTGTACCTTGATATTAAATGCCTTCCACGACCTGCGGCGGGGGACTGGACCGTAGCATGGGTTGTACAGGAGGTGCAACGGCGCGTTGTTCCATGTGCGTAGCATTTCTGGATAAGTCTCTAAAAGTTTCTGCCGCCATGTTGGTTGACGAATCTTGCCTTTTCGCACCTCTGGAGGAAGGTCCTCGGGTTGAAATTGGGTCGCAAAAGTAGGAATCTGACCCGTTACTCTTTGTATTTCTGCATTATAATCAGCCAAGATAATATAATATGGCCTGTACTGGAGTTCCGATGAGAGAATCAGGCGTCTCGATGACAAGTTCTTGAAGTAATCTGATTGTAAAACAGTCTCCTCTATGACCCTCATAGCCTGATTTTGCACTACGGTGCGCTCTTCATGCGAGGTCCCTATTTCCTCCACTTGTCGTAACCATGGCGGCCGTGGTGCCTCGAACGTGTCCTGCGCTTCTTCTGTTTGTTGGCCTCCTGGGAATGGTTGCGGATCATATTCTTCATCAAACGTTTGTTCCACAGGAATTTGCACAACTTCTTCGTCCATGGGAGCCTCCGGAGGGGAAGATGGCCTCTCATATTGTAGTAGGCGTGTTTGCAATTCAGTTACCTGTTTCTGGAGATCTTTTATGGCCTCTGCGTCGGAGAGAAGCGAAGCCGCAGAGGGGGTGGTTGGAGGGGCAGCTGTTGGGCCTTGTTGGTGTTCCTGCTTCAGTTGTCCTAGCTCCTCCGATAGCTTATCATGTGCTTCGAGCAGCATGGCATAATCTTCCAATATAATCTTGATATTATCGGGGGTCACTGCTTGAAACTTGGATGGGCTGATGGGTGCCCCCGGTGTGCTCTCAATAGCCGCCTCCAGGTTCTCTTGATTTTGTATTTGCAGACGTCTGTTCTCTTCCTGAGCAGCCGCAAGATGGCGTTTAAGTAGCGCCATATTTCGCTGAAGTTTTGAGTTGCGTTCCAGCTGTGTTCGTAGGTGACCTTCTACCACCTGCACTGCTTCCTGATCTACGTTCTGTAGCTGTACCTCCAATATATTATGGGCGTCTTGGAGGGTTTGGAACTGTGTGTGGAGGCGAGCGTTCTCCTCTTCTAGTACCGCAAGGCGGAGCTGTAGTGTCGCTGAGTGCTCTTGCAGGCGTGCGTTTTGTTGCTGGAGCTGAATGTAATCTGTTCTTAAATTTGATATACAAGCCAACATGGTGTCCAATGCATTACCTATAGATGAGTGGGGGGTGTTTACCGTGGAAGATGCATGGGAAGGGAATTGGGGAGGGGAGAAAGTGAATGATGTGTCTACGAAAGTTGTGTGTGTGGGTGAAATTGGTGGAGGGGGAATGGGAGGAGGTGAAACCGTGGGTGGAGGTGCCGTGGTTGGTGAAATGTCCATCCCTTCAGGAGTGGGTGTTAGTGTGGGGCCTGCCATATACACTGGTATGGTAGGTGGTGTGTGTGTGGAAGTGGTGAATAGATGTGAAGTGGGGTGGGGAGCTGAAAAGACAGGGAATGGTTGAGGGCCTGGTTGAAAAGCCCTAGCAAAGATGTCCTGGAGGGATTGTAGAAATGGAGAGAGGGATATCGGGGGTTGGGGTCGTAAATTTGAGGAGGGCTGAAAGGGTTGCGTGGTAGCAGGGAAGCCCATGAATGTGGATCTAGGGTCAGGATGACCCGTGGCTGAGGGCGTTGGGGATGGTTGCCCTAGGGCAGGGTCTAGGAGGGGTTCGGCGGATTGTGTAGTGTTGGGGTTGTCTTCGAAGATAGGATTATCAGTGGTAGAGAATAGGGTGGCACTGGAGATCGGAGTACGGAAGATGAAGGTGGGGTCGGTGGGTTGAGTAGTCGATGTGGTTTCTACTGTTTCTCTTCTAGGAGGTGATGGTGGGGGAGTAGGTGGTAGTGGTTCGGTGGACTCCTCATGGGTGGCTGGGTGCTGTTGGCTAGCTGTCTGGGAGGTTGTTCTGATAGTTTCAGGTGTAGTAGTCGGCTCTTCTGCAACTGTAACGGGAATTTGTATATTTTTACCTGAGCGAGGTCGTGTCTGGAACCTTCGTGGGTCATATTGAACTGAAGGCCTCTGAATGGCAGTGCGCACAGCTTCTACAACTCCATATGTTTCTGCCATCAATAAGAGACCTTCCCTGTACTCTGAGTCAACTCCCGCTTCTTCCAACAACTGAGTCATAAGTACTCTGCTGCTCTGTTCAGTGAGTAATTGCTGCGATCGTACTCTTTCCATAATCTGATACAGCCTTCGGAGTTCGGCTGTATATGCTGGGGCTTCAGTGGTCTCTTCTTCATACGCTTCTTCTTCTTCCGGGTGTCCGTGTTGTTGACTTTCCTGAGTGTCACTCCAATGGACATGTCTACCGTCTGTAGACTTTCTTCTTCTTCGTGAGGATGTGCCCTGCTCCTCTGCCTCTGAATAAAACTCCACATCAGAGAATTGTGTGCTTTGTAGGAATGCTTCGAAATCCTGGGGGTCCAGTCCTTCAGCCTCTCCAGTGGCAGCAAATTCGAATTCAGGTGTGACAGGAGGAGCCGATGGGGTAGGTTGTGTCGTAGTGTCGGATTCCGACCTGGGTATCCTAATGGTAAAGGGAGGTACCGTGCCCTCTCTTAATGGTGATGCCTCAGGAGTAGTCAGGACTTCCCTTGTCTGGACACAAGGGATCGCGCCCCTCATGCGCTTGGACTGATGTGTGGATGTCTTGAACCTTTTAAACATTTGTAATTGTGCCCAAGTTAAGGCGCGCTCAATGGGGACATCATATGCCAAGCATCGATAAATGATGCGTGTGAGTGCACAGCATCCGTTCACCACTAATTTCCTAGATGCCCGTTTGTTTGCTTCATACAGCTGATCTATAATCCACACTGGTAGCTTAATAGGTAACGCACCTGCTTCCGCCAAGTAGAGAGCAAACCAGATCTTCTTGTGTGGTTGCGTGAATCGGTCTTGACCGGGGAAGGCGAAATGTTGCATGCACATTCGGAGAGGGATGGACACATTTGGGGTGAGTGCTGCCATGTCCTTCAGCTTCACTAGTTTCCTGTCCTTCATGTTGGTGGGGACGAGAGCATCCTTTTCTGAGGGTACATGCGTGCCATGCATATTTAAAGCGTCGCTTACCAACTCCACAATAAGTTCAAACCTCTTCAACTCGTTGTTGCCCAGCAATGAGGGGAGAACAAATGATCCGGGTTGGTCCTTATCTTCATTAGCTTGTAATGTGGAGACCAAATAGTAACATCGGAGGAGATCGGGTTTAGGTATTGGGGCTTCAAAATATTCCGCCAATCCTGCTCGTTGCCATATGATCTGTAGATCTTCTGTGTTCTGTAAAGTCTCGAACTCCTTGGAGAAAAATTGGAATCGCACCCATGATCTGTCATACTCGCATTTAGACTCCCAGATATACTTGGCCTCACCTAATAGACCGGGCATGCCATTGAACCAATGAGAATTCGCATGAACTCTTTCCGTGATTCCTGTAGGTGGATCTGGCACCGGGAGTTGCTGGAGGTGTTGCATCTCCACTGGTCGTTCAGTCGGGGGCACATCCACGGGTAGGCTATCCACATCAATTTCTGCAGTAAGTATCCCTACTTGTGAGCCCGAACCTGTCGCTTCTGCCATTTTTCTTCTTGCCTTTTGATTCTGTGAGAATATAGAATCATGTGTTAACATCGTAATGGACAGAATAAATCCGTTGTTGTCCCCGTTACAACATTAACATGAGGTAGATGGTGAGTTAGTGGTTAGTAAGTGCACGAAGACAGTGAGTGTAGTTAACGTTTGTGTATTCCTAGGAGACTAATGCCGTTAGTAAGTGGGGTGAATTTACAAATCGGGGTCGGGGGGTTTATTACAGATCTTAGACTGCCAAATGCAGTGGATGGGCTTTGCTTTCGGTTTCGTAGAGACTCCACAGAGCTGTGTCGGTGTCGCTGTTTGGGAATGGGGCCTTTTAGGGACCCACTTATAAGTGATTACATGCATACTCATGGGTCTTTGTGTGTTCCTAAGTGTTGAGCACGAGGGAATTCTGGTGGTACTCGTAGATGGGTTATGCTGCATAGGTTGCGGCCTTGGCTTAACTACTTGTGCCCTCAAGCAAGCCTTAGGCACCCAAATTTGTCTAGATTGTGGGCTTGCCTTCATCGACTTCTTGGGCACCCAAATAGATTTTACTTTAGCAGAAGAATTTCTGAAAGACTCCTTATTAGTGTCATGTTGTTGGTTACTAATAAGAGGCTTTGCCCGCGTAGTTGACGGTGGTGCACCCGGTCGTTCGCCTTTCCGCACCCATACCTGGTTTATTTGCTGGGACATTCCGTTGCGCAGATATTTTTGATCTCGGACATAAGTAGTACTCTGCTTCTTCTGCTTGTGATCCGCCTTTGGTTGCTGCCTCCTTCTGGCCTTTGGAAAAGAAGGGAGATCCGTTGCATCCCTGACTCCTTTTTTGCAAATGTCATTCCTCTGCAACACAGGGTTTTGAACAAGAACAGTATGGTCATCTTCATGTGTACCCCTGGAAGGACCAGGAGTCTGTGCCTTTCCTAGTTCCTTGAGTGCTCCATTGTCTAATTCTACTGTAACTCGACTATGATTGAGCCAAACCTGGAGAAGTCCACTTCTTAGGTTTAGATTGACTGCTTGGTCATAGATCCAATCCTGACCCAAGACGAGGGGTTCAGTGAGATCCTCATCTTGACACACTAGTACTTTAACGGTCATTGCCTCATCGTGAATGTAGAGGGGAAGTTCCACCTCGCTCATGCAAGGGGTTTCCACGCCTCCCAATCCTATGAGATATGCTTCCACAGGATGGACAGTTAACTGTAACTCTTGACAGTAAGACAACTCAACAGCGCTAGTGGCAGCACCTGAGTCAATCAAGGCTCTTACGGTTCTTGCACTCTTTCCTTGTCCTATATCTATGGTTATGAAAGGACGTCTATCAATTATCCTATGCGAGCTTGTTCCTGCAACTTCACACATGGCCATAGGAAATCCTTGGTCTGCATAGTCATTCGCTCCAGGCTGATCTCTACCTTGCCTTCGTAATTTCATCCTTCTGATGCGTTCTAAAGCTTCAGCTTGAGCTTCTTCTCGAACTCGCTGTTCTTCCTCTTTGCGTTTCTTAGCAGTGTTGAGTCGACTGAGCATTTCCTCCGTGAGGGGTTCCTGATACAACTTGACTCTGCAACCGCTAATATAATTTGGGAGAACATCACCTTCTAATGTGGCCAATTGTACTGCTCCGCTCGTGGAGATCCTATTGATGATCATAGGTCCGTAGCCTCTCTTTTCTAGCTTCCTCGCGTGTTGTTTTAGTGTATGGACTAAGACTAGATCTCCTGCTTTCAAGCCTTTATCCTTCACGTGGGCATCAAAGTATGCCTTCTGTCTCTTCTTGGCTGCATATATCCCTGCAGCGGCTCTCAGTCTTGTTTCTCCTAATCGTTCAAGGTCAAAGATCCTAGAGGAGAGCTCATGACCTGTCCATTCGTGCTCTCGTGCTACTCTCAATGTAGGGATCAAGAAGTCCAAGGGTAACACAGCGTTTTGACCGAATACCATCTGAAAGGGAGTGGCTTGGAGTACCGTTTTGTAGGCCACTCGGTATGCCCAAACAGCATGGTGTAGCTGTTTGTCCCAATCAGAGCGTTTAGTGTTCACTAATTTTGTCAGTACATTGCATAAAATCTTATTAGTGCTCTCAGCTTGACCATTAGCTTGAGGGTGATAAGGGGCAGACTTCTTGTGTATTACCAAGAATTCTTGGAGTAGATTTTCAATAACTTCATTCAAGAAATGAGTGCCTCTATCACTTACAAGCTCTATAGGTAGTCCATATCTCGTGAATACATTCTCAAACAAGAATTTGGCAGTTGTTTGAGCATCGTTCTTGGTTGTAGCTTTTACCTCTACCCACTTGGTGAGATAATCTGTTGCCACAATGATGTATTCCGCATGAGAACCCTTAGCTGGGGGATTAATAGGACCTACGAAGTCTATTCCCCACTTAGAGAATGCACGTCCACCCATCATAGGTTTCAGTGGCATCTCATCTTTGCGTATAGGATACTGGGTCCTCTGACAGACATCACACCGTTTCACATAGGTATGTGCATCCATGTGAAGGGTAGGCCACCAGAAGCCCGCAAACATTATTGCCTTGATCACCCGATCTGGTCCAAAGTGTCCTCCTGCTACCCCTTGGTGAGCAGTTTCCAAGATCTTGAGATATTCACTTTCATGGACACATAACCTCAGGTACCATCTTTACCGCGCTTATATAGATTATCACCTATGAGTGAGTAATCCAAAGCTTCTTGTTCTAAACTCCTTTTCCTAGCCAGAGTCATGTCTGGAGGGAATGTGTTTGTCCTCAGGAATGATACTAGTGGTTCGCTCCAATCTGGCGCAATGGATACTTGATAGAGAGTGGCATGTTCCACCGGTGGTTTAGTGCAACAGATTGGGCATTCCTTGCACAACTTTTGGACATCCGCTTCCATAGTTGGCCAGTGCACTCCGAATCTCTTTACAGTCTGTAAAGTTCGTTGCTTTGAATGGTGTTGCTCTAACGCACCTACATGTGCTAATTGCAACCATTTAGCATACTCATCCTCTTCTACGCAACAAGCCAAGATCCCTTGATCTGTGTGCTTGTACATGCTTCCTGCCATGATGTGGTATTTTTGGGCTTTTACAACCTCTCTGTTCCGTGTGTTTACCACAGGATGGTTAGGCCCGTATGTCAATACTGGTACCAATGGCTTAGCCCACTGCGGTACAACTTCCAGATTAAACAAGTAAGCATCAGGAAGGTCATCTGATACTCCTTGTGGGGCTTCTCCCGATGTGAGCCTAGAGAGATGATCAGCTCTCAAATGAGTCCTACCTTTTCTTACCACAACCTCAAAGTCATATTCCATTAGCAAGAGAAACCATCTCACTAATCTTCCTGTATTGCATGGCTTGTTTACAAGATATAATAATGCCTGATGATCAGTAAAAAATTTAAACTTATTTGCAAGCAAATAGTGTCTAAATTTCTTAACTGCATATACCATGCCTAAGCCTTCTCTCTCTGTAGTGGTGTAATTCCGTTCAGCCGCATTCAATTGTCTACTGGCATAGGCAATTGGAAGATCCATATTACCTTCACCAGTAGGTTGTGCAAGCACACATCCAATAGCGTAATTGGATGCATCAACATGAACATGGAATGGCTTATTCCAATCTGGTGTGATCAAGATTGGTGCTGAACATAATCTTCGTTTAAGCTCTTGGAAGGAATTCTCACATTCATCCGTCCACTCAAAGTTTGTCAGAAGTCCGTACATGGGCTTTGCAATGACAGCATACATGTGTATAAATCGTCGGTAATAACCACAGTGCCCCATGAAAGCTTGTACTTCCTTGACATTCTTTGGCCTCGGTAGCTCTGCTATGGCTCTCACTTTTTCTTCGTCTGTAGATATGCCATTCTTTGACACTATGTGTCCTAGAATCTTGCCTTGCCTGACCATAAAAACGCACTTTTCTGGGTTCAGGCAGACTTGATATTCTCTACATTTGTCAAAGATTTGTCTGAGTTCAGGGATATGGGTTTGTCTAATGTTGGAATGAGCACAAAGATCATCAACATAGACTTCTAAACTCTTCCTTAGGAACTCCTTAAACACATGGCACATCAGCCTCTGGAAGGTAGCTGGTGCGTTGGTAAGCCCAAATGGCATTACTCTAAAAGCAAAAATGCCCCATTCTGTGGCAAAGGCTGTCTTATGCTGATCCTCTGGAGCTATGGCTACTTGATTGTAGCCAGAAAATCCATCAAGGAAGCTGTACACTTCCTTGCCTGCCACTCTTTCTAAGAGATGTTCTGTGATGGGAAGCGGATAGTTATCTCGGATTGTGGCTGCATTAACCTTTTTCAAGTTAATGCACACACGCAGCTTGCCATTCTTCTTGGGCACCACTACGATGGGGGATACCCATTCAGTGTGCTCGATTTCATAGATAAATCCAGCTTCAACCAATCTATCTATCTCTTCTTTGATCTTAGCAGCGTAATTATCGTTATATGTATAAGGCTTTTGCTTAGAGGGTTTGGCATCTGAGGTCATGGGGATGGTGTGCGAGCATATGTCCGGGTCAACCCCTTTCAAATCCTTGTAACTCCAAGCGAATACATCTCTGTATTCTCTTAGCAAGGCAATCAATTCGTGCTCTTCTTCTTCTGTCAGGTCATGGCCTATATACGTGCATCTCTCCTCTCCTTCTTCTAGGGCCACTACTATTTTCTTGGTGGTTTCTTTGTTATCATAGGCCTCTCCTGATTGTGCCTCTCGTTTAGGCATTCTTATCATGACTCTCCTGTCATCTATCTCATACTTCTTAAAATTTTCTGGGACCTCAAACAAAGATTCTTCCTCTTCTGGTAAGGCTTCTCTCTTCTTTCGTTTCTTTCCTTCTTCCTTAGGGGTCATATGCGTTGCTAATCTTACATCATTTGTAACCTCTCCATGCCTCTGGGGTTGAAATTCTATTTCATGGAAGTATTCTTCATCTGATGCAAATGGTGGGTCCATAATGATTGACTCTAGATCGGAGTCACTTGCATCCTCAAATGCATCAAGGCTAGGTTCGCATTCTTCTAAAACTGCCTCTCCCATGATTGGCTCTATGGAGAAGACTGAAATGTCATAGCCATCCTCATCACAGTGAGGTGTCCATTGTTCTTCGTTGATGGCTACGTCCATTGTTGCTAAAATTTCCGCCCAGCCATGGGGTTCAAACTCCTCATCTGGAAAGACTATAGGTGCATAGGCTGGGTCTTGAATGGGTCTATGAGTTTCGTTCGCACCTACCTCTCTGGCTTTCTCTCTCTTCTCTTCTTCTACTGCTACCTTGCACATCCATAAGTGAGTATCTTCATGCATCCATGAGGATCCAGACCCTATGGAATGCACCGATTCTGTATCATCTTTGGCTCTATGGATGGGATTCCATTGGATAGGAGGGACATCTCTATGAGAATAATCCTTGAGATTGACTTTGGTTGTAACACCTAAGTGCTGCAGGTACAAAGAATTGGTCCCCCAATCCTGTACCACTTGCAACTGTCGCATGAATGGTCTTCCTAAAATCATCTCATAGGCATGATTTTTGCTGAAGTCACATATGGCAAAGGTATGTTCAAACTCGACGCCACAAGTGGTGAGAGTTATTCCTTCCAGCAATCCTAGGGGTCTCTCTATGTGACCATCGGCCATTTGCAATTTCATTCTTGTTGGCCTGAGTGCTGGCTTGCCCCAACGCTTCCATAAGGAGGTAGTGACAATTGCAACTCCTGCACCTGAGTCCAAAATTGCCTTCGTGGTGTAGTCCTGGTAGGTGATGGGAAGATAGGTGTTCCCTTCTTCACCTTCACACATATCCCCTATCTTATCCAAGGGAATTTCTGGCACTGTCCTATGGGATCCTACCTGGGAACGAGGTTTTGCTATCTCTGGTACTTGTTTGGCTACATGTTTCCATAATTCAGGTCTAACCTTGAGTAGCTCTTCTAACTTGAGATTACACTGCACATTAGTGTTCTTCACTACCTCTGTGTTCCTAGGAATGACTGAGTCGTCGTTCCTTACCATGACTGTGGGTGCTCTCATACATGTGGACTTTGCTTCCCATGGGCCTGTGAAGTGGGGTAGCTCTTGTATGGAATTCGACTCAAAGTCTAATCTCTCGTGAGACTGAACACTCTCATGCTCCCCGTAAATAGATGGGATGTCTTGTGGGAATTGGTCGTGTGCATCGTCCACAAGTTCAAAAGGAGGGGTGACCTCGCTTTCGTTATCCCATTTGTCTTCTTGAATCTCTCGTAGGAAGTCTGGTGCAAACCGATTCATAGAAGAAGAAGTGTCTGGCTCCGTAGAATTGGGCGCATAAGCAACCTGTGAAGGAGGGCTGATTCTATTGTTGACTCTCTCCTCGTTCTCGCAAATGGCTGGAGCACAAGCTTCTTGGGGAGGATTACTTATTCTATTACTTTTCCGAACAGGCTCACACATTCCCTGAGAAGGAATGTAGGCAACCTGTGGAGGTACTTGAGCTTTCGAGGGAGGCTCATCTGCCTTTTGGGGGGGAAGATAAGCTTCTTGAGGAGGCCCACGGGCTTCCTGAAGAGGCTGGCTTACCCGTTCTCTTGCCCTTTCCTTTCTTTGAGGGGTAGGTTCCTTTTCTGGCTGTGCTATTGGCCTCTCTATTCTTTCTAAGGAGGGGAAGTTGTCCGGTTTAGGGGCATTGGCCACATACACTTCTGATTGGGAATGATTCCTGTTTTTACTTGCTTTTTCTTGGTCTTGATTTTTTTCTTCCTTGTCAGATCTTGCAATTATCCTCTCTAACTTCTCTAGGAATCCATCCAAGTGTAATTGCGTTTTGGCTGAGCCTGAGTAATTGAAAAGGCGACTGGCTTCAAACATAGTCTGAGCCAATGCGACCATTTTCGTGCATAGTTTGGTTCTTTCTATCTCTAGGTCAGCTCTAGGATAGCACTTGTCATGATCCGTGACGTTTGGCCCTTCTTGGATTCTGGCCTGATATGCTTTAAGCATCATGTCTATGTCTTCGGGAGTGGGATCAGCTAATACCGATCCTGTTTGGGGTGGTGGGTGGGTTACGTGGGCTGTCTTAGAGGGTGAAGGGATGCAGGGTGATGGGGATGGTAGCGGTGGGAATGTGTGAGAGTGCGGTTGAGATGTGATCTCTATGATTTTAGCCTTGGTTTCTCGTAGACTTTCCTCAAGTTCACTCATCTTCTTTGCCCATTGCCTTTTCATACGTTCGCGGCTATCTTTCCAAGCTCTTGTTCTCTTTTTATTTTGGCTCTCAGTATCGCTAGCATCTGGGCTCTTTTCCTGGCCTACCCCTTGGTTTTGCTGCAAAGCTCGAGCTCGAGTGACTACCTGTACTGGTGCAGTGGAAGTGACACTTCCTGAGGAGTCTACCACTAACCCAACAACGTTGATAGGGGTGATTTTAGGCATGCTATTGGGGTTCTTAGGGAAATCTCGTAAGAGATGCTCTTTTCCGCAGTCTTGGCAAAAGCCTTGGATAGTCACGGACTGAGTTTGTGTAGGCGGAGGTAAGGGACAATCACAAATGAGGTGATCACCTTGGCATCTGTAGCACGGTCCTCTTGGGAATGGAGGTCTGACTTGCCTAGATTGAGGCCTAGGATTGGGATTTGCATACATGACGTTCGTGTAATCTGACTCCCAACTAGATTCGTTTGGCTCTTCACCATAGTAGGACTCGCCATGTTCTGGAGACTGCATGTAGTAAGCCTGGGGGCTATCCACATGGGTAGAATCAAAGCTATGATCACTTGGGTCATTTTCAGAGATCAAGGGTGTTACTGGGACTATAGCTCTATTCAGGTTCTCTTCTGCAGCAGTATACTTTACCGGAATCACATTAGCTGGGGCTGGGGGTTGTTGTGCTAGCACAGGCTGAGGCCTTTGTTGGTTTTGATATTGAGGTTGGAAATTTTGTTGTGGCCTGCCATATGGTTGTGGAGGGTACTGGTTCTGGTATTTGCCTTGTTGGTAGGGCTGAGGGTAGGGTTGCCTAACTGTCTGCTTGTTGTATGGGCAATCTTGTGCGGTGTGGTTGGTGTATCTCCGTTCTATGGTGCAGTACTGGCTACTAGGGTTTACTTGGGGTTGAGCCATAATGGGACAGACGTTCGCCATATGGTCACCACCGCATGTATAGCACCTTTTCACAGGAGCAAACCTTGGAATTTGTTTGCTAGTTACTCCTAATTTCTGGGCCACTTTCTCTGCGAGTTCCTCAATTGATGTGGATTGCGTGGAAGAGTGACTAGATGCACTATCTGAATCTTTGTAGATTTTGGAAAGCTCTAGCTCTTCTCCTAGGTTATCTTCAATGTCAATGCATATTCGTACACACTCTTCTATAGTCCTAGGGTCTTTCAGATACACGTAGGATCTCAATTTTGGACTCAGCAGTCCATCAAGGAATAAGGCTACTTGTTTAGCAGATGTGGGTAGCTCCGAAATAGGGCACCTTTCAAGATATTGTCTAAATCTTCTTCCTGCAAGTCTCACAGTCTCTTGAGGGGTTTGCTTGAAGCTGTGAATCAGTGAGGAGGTGTTGTGTCTTATGCCACTCTTGGAGAACTCAATAATAAATGCTTCTAGGAGTTGGTCTATGCTCCTGAACTGGCGCTCATCCAATGGCTGAAACCATGTAAGTGCCGTATTCCTCAGGGTTAGACCGAAGGCATTGTACTGCGTGAATAGATCCTCAACTTGTTCAGCTCTCAAGACTTGCTTGAACTCCGCCACATGATCATAGGGATCTCCCGTGCCGTCAAAGTAATTCTTCATGGACTTAACTAGTTGTGTGGGTCTCAGAGTTCTTGTGTGCTCTCTAGGCCTCGGCAGAGGGAATCCATCTACATTTCTTTGGTTCCTGTGGGCTCTAAGCATCTCAGGTTCTACCCTATTCGTCTCCGTTCTCGTTCTTTCTCTGCCCACTGGGTTGGCAAAACTTACTTCTGGTCTCTCTCTACTTCTGTCTCTTTGCGTACCATGAGCTTGGGAAGTTCCAACCCCTGGGTGACCATAGGATACATTAGATCTTGGTTGGGGGAAAATGAATTCGCCCTTCCAAGTGTAAGCATGCCTATCATTTTCTGTCACCACAAAGATCCTCTCTGAAGTGTGGTCTAAGTAGGTCACTCTACCTGGGCTATCTGGATCCTTAAACTCATAGATCATGATTGTTCCTATATCAGTTGGGTGATCCGGTTTATATCTCCAAAATGCTTCGTCCGTTTCTCGATTGAGAAGCAAATCTATGCACTTGTTATCTTGGGGGACCCACTCAGGCGTGATAATTCTAGTGAGAACTGATTTACCTCGAGGGGTTCTAGGTTCCGCACCCATGTTCCCTTGTTCTAGGTCACCTAAGTCCGCTTCTGAGATTACATTCCCGAAGTCATCTATCCTATCAGGGTGACTAGTGACAACATATATAGTTCCTTCTTTGTCCAGGTATGCACCATTTTCAAACTTGACAGCTGGGTGTTCTAGTCCAATGGATTGATCAGGGTTTTTAATCTGGACCACAGATCTTCCTAGGCCGTCCTCATAGATACTCGCACCTAATCGGTTGGTCCTAAGGTATTCCAACTGTGTTTTGTAAGGGCCTTCCACCCTGTACAAATAAGGCACTCCTGAACTTCCCGTAGGTCTGTCCATACCTTGAGACATTTCCGACTCACTGGTCTCAGAGCTAGGGTAATGAGAGTGGTGGCTCAACTGTTGAGCCCAAGACCTTGCAGTGTGATTGACACTAGCCTCAGAGGACCTAAGGCTTTGTCTCTCTCTTACTAGGTGTCGTTCTGATCTAAGGTTCATATGCCTAACGGATTAGCCCAATTTTTTCTTCAGAGTACAATCTCGTTGCCGATCAGTTGGTATCAGTTACTTGATTCTTTTTAGTTATTCCTCGTGTTTAAAGTCTTATCTGTTATTACGTCGTTAGGAATACTTGAATGTTCTTCGCACTTTCAGGTTGATCGTTCCACGTTAGGTTCTTTCCTTTATGTTGTCGACAGTACAAAGATTAAGTTTTTAGCTTGAACTTGAGTTTTTAGGTAGTCTTCAACTTGATAGTGGCCTATCGTTGCCCTGACTTACTCCTACTTCTAATAGTTCTTAGCCTAAGCTAGGAATTGACGAAGAAGAGTTGAGAATATTCCGACCTTTCTTGCCGAACCTTGCTCTTTAGAGCTCGAGAAGTTGATTCTCAAGCGTGCGTAACACCCTTGCTTGGATACTCTCAGTTGCTTCTCAATAGGCCTGCATAAATCCCAAGATTAGCTCCAAGTAGACCTTTCAATTGACAGACAATTTATTTCAGACACTTTTTTAATGACCCTTGTTCCCCCTTTTGCATTGTTAGAAATTTACTCTAGAGCTCCCTTGGTGTTCCTACCCCTCAGTGTGTCAACTTCCAAATATCCTATCTGAAAATCAACGCGTTATTCTTATAAAAAACAGTTGAGGGCGTGTAGTATATGTCACGAGCTTTCCGACAAGCCCTAGAGCTCAGAAAATGGATTTCGTATGAAAAAGTTATGACCGTTCAGGGTTTAGGGGGTTAACTAGACAAACAGAACCTTTCGGGGGTTTTAATGCATTTTCTAAGGCCTTCGTAAGTAGATGAGTACATGAAAGTGCAATTATGCCCAAAATTTAGCCTAAATTTCCAAAAATTCACTCCTTAATTTTTTTGCCGAAAATGCCTGTCTATCGCGATAGACGGTGTCTGTCGCGATAGACACAATCTATCGTGGGGGCTGTCTGTCGCGATAGACGGTGTCTGTCGCGATAGACAGTGTCTATCGTGGATTTCTGTCTGTCGCGATAGACGGTATCTGTCACGGATTTCTGTCTGTCGCGATAGACGGTATCTGTCGCGGATTTCTGTCTGTCGCGATAGACGGTGTCTGTCGCGATAGACGGTATCTGTCGCGGATTTCTGTCTGTCGCGATAGACGGTGTCTGTCGCGATAGACGGTATCTGTCGCGGATTTCTGTCTGTCGCGATAGACGGTGTCTGTCGCGATAGACGGTATCTGTCGTGAAATTCTGTCTGTCGCGATAGACGGTGTCTGTCGCGATAGACGCTATCTGTCGTGGGTCTCTGTCTGTCGCGATAGACAGTGTCTGTCGCGATAGACGGTGTCTGTCGCGATAGACAGAAAAAACGCAAATTTTTGAAAAACTTCTAGTGATCTAGAATGCCCTCAAGGTGTAGGTTACAGTGCTACTCATGCATTCACAAAATGTTAAGATTTTCTGTCTGTCGCGATAGACAGAGATCGTCGTCTCGGGAACTGTGCAGAGCCTGTCGTACCTGCGCACACTGCTGGGGATGATGGTACAGCAAAAAACCTGCAAAATAGCTCAAGAAACATGCAAAAACAGCGCATGCAAATTCGCTCTCTCGCTCTCTCTCACAAGTGAAATGAGGGAAATGAGGTGGAGATGGGGATATAGTCAAAAAACTGAAATTTTTGCAATGATGGAGATGGCGGTGGGAGATGGGGATGATGATGATGGTGATGAAGATGGTGAAGAAAGTAAAAGAAATTCGATGAGAGTGAAGAAAATACCTACCACTCCAACGCATCAACTCTACGTCTTACCATCACACGCTCGTCCTCAAAGCTCGGTCCCCGGCAACGGCGCCAAAATTTGGTGTAGCTCAATGATGAGTAGCACCTCCTTTAATGTCAATCCGGGAAGACATGAGGATGGTATGAAGACCTCGAGCAAGTAGCGGCACAAGTGCGTGAGTGAGAAGCACACAAGCATGCACACACATACACACACACGCGCACACACGGCAAGACAAAGAGAGAGAATCAATGGAGTTCTTTAGATTACTTTCAAAAGCTCTTACAAGTTCGTTTCAATTACAATCTAACCTCAAAAATGAGCTCTCTAGCTCTTTTTATAGTTTTTGACTAGCTTTTGGCCCTGTCCAGACCTAGTGTCCGGCCTAGTTAAAAATTAGGTTCCAGGGCTTATTTGAGGGCTCAAACGAAGTCTAAAAATTATGAAATTTGGTACGATGGTACTTTTAATACTCCTCAAGCTCGAGGACTCCTCGGCTTGCACAAAATGGAGTCTAATCTACCAAAAACGGGATTTACAATGTTTGTGTAGTGATTAAAATCACTTGGGTTGTACATAATCTATGGGAAAAAATGATCTGGCCTTGTTGCCGTATTGTGCATGACTCCTTTGTTGCTTTGTATGCCAACACTTATCAATGTTGAATCCTCCTTCTGATCTGAAGCATAATTGTAGTAGGTATTGTTGTATTGTTGACTTTGGAATCCTCTACCTGCATTTCTTCCAAAGTAACCTCTACTACCTCTACCTCTAAAATTACCTCTTTGATTTCTGCCACCTCTTCCTCTTGAATTAAAGTTCTGATTATTACTCTGAGTATTATGCCAACAATCATTAGCTAAGTGATTTGTCTTACCACAAATCCAGCAAGCTTTAACTCCATCTTTATTACTTCTGCCTCTTCCTCTACCTTTGCCACCTCCTCTTCCTCTTAGGAAGTTAGCTTGGCTAGTTGTACCTTCATCTTCATTTGCTTGTTGCTTCCCTTTGATATTCTTCTTCTTATCCTTTGAATACATTGCATGACCTGTACTTTTATCACTTTCTCATTTGACATCTTGCTTAAAGGTTAGCATGTGTCCTAACAACTGATTTAGGTCAGGAGTAAAATGATCTAGTGATAATTCAGTAGACAAAATGAATGGCTTCCATTTATCATCACCTCTCAAAACCTGTAAAGATTTGCCTTACCAATTTATCGTCCTCAATATCTTCATCAACTGCTCCTAATGCATCTGCAATGTCCATCCTTGTTACATAATCTGAAATGGATTGAGAGGCCTCCTTCTTGAATGTGGTAAATTCTGCCCACAAGGATGCCTTCCTTGACTTTAAGGTGTTTTGGAAATGCTCCTCCAAAGCATTCCATATATCACTTGCACTTTCAAGAACTCTAATGTGAGGTAGCAAGTAGTCATTAATTGCCATGTAGATAATGCTCCTGGCTTGAGCATCTTTCTTCATCCAAGTCTTCAAGTCTGATAATTCCTCCCTAGTTGGAACACTAGGATCTTTGAACTGAGGTTTTTCTTCTTCACCTGTAATATAACCTATCAAGTCTTTGCTCATAAGATGATCTTCCATCCTCATTGACCATGCTGGATAGTTCTCTCTATCCAATTTCTCTATCTGAAGAGAATCTCCCATCCTTTCTTCACCTGTGTATTAAATCCTTCAAGCTTTATGAGTAATAAGATTACCTTTGCTTAGGCTGAAGTTCCTTTTGTCTTCCTTGATATCTTCTGGCCTCCTTCTCAAGCTTTGCTCTCAAGCTTTCACCTTTTGTATCTTCAAATGTTGAATTCTTTATAACTACAGCAGTCGGGGTCCTCCTTTCTTCAATTTTGATACTTCCTGCTCTGATACCACTGATGGAGAGTGTTAATCTCAAAAAAAACAAGCTACTCTTGAAGTTAGAGCACCTCTATATCAAGAGTAACTCAAAACCTTCACCAATTTAGAGGATCAGTGATCAATTATCAAAATTTTGATCAAACTATGAAGAAGATGACTACACAGAAAGTCTGCTGCACATAACTCTCTCATTGAATTATCAAATGTGTAAAGTTTTTTATAAAATTTTGCATAAGGTGTTGCCTATAGTTTTCACACCTTCTCCAAGTTAAATCATTCCAAAAGACTCAGTAGATCTTGAGAAATGATCTCATCAAGTCACCTATGTCTAAAACTGTTCTTCTGAGAAGTCGATTCAGACACCTATAACTTCTAACACTTGGTTCTCTCAAACTAGAACCCGTTTATGCAAATGCTTTTATCCATAGATGGCTTACCTTCCAACTTAGATTTTGACTCCTCACTTGTGCAAAACTTTAAACTGTTCACTGAGAAATGATCAAATCTTTGATCATCAAGATTGCGCCTGTTTCAAAAGACAGTCAACAATTCTTCACATATGAATGTTCCTACTTATAATTCTCACAACCTGTTTACAAGTAGGCTCTCAAACTTTAACCATAGACTCATTAACTATGGAATTAGATGTCTACAAAAGGATTCTTGAAATGATCAAGCACAGAAGGAGAATGCACAAAAACATCGGGCGCAATTTTTTCTTCTTTACTAGAAAACATTACATCTAGATGAGAGAGCTAATCTTCACACTTCTCAAGTGTCTAATCACTTCTAATTCTTCTAAATTCTTGTATTCTACACTCTCTCATATTTACCCCAAAATTTTCCCTTGTATATTTAGTCAAATATTTACAAGCTCATAACCAATCAAAAGTATAAGTGAGCTAACTCTAAATTAATGTACATATGAGTACACATCTTCATCTTCTGAATATGCACTTCCTTCATGCTTCATAACTTGAACTTTTCTTCAGTCCTTGACTTCCAAACCTTCATTAAAACTTCAATTGTTGATTGCCCTGCACCAACAATGGAGACACGACATATTTTTCCAAGGGCCTAGAAGATTCTTCAAAAGGTTCGTTGTGTTTGAAAGGAGAATCTCTATCAGCAATTGAGGCATCTACAGGAGGAAGTGAACAAAGGACACTCTCAATAGCAAAAAGGGATACAAAAAATCACATGCATGTTGACATACAAAGAAGAAATTCAAAGCAAAAATTTACAAGTGTTCTTTAAAGAATGGTGGGTGGGTAGGGTAGAAATACCTAGTAAAGAAATGTGTGTCCTCCTCAAGAAGAAGCAAGCAAAGGAAACGATCCCCTCTATGATGGACATCAATGGGGTTGAATGCAAGACAGATGAAGAGAACTGCTCAGTAATTGTCAAACACTTTACCCAGATGTTGGGGGTTTCTACATCACTTTCTCCCTATAAGAAAATTTGCATGGTGACCATCTCGAAAGTTAAAACCACGAGAATCTCACAAAATATGAACCCTCTTCTTGAAGCTCCCATTACAGAAGCTGAGATTCTCAAAGTTATCAATTGACTTCCTAATGAGAAAAGCCTAGGTTTGGATGGCCTCACCAATGAGTTTTTCAAAACCTTCAGACATGTGGTGACATCACCTCTATGTTTGGTGTGGCAAGAGGCGGTTTTGTTTGGTGTGCTACCTGAATAT
The DNA here is from genome assembly GCA_020310875.1 of Ceratopteris richardii. Classification (NCBI taxonomy): domain Eukaryota; kingdom Viridiplantae; phylum Streptophyta; class Polypodiopsida; order Polypodiales; family Pteridaceae; genus Ceratopteris; species Ceratopteris richardii. Next base: position 44,029,789 of record CM035410.1, read on the forward strand.
CTCAATAATGGCGCTATCAAGATTATTCACAAAAAAGAAACAAAAATAGGATTGAGAATTGGTGCCCAATTATGATGTTACAAACAAGTTACAAGATCATTGCTAAAGTTATTGCGAATAGAATTGCTTGTCACTTACAAAATTGGGTAAGTGAGGATCAAAAAGGATTCATCAAGGGGAGATCCATCTTGGAAGCTATTATTGATGTCTAGGAAGTTTTGGAATTGGCTAAAGAGTCTGCTCAAGATATTATCTTTCTTAAGATTGACTTGAACAAAGCCTATGATAGGCTTGAGTAGGACTTCATTCTTCGATCCTTGAAAGACCTCGGTTTTGATAAAAAAATCACTAGGATGATCTCCACTCTATTGGGAAATGCATCAACTAAGATAAACATCAATGGCCAACTTTCTCAAGCGATTAGATTAAAGTAGTCTATCAGGCAAGGATGCCCCTTGGCCCCTCTTCTCTTTGTTATTATTGTTGATGGTCTCAGCTGCCTTGTGAAACATCATGCTAGTTTCTGATGGGATTTGATGTGTCGATGGACCAGCATTGGAACTACGTACTCTCAAAGCTCGATAACAAGTTGACCTACTAGAAAGATATGCAGATCAACCTAGTTAGGTGGGACATGGTAATCAACATGTTCTTGATTTCTTCAACTATTTACTTTCTCTCTTGTTGGAGATCGAAGGACCAAGAAATTGCCAAGTTGGAAAAAATCTATAGAAACATTTTGTGTATGGTGATCCCAATAGAAGGGGAATCCCCAAAATTAAATGGGCTACTTGCATCAGCCATAAAGATCAAGGTGGCTTGGGAATTCTTGACACCTAAGGCATGGCCAACAAACTAGTTGCAAAATGGTTAATTAAATCTTGGAGCAACAATGAGGCATCTTGGGCCAAGCTTACTTTTAGGAACAGGTGTGCTCTTAAACTTATGGGCCTCCTGGGTTGGAAGGACCTCGACCTTCTCATCCTTATGTTCTCCCGTTTTTAGGTGTCTCCTTAAGGCTTGAACTTGGTTTGCTCTCTATGGAAGAGTGGAACAAGGTTAAACAATTTGTTAGGATCAGTGATTATTGGAGGTGGGCAGCTGGTGTCATAGAGGGGTGTGAAGGGTGGCAGACGTTCATCTCAAAGATTGATGCTAACCTAACAATGTGATGCACGTAGGGTGCTTCTAAGTATGCTTTGGGTCTTAGATTGAATTTTCAGTTTAGAAGAGTTAAAAGCTATAGGATTCTAATCTATTTGAGTCTAACTTAATAACTAGATTCTTAGGACTGTGAGCTGTAAGGTAATGCGTTTCTATATTTGGCGATAGCTTCTAAGTAAGAAGGCAAAATTAATTCCTTGCTTGTAATTTTATCTTTAACTATGTCAATTACTTCGTTTTCATTTTGATTTGAATTAGTTTTTCTAATTAAATTAGGTGGAAATAGGTCTTCTTTGTCCTCCGGTTCTGGCAAAACTATAGAAATTAAAGGTAAAATTTTGGAAATAGTACGATTGTACTCTAATGTATGTAAAGTTTTATCAATTATTTTATCTATAATAATTTCTATTTCTATATTTTCATTATTAAACGTGTTACCAATAGAAGATGGAAGAAGTGTTCCTATTATAAAGTTATCTAATTCATTACTATGAATATAAGAACTACTTGTAGACCCTAAATATTTAGACATACGAGATCAAACTGTAAAGAACTAAATTGATTTTCATAGTAAAGATATGAAGAACTTCAAAATCAATCTATTTAAGCCTATACAAATCTTATGTTTAAGTGCTAATACAATCTCTTTGTACATAATCCTATACAACTGAATAGTTCTAAATGAACATAATTTGCTTCAGGCTTCAAACGTTGCAATCTTGTAAACTCGTAATCTCGTAAACTTGTATTCTCCTTTCCAATGATCTGAAAAAAAGACATTAAACAAAAAATAAGTATACTTTTAGTAAATATGAAACACTCATTGAATACTTTAACATAACTTAAATCTAAACTAACATATGTATACAAACACTTGTAACTCCTAACTTTAATACATATGTAATCATTTACTTAAATGCAAACATACATTATACAAAACTTCAAAATCTTTCATGCATACATGCATATCAACATGCATACAAACTAATGTATTAATTAGCTTATCTCTACTATGAATACACTAATTCATATTTAATCATGTAGAATATATATATGCATTAACATGTATTCGCTTGTACATGCATTTCATTTCACAACTCATATATTCATTCATGTATATAAACATAAACATAAATACATTCCTAAACTCATGCATACATATTTACACAACACATGCATACATACACTCATACTAACATGATTATACTCAGACACATGCATACACATGCTAATTCAATCTTAATATGCACATGCAACACATTCACTAAAGCATACATACACACTTATATGCACACGCTTAAACACACATGCATCACAACATATGCACACTCATGCTTTCATAAATATACATGCATGCTCATACTCATGCATACACATGCATTCATGCAACAAACATGCATACATAAATATGCATGCATTCATATGCAAACGTTCTCTCTCTCTCTCTCTCTCTCTCTCTCTCTCTCTCTCTCTCTCTCTCTCTCTCTCTCTCTCTCTCTCTCTCTCTCTCTCTGAACTGCCAATCTCTCTCTCTCTCTCTCTCTCTCTCTCTCTCTCTCTCTCTCTCTCTCTCTCTCTCTCTCTCTCGTCGCTTTCTGTTCATGAGTTCAGCCTAAGTAGAAGCCGTGAATTGAGTTTGTTTAAGTTCATTTGTTTTCTTCAATCTCTAACAACTCCTTAGTTTATAATACAAGGGATGTTATCCATTAAATCTAAGGATAGAAACAAAGAGAGCCTTTAATCATGTGTGTTAGCAAGTAATAGATGCATTTGTCAACAGAAGTAGAGTAAGATAGACATCACTATAATGCAAAGTCGTAATGATCAAGCGTTAAATCCTAATAGGAATCTATTGTATCTACTCAGAAAATTGAGAGACAGGTTAAAACCATTTGAGAGACAGGTAAAAACCATTCACCATTGCTATGCATCTGTCTGGCAATCTGCATCCAATATATATAAGCCTTCAGTGACTTTAAGAGCATCAACACAATCAAACACATTTATCAATAGCATGCATTTAAGACAAGTAAGCAACATCATTTTTTTTTTTAGGGAAAACGTTTCTATAAACACCTTCTTATGCCTTGCGCATCAATTCCTCCATCTACTTTCTTCCATGCCTTAAAACAAAATCTCCCAGATTGATCGAATATGATTTCCCATCTAAGAAATAGCGCAAACGGCCTTTCCTACTATCGCTGTCTGCGTGCACAGATGTTGGAGAAAGTTGCAATCGCAGTGCTGTGGATCAACAAATGATACTTGTAGATGCATTGAATTGCCTTCAGTAACTCAGAAGACTTCACGACAGGTTGAAGAAGGCATTCTCAGTGACAAGTCCTCCACCCGACGGAAAGGAGACCAATTGCTATGGAGTCAGTTCAGACAGCCCGTTTCCATTTTTCTATCATAAGCACCATAGCTTATACCTTCAACCTTCTAATGCGCTCTTTAATTTCCCTTACAAGCAGGCAATTTCTTCGTTTTCTCTTTTCACTCTAGTTTCCTGGAGTTGTTCAACTACATAACCAGCATCCATCCCAACAACGAATTTATCTACACCTTTGCCCTTGTCCAAGATGGTCAATGAGAAATTCTACAACCTCTCCAAGTTCAAATGCACATATATTCTACCCGCGAAATACCTTCTCTCTTCAACAAAAAGCTATGTCTTCAAAGCAAACCTACAGGAAATCCATTTTCCTCTAGATATCATATGTGGTTGTACTGATGCTATCTGCCACATGTTTGTTCTCAAGAGATGGAAAGATAGTGAGCGACATCGTGAGTAGGAAATGGAGCAGCAAAGAAAATAGACAATAGAGTAAAGACATAGTACTGAGTAAATTTATGTCTCCCTTTTTTCTCTCTCTTACACAACGCGCACACGTACATACTTGAAGCTCTATGATTCAAGGTTGTTAGGGCAAGGGAAGAAAGGGTTAGAACACTTAGATATAGTAAACCTCGCATCAACATGCGCATCAGAGATCACTCCTCTCTCATTAATTTCTGTGTGCCATGCTCTGAAATGTGTGAGAACCACCAAAAGGAGAGGGGAAGGAATAGATCCTTTCTCTTCCTCTTTCTATGCCAGAACGCAGCGCCTATGTTCTTTATGTCTAATTACACTTGTCAGAATTGACAGAAGGTTCTTTTGCTTTTCTATTCATGGAATCTGCCAATAAAATTATAAACATCAACAAGGTTAGGGGTCTCTAAGCGCAGAGAATTGGAACCTTAAATATGCCGATACATTTCCAGGGAAAAGAAAATCCTTAAGCCCGAAAATTGGAGAAGATTACAAACAACGCAAAGCTGCTTTATCTTGAATCTTTTGTCTCCTGAGTCATGCTTAGTAGCCGGGCAATCATGCTCCTCTCTCTATCTCCCTCCATTATAGATTTCCAGAAACACTAAAGTCTCTGCATAGAGCATCGAATTCATCTTTTTTGTTCTCTGATTATGCCCCTCTCTCTCTTTACTCTGCCTCTTTACTCTGCCTCTTGTCCTGCAACATCAGAGCTCCTCTCTCTATCTCCCTCCATTATAAATTTCCAGAAACACTAAAGTCTCTGCATAGAGCATCGAATTCATCTTTTTTGTTCTCTGATTATGCCCCTCTCTCTCTTTACTCTGCCTCTTTACTCTGCCTCTTGTCCTGCAACATCAGAGCTCCTCTCTCTATCTCCCTCCATTATAGATTTCCAGAAACACTAAAGTCTCTGCATAGAGCATCGAATTCATCTTTTTTGTTCTCTGATTATGCCCCTCTCTCTCTTACTCTGCCTCTTTGCGTTTACTGCTACCTTCTTCTTCTACTACAAATGTAGAGAAGGAAAATTTGATTATATGCAGATGATAGCTACATGCAATCTGAAAGAGAAGGAGGAGCCTCTGAGGCAAATCAGTTACTTATAGCAGTAGAAACGAGAATCTCTCTTTTTTTTCTCTCATTCATTATATCCGGCACCTATTTTTGCAAACGCTGAAGGGAACAGAGATTCATACACTCTCTCTGTATCCCTATTTTCACTCTACCTCTCCCTCCTCTATGCGTCAGTAAAAGGTAGCCAGGTCCTCCGCATATCCCTTTCTCTCTCCTCACATGTATGCATATCATCTGTATACTTCATTTGATACACATATTGTGGGCGATTTGACAGTCGCTTCTGACATCTGACCACAACCAATCCTGTCAACAGAAAAGCACACAAGCGTGACTCAAAAACACTCACTTTTGATTTTTTTTAAGGAATAAAATGGGCATAAAATACAGAGCAACAGTAAAACAAGCATGCATCTTCTCCAAACAGAAAGTACACATCTGTTTCTATCTCTCTCCAGACATGCATCCTCTGTGCATGTTAGGGCTTTCTTTTTGTAGAAGTCCATTTTGTCAAAGAGAGAGGAAGCAAAGAGAAGAGATACGAAATCATCTCTCTCTCATTCTCTCCCTTTCTCTCTTTCATATTCAACATACAACAGAAGACATCCCTCTTCAGCAACATCGAAGTGTTGCAGATGACGGGAAAGAAGAAGAACAACAGAAAATAAAGATCTACTTCTCTCTCCTCTCTCTTTCTTAGAAGAGTTCGTACCTGAAAAAAAAAGACATTAAAAAAAAACAATAAAACTCTACTTACATATATAAACACAAGCTTCCATGCGGTTTCTTTTTCCCTTCATAGTAACTACACACATGCCCCTATCGCTTATACTTTCTTTTACTGTCGTGCGCATACTTTCTACATATGTAAATACATTTATACAAATATTTAATTTTGAATCTAAATTTATTTTAGCTTTATACGCATTGGTCCAATCATAAATTTTGAATTAAATATATTAATCATTAACTATATTAGTTTACTTTCATGTTGGCTAAACGTATATATTAAAATAAATATAATCACTCATATTAGCATATATTTCACATATATCAATTCATATATTAAATCAATTAGGATCATATAGTAACATATATTAAATCATATACACATATTTACAACCATACATGGGAATCATGCTTTTAAATATAACCACTTTAGATTATATATATACATAGGTAATGATATATAAATTTAGAAACACATTTTCTTAGTTTTCAAACACATAAACAAGGATGGAAAGAAAAATATATAGACGCAAATATAATTCCATTTTATCCACAGATTTAATATCAATGTACATATATTTATGTGGGTAGATGATCTATTATCCTTATCACTCAGGTACTTATGGTATGTTCATAAGTTTTTAGGCTCATATTTATATCTGCACACGTACCCTTTGAACCTAAGTTTCTAAACACTCTCGTAAACATATATAAATATATACTCTTATGATGCACATTCAAACATAAATGATTGTCCATGCACAAATGTATAGACAGAAATACACTCACATTAACTTATTTGCTCGCACATTTTTAGATTCACAAAAGCACATAGGAAAGAACCATTTACTTACCAAAATCTGAAGTAAAACAAAATTGTATGAAAAAGGATGTACAAAAGAAATAAAGCAAATGATTTTAATCAATGTTCAGTAATCCTCTCCCATTCGGATCAGATATATACTCAACTTCTTCAACCTACAAGTACTTAAAGAGATTAGTCAAATTAAATGCTCACATAAAGTATATTTTTGGGGATATAGAGATAACCAATTTAAAAGAAAGTTTTTTTTTTTCATATGCCAATTCGAGTGAGGAAATCCTTCCGACACCGGTATAAGATAGAATGATTTGATATGGTTTCCTATCAAGGGCATCAGAGGTGTGGAGTCTTGGAACCTCCAAAAAAGGTTTCCATTTGTGGAAACACCTCTAGAACCAAGATACTTGCCAGTGGATTAGATTTGAGTACATCAAGCTGGATGTGAGAGTGATCTATGAAGAATGGATCCTATTGCAAAGCAGATTCACTGCTTGGGATCGCATGAAGACTCGTCTCCTCATTGTTCAGGACCCTCCTCACCATGAGGATGTTAGATGGAACAATGGCAATAGCATTGAAAAAATTCTGAGATTCAATAAGATTCTAGATTTCCATGCGATGCTTAAGAGTAAGTGGTGCCTTGATTGGCTAGGCCTATGATGGGACTTTAAGTCCCAATCCATTTGGCATCCCCTCATCGAAATAAAAAAGTCAGTGCTTATGTGGAAAAATCTCCATCGTGGAATTTGGACCAATGTAAAGGCTAGAAAAATTTGCAGGGCCCCCCGTGGTGCAAATGAGGCCTAGGTGGGAATGAGGACTTGGGACACCTCTTTTTCTTATGCCCCAAGTCAAAGTCAATCTAGCGGACCCTTGAAAAAATTGTGTTGCTACAAGGACAAATCAATTGGAAATAAGCTTGGAAATAAGCTTTGCTGGGAGAAGCGATCAAGTCTTCCTCATCATTCTGAAATGCAATCAGAGGCAAGACCCTCTAAAAGATCTCGAAAGAGAGGTGTGTGGCTGATTTTGGAAGCCCTCCTAAAGAATGGTTGATAGAAAAGTCCATATTCCTTTTAGGAAAAGGAATTTCCAATTATAAGAAACCCCCACCTTTTAGACAACATAGAGTATTTTTCCTCGATAACAACAAGATCAAGAGCAAATGGGCCCCACATGAAGGGGACGAGAAGATGATCAACCTTCTTTTTAAAGCTCTCTAGCAATGTAACCCTTGCTTTGGGGGATTCGGGGGGTCCCGTGGGTATTAAGCCCATTCTCTTGTACAATTTTTATATCTATTAATTAAAGTTTGGGAGAGTAGGCTATTGTCAGCCTTCCAATTATTAAAAAAAATATCATCATTAGACTTAAACTTAAACTAGTTGCAACCGAGTTTTCACCTCATCTAACCTCTATTTTGTGGGATGGGCGATCTCCCAGTACTATGCTCATTTATTTGTACATTTGCACTTTCAAACTTAAAGCTTGCAGAGTAGACTTTGGTTGAACCTCCATTTTGAAAAGAAAAAAGTATATATAAGTTTTTTTAGACTTATTTTTTTATTATTGATATTATGAATTAGAATAGTTTTTAAAATCGTATGCACTCCGATTGTGTTCATAACTACAACTTGAAGCTATTACTAAAAGCACTCTCGTAGATATATGTTGCAATTCCATTGTTTCACCTTTGTACTATTTGCATCATAGAGGAGGTGGAAAGCATCACTTCAATGTGCCATAGATCTCCAAAACTTCCTTCTCCATTTACTTATGCTACCCTTTGATGAAATTCATCTCAACCATTTGTGCCTAGAAGTAGCAGTTGGCATGTGGTATTGAAATTTTCCATGACTTCATTGTTTGATGCTTGACCATGGAGTTGAAATCTTGGATACAAGAGGAACATTGTTCCATGTAAATAAGTATGCATTTGCATCCATCGTTTCTCTGCTGATGATACAATCTTTGTTTTTTCTCATGATGAGTAATGACTAAAGTCTTTCACTTTTTAATAGATTTTGACATAATCCAATAAACGTTTCCTATCACAAACTTATTGATATCAACAATTCATAAAAGTTCCACAAAAGCTTTAGTGATACTGACAATTTTTTCAAGATTATGCCAAATTTTTTGTGACTATATCAAGGACATACAGTTTGAAGCCACAACTTGATAAGAAGGATATTTTTCTAGCCATGCCTCCTATCTTCAATCCTTTCTATAAGTGCTAAATGGACTTCCTATAATCGATTGATCACAACAAAAGTTGTTGCAAATCGTGTAGCGCAAAAGATATGAAGTGCTTTATTGGGAGATTTGGAACAAAAGAGTGAATATGAAAATTCATGCTCTCAGATAAATTTGACCACATGATTTGCATCTAATAAACTTTTTTTAACGAAAGATAATCTACCTATATTTTTCAATAATATATTAGTTTTGTGAGGTACACATGGAACCCAAGTAATGCTTTCATGCTTGTTTTGTATTGCAATTCCAAAAATTAAAAAATTAGATGCATTATCAATCACTACCACAGTGACATCGTTCAGACCACCCACCCGAGATATAGCATGTTCATATACCTTTACAACGAAAGCTAAATTTTTCTCCTCAGGATAAGTATTAGTTTCTTCCAAAATTATGCTCCCCTTTGGGCATATAACCATGAAATTAATCAATGGCTTCTTTACATAGCTTATACATCCATCTAGTGCTAATGTGCATCCATATATGGTTACATAATCAAGCATCGTTTGTTTCAAAACAGCTTTAGTATTGCTCTTCACTTTATTTACATATTCTATTCACATTTTGTTGTAATTTGGCATGGTGAATTCTTTCCATGTAGTTGACATCAAAGCATCTTTGAAAATAATATTACAAATAACATTGAAAGGAATTCCACATGCTAAAAATGCTTGAGTCCATTTAAGATGAAGCTCAAAACAATCTTTCTTTTCAAAAGCTACCTATATTGTGTTTTGTGATTCATTACAACCAATATTAGGTGATTATTCATTATTTTAAATATTTTTAATGTGATACCTTGGGATTTATATTTTTTTGCATAACTTGCAAAATGTACCCATATATCACTATCTAGATTAGAGCATCCAAAAAACAATTGCCAATACTAAAAAGATTCTCTTTTATCTAACTTGCATTTCCTACATAATGATGTCCATAGCATTTGCATTGTATTGTGGAGACTGTTTTACGACCTTGATAAATAGTCACATATGATCATTCTTTTGCCTTTCCTATAACAATTGATTTAATAAAGATTTTATATCTAAAAAGATGAAAACATAAATCAATATAAAATAAGATATGCATTTCACAAAATATATATCTTAAAATATATACAAACTATTCTGTCTTTTAAAGTTTTTGAATCTATTAATGTATGTATTATCTACCTATCTATTTACATTTCTACCTCTTCATATAATCAATTTTTATCAATGTTGTAAATGACACAATCATAATAGATTATAACTCACAATCATACATGCACATATTATTATGAAGTAAGAACTAATGTTGAGTGATTCAATCACACTAGATTTTAACTCACAATCATACACATGCATACACATGCACATAATATTATGAAGTAAGAATGTTGAGTCAAAAAATCACAATATATTTTGGTTCCCCATCATATGCACACATACACACACATACTATTATGAAGTAAGAATCAATGTTGAGTCAAAAAATCACAATAGATTTTAGTTCACAAGCATACACACACATACACATACAGATTATATTATGAAGCAAGAATCAATGTTGAATTAGACAAACACAATAGATTTTAACTTACAATCATACACTCACATACACATACACATACAATTGTGAAGTAAGAATCAATGTTGAGTCAGACAATCACAATAGATTTTAACTTGCAGTAATAGGTGCACATACACATACACATACTATTGTGAAGTAAGAATCAATGTTCAGTCAAAAAATCACAATAGTCACTTAACTTGCAATCATGTGCACATACACATGCACATACTATTGTGAATAAGAATTAATGTTGAGTCAAGCAATCACACTAAATTTTAACTGACAATCATACATGCACAAACACATATACATACTATTGTGAAGTAAGGATCAATGTTGAGGTAGAGAATGACAATAGATTTTAATTCACAATCATACATGCACATACACATACACATACTGTTGTGAAGTAAGAATCAATTTTGACTTAGACAATCACAATAGATTTTCATTCACACTCATACATGCACCGAGACAATCAAAATAGATTTTGACTCGTAATCATGCACTCACATATACATACACATACTATTCTGAAGTAAGAATCAATGTTGATTCACACAATAGATTTTGACTACATTCACATACACATACACATACACATACTATTGTGAAGTAAGAATCAATGTTGATTCAGACAATAACAATAGATTTTAATTCACAATCATACATGCACATACACATGCACAAAATATTGTGAAGAGGATCTCACATAAAACACTTCGCTCAATTGCATGAAAACTTTCTTGGATCCCTTTACAATTCAAGGGATCTAGGAAGTTACTGATAAGTTTATAGGAGAAATCCATCTAGCAACCTAGAAAGCTTTGCTTGACTTATCAACACCTTCCTAGTGCTTGAACTATCAAAGCTAAAACCTTTTCCAACATATCACAATAGATTTTAATTCATAATCATACATGCACATACACATACACATACTATTGTGAAGTAAGAATTAATGTTGAACCAAACAATCACAATAGATTTTGACTCAAAGTTATTGTACACACATATAGACATACAAATACTATTGTGGAATAAGAATCAATGTTGATGCAAACAATCACAATAGATTTTCACTCACAATCATACACACATACACATACACATACTATTGTGAAGTAAGAATTATTGTTGATTCAAACTATCACAATAGTTTTTAACTAATAATTTTTAACAAACAAATCTATGTTTATCTTTACTTTCATAATTCTCAAGTACCAAATATTTTTAAAAAAAATTTATACCTTGTTTTTCATATGAAACTCTAAAATTTCAAACAACGAAGTAACTCTGGTGAAGTACATAGTTGGTGTAGCATTTCCTTAATCACAATATATCCTCAATCACAACCTTCTAATCACTCAAGCATAGTAGAAGAGAGTACAATAGAATTTGCATAAGATAAGAGAAAATCCGAAGTGCAAGAGTAGATAGATTTGGATAACTCGATACAATAGCTTTAGAAAATACCTTCTTGACAAAGCTTTGACCTCTCGACCATCCCCGAGCTATCACAATCTCGTTCACACTTGGATTCTCAATGAGAGTCTCACTCTCACTCTCAATGACAAGGTTATTCTCAGATTTTTGGTCTCTTTCTGCTTAACGTAGCAAAACTCCTTCAAAGCTATTTTATCATCCCCAAGGAAGTGTGTGATCCATAAATATAGAAAAAATTGATTCTCCCCATGTTGCATGTAAAATTTTCACAAAAGCATGTGTTTGTAGTAGTCAAGCACTTTCTTTAGTAGTACCTATCAGAAAATAGAAGAAAAGCAACAAGAAGACATGTTCAAAGACATTTGTGAGTGTGCATGACAACATGTATGCTTCAAAAACACATATTCGAATAGAAATACAAAAGCCCACTTATTTTTACCTAAAATGGCACTTTTCAAAGCCCTATAACTTAAAAACAATGAGGAATCAGCATAAGCTTGTGAGATGCAAAAATCTTCAACTCTTCGATCCCCACAATAGTTTTAGAGATGACCTAGGTCCAAATCCGCCTCCAAGTATCACTTTTGAGCCCTGCAAGTTTAGAAATTCTAGAGAGAGAATAAAATCAAGATTTCTCTTATGTATGGTGTACCTTTCTTTCATACAACATTTCTCTTAATTCTTTCATCTTCATGTTCAATTTTCAACCAAAAAAATGATGCTAACATGTTTTTGTGAGAGAATGTAAACTTGTCAACCTTTAATTTTTCCTACATGCATAAAATAACCTAATTATTCATTCTAAACATTATCTTCACAATGTAGTTCAAAAGATGAATTATTTCACTATCGAAAGGCCTATTACACTTCTTCCCCCCTTTAAGAACTCTATACTGAGAGTTGGATGCGCTAGAAAATCACCTAAGTTCATCCAAGTTGAATCTTCAACTGGATATGTGTGCCATTTCACCAAAATCTGTGAAGAGATGGATAGGTATGTGCTTGAAGATGAAGAGGTGTTGCAAAATCCTTGATCTACACCAGCCAAATGAACTCCAGGAGTATATGGTGGGCCCTTTTAGCTTGCCAATGGATGTATTAGACACCCTATGTACCTTGAAAGATCACTCTCAAAAAGATAGATCAAAACAGATAAGTTGGAGTTAGCTCAGAGGTGAAGAACTTGCTATTTTGGTTCATACACATGTCCAGTGTTTTGCATATTTCTCTGAGCACAGCAGCAATTAGCTAAATTCCTCTTGGGGAAGTCTAGTTAACTTAAAGAGATAACTTTCAAGAGTAATCTCATCAAAACTAATGAACCACACACTGAGAATGATGTTTAGCAAGTGATGACATCATCTCGATTTTCACGGGCTGCTATAGTTTGAGACTAGTGAGCAGAAAAATGAACATAACTCAAAATGTAGGAATCCAATGATTATGAAAATTTGAATGGTTATACTAGACAGTAAGCTGAATCCAAAAAGCTTTAAATCATTGAATTTGGCTAAGTAACCACTGAGAAATGGCTCTACCAAGATGAGTATAAAGTCGGGTACCTGACAGAGAAGTGAAAATGAACAGATACTGTTGACTTCAACTGAACATAACTGAATATTGCAACATCCAAATGAAATGAAAATTGGTGAGCATATAGTAGACTTATAGAGCTAACTTTTTCAAGTTAAATCACTGAAAATGATGCACCAAGCTTAGAGAAAACATCTCTGCAATCTGAGTGAGAAAACTGAGAGTAATGGCAGTGAGTAGTACACTTCACAAGAACATGGAAATAGGAACTCAAATGATCATGAAAATGAAAATATATTGCTTGTACAATACAATGGAATTACTGATACATATGTGTGCCTTGGAATCACACCTTGATATGGCATAAAGCTCAGCTCTTGGAGGTCTTCACATAGGTCTCTCTAACCACGACTAAAATTTCCATCTATTTATATTTGAGTTTGGGAGGCTAACTTCCCTCAATCACTCCCCAATCAATTTGTGATTGATTTGATTCTCTATCTACCACAAATCACAAATTCGTGGCTCCTCTTTCCCTTTTTGGTCAAGTGGACTCAACCACTTAAGATTCTCCCACTTTTACATTAAGTAAACTCTTCAAAAGTTACAAGAGGTAGTTCACAAGTGAACTTTACATAGTCTTCATTTTAAAGCTTCTTCTATGACTTTGTGGGACTCAAGCCAATACTTAGGCTTGTCATAGACTTTCTCCAATAGCTCCCCCTCAAGCCAAGTATGCTTGAGGTTTTCAATCTTCCAAGATTACCTGCAAACCAATCATAGTCTTGAATTTGCAAAGCTTTGTACCATCCAATGCTTTGGTTAGAATATCTACACATTGTTGATGAGTGGACACATATGATATTTGAATCTCTTTGCTTAGAACCTTTTCTCGTACATAGTGATAATGAACCAATATGTTTAGTCCTTGCATGAAAAATAGGATTAGCAGCCAAATGAATAGAACTCATATTATCACCAAAAATAGTTGGAGTTCTAAACTCCAATCCATCGGTGTTATTTTTTGGTTGGATCTATCAAGGAACAAGAGCAAAAGGTGTTGGATCCAGTATTCATATTGCCTTCCTTAGTAAATGACCCTCCATTCAAGAAATTCACTTTGTCCTTGGATTTAATTAGAGAAGCTCTAAAGATTCATGGCAGTCATATGCCCACAGAGAAAGAGTGCCTCATCCTCGAGACTATGAAGAAAAGTGACATGGAAAAATGGCCGGTTATCTCAACAATCACTCCTCAACTCACTACTCCCCTAAGGATCTGTCTCTAGCATTTTTCTTTTCCAGCGCAGGATCGTTTTACCATTCCCCACAAGTGCTTATGGTTTGGCTTATACCTCGCTACTCTGGGCCCTCAAACGATTGACATTGAAACTTACATCCAAGACCAGAACGTATTGGTAAGACATCGTTGGGAAAGGAAGAAGGTTGTCCATGGTTGTTGTGCTATCACACGCATTATTTATATGTGCTTAGCTTATGATATCGCCATTGAAAGAGCTCTTCTAGAAGCATAGATACAATAGCACAAGGGTTCAAAGAAAACCAATCCACCCCAAAATACCAAGAGAGTAAAGCAAATATATGGTAAAATTCCTTGTTTGCAAGTTGCAGACTCGCCTTCACCAGAACCCACACTGCAACACTCCCCACAGCGATCTCCAGCTCAATTGCAATCACTAGTTCCACCACTCAGAATCTGTTTGACTCGAACCACTACAATGAGTGAGGTCTCACTAGTGACAACCACTATTCCTACTACCATCCCCATCATGACCACCACAACAACGGAGGTTCTCATTGTGACCACCACTTTTGTATCATAATCTTTTACTTTTTCGGTCGCTATCTTGGGTACAAAAGATATCAATACCACCTTTGACTTCAAGATACCAAAGATGTTGTCCAATGAACTATGAAGAAGAAGATGATGACCAGACTGTGACCAATGATGGTGCATATAATACTGAGGAGAGTGAGGGAGATGAACATTGTTCAGAGACACAAGCCGAAGCTCAAGGGGACACAAGCATATATGAAGAGGATTCAACAAAAGCAACTGCATATATGATAGCCATCAGAACAGCTACATGACACAATGAATAAGGTTTGGGTGAAGACTAGGATAACTCAAGAATAGAGTCAAGATATTTTGCCACAAGAATTGGCCAAAGGTGGCTTTGAGGAGACATACATTGAAGCTATGAAAAACTAACTAGCCCAATTATGACTAACTCCCCTGTTACATCTGTCTTCACTCCCCCTTTCCCGATGCCATCAGTCATTTCCCCACCTACACATTTCCATTCGTACACCACAAACCCATTGAACACCTTTACACTGCACTCATTCTACCCCTCTTTCACATCTTTTCTATATCCGTGAACCTCCCCTTTTCCCTCTATAACATCTTCATAGGCATTTGGTTCATAGAATCCTTTCTTATCGCCACCAATCACACCACTCCACTCACCTCTCACAAAACCATTACATCCCCCACCTTGCAAAATTGCACCCACTTCACTATTTCACATTGTCATCACCAAAAGTACCTCCAATGACATGGGGATTTCACCCACTGCCTCATCAAATGCACACCTACACGTGACATCCACACCAATTAGCACACTCCATACGACACCCATCCGCATGCATCTTGCCACACTCACCACAACATCCTATGTCCCAACCCCAACTCCCATACCCAATGCATCACCACCCACCATGCATGTATCATTTCCAAAATTCGCATCGTCATCATCCTCCACTGTTGATGCTTCCATCAAAGAGATGATACAGTGCCTTCAACAAATTAACATCGAGTATTCTTCATTAGGGTGACAACAAATTAACATCGATTATTCTCCATTAGGCTGACAACATTTGGCCCTCCAACAGATGACCCAAGAATTACAAAAACATCTCGATACACTAACATTACAGAACCAAGAACTCAATGAGAAGTATCAAGCCTTGGAAGCGGAGCAGCAAAAATAACAACAAACCATCAAGGCACAATTCCAAGAGCATGTGAAAGATATCAATCTCAATTAGACGTACATTTAATGTGCAATGCTCAATTATCGTGCAACATGGCACTCCTTCGGAGGCACCTCAATGCAACGAAAGAAGAGAATCAACAACTCCAACTACAAAATTGTGAAAACTTTGAGGCTACACTGGATCATCCAGAGACACCTCTTAGCCCCTCATAGTTTAACGCAATTCCTCCTGAGTCCATGAAAATTCTATTGGACGACCACGCATGTGTGTTAGAAGATTATGATCGACTACAAGTAGAGTGCAAGACGCTCAAGGAAGCAAACAAGCAATTGATGTTAAAGGATTTGTTAGGACCTATGATTGTGCAGGACGTCACCCCACCGGCCCTCCTTGAAGAATTTAATGAGCTATGAATGAAAGTCTAGGAGTTGTAAGCCCAAGTATCTGGCATGACAGAGCCTCCTAGACCGGAATCCCCACCTGACTTGTTGGAACCAGATGAGAGCATACAAATACCAACAGATGATACATTTGAAAAAGAGTATGTACCATTGCCCATGGTTGGAGGCAGATCCTCAGAAGCAGGTCAAGATACATATGAGTTACCTCCCTCGGCATGGTTGAAGATGGTTGAAGAACTCGGCAAAATGCATTCAGCAAGAGTTGATGCTCAGTTACATGTGCTGGCAACCATTGAAGAAGTTATTTTAAAGTCTCCGTATTTTGCCGCTATAGCACCACGTTGACACATAACCACTAGTGAGTTGTAGTATAAACCTTACTTCCTACTACTCGCCAAATATAATTCACTGATTGAAAGCATCACCATGAAGCAACCAATGCATGCCACCCAATTCGAGCCAGTAGATGTCCCTTCGAAAGCTACAAAAGGTCAGATCTATCAACCCACATGGATGATGAAATTACTACAACAATATCCAGAGATGATGCATACGTGGATGCAAACGCCCACCCATCTAAAATATAACCCGTGCTATGGACCGGTTCCTAGAAGACGTTCCTAGGAGGCCTTTGCAAAAAAAGTCCAGAGCAATGGACAATGTCAAGATTGGCTCAACTACCCTTACTTGGCACCTCCCCAGAATAACACATCTACAGTGGGCTAGATGATGGGTACCATTCACCATTGGTTACCCCGCTTGCATCATATGCTCGACGTCGCCCCGCAAATGACAGAGAAAATTTTTGATATGATGCAAATGGGCTTCAAGACATTCAGCCGTGTCAAGGCTCCGATGGTGAACACCCCTGGATTTGAACATGGAAACTTGGATTTAGTGTACAATATGATCACGACACCATCAATCAAGGTATGTTATGCATGGCACTACCGATTGAAATATATGCATACCTGCTACAAGCAGACATTTGAAGATATGTTCACTACTAGCTTCTGGGAGTACCACTTAGAAGTATTTATTAGCAGACCCACTCACCTGCTCCATTTGTTTGCATGCAAATGAGTGTACTCCAAGCACTATCAGATGCCACCTCCTGATGAACCCCAACCAATCAATTGGGAGAAGTTAGAAAAAGATCTTATTAGGGGCATTCAAATAATAGAACACACCCTTGCAACAGACCTCCTCAATAACTACATTACCCATGCACGATCAAGTTTTGTCTGCGATGATAGAAACGAGGGGCAGGGGAGTGTTCACGAAACACGATCGAGCACAGGATCCCATCATAGATGCAGAGGAAGCACATAGGGCTAGGAAGGAGATAATAAGGGATATTCAAGCATCATTGCTTACCTTCTTATTAAAAACAAGCATTTCATAATCCAAAAAGTGATTTTTATCACTAAAACAATGTAATATATGTACATACATCTGATTACCGCATGTATGACTCCATTTTGTGCAAGCCGAGGAGTCCTTGAGCTTGAAGACTCTAAGTAGGTAGGTCATACCAGTTCTCATAATTTTTGGAAGCCGTTAGATACCTCAAATTAGATATAGAACCTATTTCTTAACTATGTTGGTCACTAGATGTGAAACTGGTCAAAACTAGGCAAAAACTATAAATAGAGCTAGAGAGCTCATTTTGAGAACTTTTGAAACTTTGGAAACTTGTAAATTTGATCTAGTAGAGCTATTGTAGCTAGTTTGTGATAAATATGAGTTAATTTCTTTCCTTCCATTGATCTCCATCACCACTTTCCTCGTGTGTGTGTGTGTTTATGTGTGTGTGTGCATTTGCACTCCTCACCATCACCTTCACGCACTTCACTTGCTCTTGATCTTCATATCGGCCTACCCTCTCCATGAATCAACAATCACAAGGTGGAACTCCTCATGTTGGTACTCACCATTGTACTAGAGTGACAGTCTAACTCCAATAATTGCTATCAAAGCAGGTCGCCGCTTCATCTAGGGCATTGTCAACACCTCTCCAGTCACAGTCTCAAAATCGCACAAAATTTTGTATGCATACTCAGGGTGATTAGGAGATCAAAATAGCTTTGATGTCTAGTGCCAAAATCATGATCTAAGCTCGTTTCAGCCTCTGAATGCACTATTGTAGCACTTGTGTAGGCTATTTCATCTTTTTGTGCCAAAGATATATACCAGTTTTGGTCTCCAATATAAGCATCTCAAAGTCTGCTACAAGATAGCAAAACTCATTTGGGTAGTTCTATTCAACTTTTTTAGATACATTCATTTTTTTGCATCAAGGTATTTTAGTCAGTGGCCATGGCTGAAAGTAGTGATGTATTCCGTATGTTGGTTGTTGAGGATAAGTTGGATGGTACCAATTATCCATTGTGGGCTCATATGATGCATCATGTATTGGTTGCAAAAGAACTATGGAATATTGTGCAAGGTGTTGAAAAATGTCCTATTACACCTACGAACACAGGTACTGCAAATACAAGTACTGAAGCTGATGCAAATGGTGTCGAAAGATGGTGATATTCTGCAGATTCTTGTTCGTGCTAATGTTTTTGTTGCACCTATTGTAGAGCAAATTCATCGGGAAGGAAGAGATGCTCAGGCACATGCATTGATAGCTTTGTCTGTCAAACGTGCCATTATTCCTCACATTCCGTCTTGCAAAATAGCTAAGGATGCTTGGGATACACTTACCATATTGTGCTAGGCTAGGAATGAGCCTCATATTGCTTACCTCTGAAAACAATTGGAGAGTGAGCACATGAATGAAGGTGATTCTATGGACAATTTTTTGACAAAGGTCAAGGATTTGAAGGAACAATCGATTTTTGTCTGATGAAGTCCTTCCTGACAGTTCACTTGTGCAGACAGTTCTGAATTGTCTTCCTGACTCATATCAGAGTTCTGCTTCTACTCCTCGTTTGATGATGAAAGGAAATCCAAATGCATTAACATTTGAAGAGTTAGTTTCTTTTTTGTTGCAGGAAGATCAGTATAGGTAGAACATATCTATTATGTGTGTTGTAGATCAAGCTTTCCTAGCTAGTCAGAAGGGCAAAGGAAAATGGAGCTCTTCTACTAGTAAGCAGAAATTTGCGGATTCTACACAATCGAAGAAGGAAGACAAAGATAAGAAGAAATAAAAAAGCAGAAATTGATTTGCAAATAGTGTAAAGCAAATGATCATGTCATTAAGAGCTATCCAAAACTGGCTGCTAAAGAGGCAAAGAAGAAAGAGGCTGGAATGGTTGTTGTAGAGGCCTCTACACCAAAAACAGAGTCTACTAATCTTGTGCAAGATGAAGAATCGGTGTTTACTACTGTTTGCAGTTTTGATCCATCTTCTCATGAGCAGTGCATGTCTGCAATAGACTAAGATTTTTGGTACGTTGATAGTGGGGCAACCAAACATATTACCTTGTAGCGCAGTTTCTTCTCTTCACTCGAGACTGCCCTTATAGGGAATACTGTCACATGCACCAATAATGCCTCTTATCCTTTCATGGGAGTTGGTAAGATCATTTTGACTACTGCTGATGGTAGTTTTTTCATTTCGATAGATGCTTTATTTGTGCTAGGGATCAAGAAGAATATGTTATTAGTTTCAGCTTTAGCCAAGATTGGCTTGAGATTTTGAAATTTGTTGATGACAGGTGTACAGTTCATGATCTGTCAAATGGCATCGTGATTATTGCTTCTGGCATTTTATGTCATGGGTTTTATAAGCTCATAGACTATGAAAGATCTGTGAATGATTTAGCATGTGTAATACATGATTCTCAAGCTATGTTAGATGCAAAGCTTTGGCATGCATGCTTTGGTCATCTGAATTTTGCTAGTTTGCTACACCTACAGAAATCTAAAATGGTGTCCTCTTTGCCCAAACTTGAGGCACCCGGTAAACATGTATGTGAAGGCTATATTCTGGGCAAAATGCAGCGTTCCTCCTTTCCAAAAGATGGTTCAGCTCGAGCTACACAGAAATTGTAGCTTGTCATAGTGATGTTTGTGGTCCTATGCAGACACCCTCTTTTGGAAACTATCTTTACTTCGTGACTTTCATCAATGATTTTTCTAGGCATGCATGGGTATATCCATTGAAGGAAATTACCGAAGTGTTTATGTGCTTCAAACAGTTTTTGGTTTTGGCTGAAAATCTATCAGCATGCAAAATGGGCACCCTCCATTTGATCGAAGGGGGGAATATATGTCTTCTGACTTTAATGCATTTGTGGTTGAACATGGGATAAAAAATTAGTGTACAGTGCCGTATACACCTCAACAAAATGGAGTTGCTAAATGAAAGAACAGGTCACTCATGGAGATGGGGAGGTGTATGGTCAAGAGTCAAGCCTTGCCACATAGTTTCTGGCTTGAGGCTATTATGTGTGCACCATATGTATTTAACAAGTGTCCCACTAAAGCCCTAAAGTCTATCACTCCATATGAGGCTTGGCATGGTCGCAAGCCATCTATTGCTCATCTGTGTGTTTTTGGTTGTTTGGCATATGCATTAGTGCCTACATACTGAATGATTACTGTTCATAGCATATGTGCACTTGCAGCTCATCATGGTTGGAATGTACATGACTTAGACATCAAAAGAGCATTTATGAATGGTGACTTGCATGAAGAAGTGTACATTTTTCAGCCCCCTGGATTTGTGTAGAAAGGGCATGAAAACCAAGTGCACGGGTTAAAGAAGGCATTATATGGTTTAAAGCATGCGCCATAAGCTTGGTATGAAAAGATACAATGCCTATCTCATTGCACATGGTTTTGAGAAGATACCAACTCAAAGAACCTTATATGTTAAGCATGCTAATGATGTGCTTCTGATCATTGTTGTTATGTTGATGACATGCTGCTCAGTGGTCCTCATGACACTCATATTACTGATTTTAAGGCTGATTTGCATGCCTCATTTGAGATGTCTGATTTCGGGCATTTGCATTGCTATCTGGGCATTCAATTTATGCAAGTTGATGGTGGAATGGCTTTGTGACAAAGAAAATATATTGACACATTATTGCAGCGTTTTGGCCTTGAAGACTGTAAGCCTATTGCCACTCCTATGGAGACAAGTTTACGATTGAGTTCATGATGTTGGAGATGCATTTGATGTTGTTCTCTATCAGCAAGCTATTGGATGCTTGATTTTCTTATGCATTACTTGGCAAGATATTCAGTTTGTTGTCTCATAGATGAGCAGGTTTATGCATTGCCCAAGTGTCAAGCATTGGTAGGCAGTTAAGCGCATCTTTTGATACTTGAGTGGTACCCGGCTACTTGGATTGTTTTATCCCAAGGGGGGATCACTACTGCCATATTTGCATGCTTTTTCTGACAGTGATTGGGTTGGTTGCTATGACACTCGTGTATCCACTAGTGGCTTTTGCTTCATGCTTGGTAATTCATGTATATCTTGGTTGAGCAAGAAGCAGCCTACTGTGGCCACTTCCAATTGTGAGGCTGAGTATAGGGTAGCTTTCATAGCAACTGTTGAGTGTGTGTGGCTCAGACGCCTTATGGTTGATTTGGGTGTTGGTCAATCTTCTTCCACCACCATCTTCACTGATAGTCAGAGCGCATTGGCAGTTGCAAGGAACTATGTGTTCCATGCTCGCACTAAGCACATTGAGGTGCATTATCATTATGTCAGGGAGAGGTTCTCTATTGAGGATATCATCTTGGCATATGTGCCCACACAGGAGAACATTGTAGACCTTTTCACGAAGGCTCTACCTAAGGAGAAGTTTGAAGCTTTCTCCAAAGCTTTGGGCTTACTTCCTTTTGTGGATTGATTCCATATTGCTTGGCACTTCCTTATACATGAGTGCGAGCTCCGTGTTCATTGCATCACTCCTAGAGGGATTTATTGATATATTTAGGTAGTGATATGTGTGAACACTCTAGGACCATCGGCACTTTTTTCCCTCTTTAGGAGGTTTTTTTTCCCTTGACTTGTATATATGCCTATTGCCCTAATGGGCTACTTATCTTTGTACATTCTAGTGGTAATACATTCAGTATTGTGTGTTGTGCTCCAAGCTTCTTCTTCTTCGTTGTGCTATTTGTGTGCCTCCGCAGATGTCTAACTTCAACAGACTATAGAGTTGAACCAAGAAGAAACCAATTTCAGCCAGATCAAACTTGGTTATATCTCAATTGAGTGTTATCCAAAATGAGTGTTGGACATTTCATCCATTCTTTTGGTTGGAGTTGGCTAGACATTTTTGGGAGCCGGTTGGATATTTCTTTTGGTTGGAGCTGGTTGGATATCATGACCAAGAAAAATGACTTACCATCCATCACAAATATATAGTGATAGAATGCATTGGAAAAATGTATTTGTGATGAGAGCCTTTCCATGGAGAATGAGAGAGTTTGATTTTCAAGGAGACCTTGACTCTAAAAAACACACCCAAGATACAAGGGTTCAAATATAAGTGTAAATTGGAACATGCTATCATAATGCACTCCTATAACCATGTGAATGAAAATATGAACTAGTATGAAAAGTGTAAGAAGTGAAAAGGCCATTTGTCAAAATCTCACTTGTTGCATCACTATAACTGATTAAGAATGTCAAACTATCTCAAAAGGATAATTCTTATAAGATGTGAAGCCATTATTCTTGGAAGGTACAAAGATAAGTTAGAATTACCAAAATTGGAACATTTTGAATTTCAACAAGAGCTTGGAAGTATCAATAAAAGGACTTTGGCTAGTGGGATGAGATTTTTGTAAAGAGAGATGGTGGATGCAATCCGAAGATGAGTTGGTGCTACTACAACCAACTTCACTCTAGCCAATTGAGACTTCAGAGTTGGTTGGTAGAGCCTCTGAGCTTCCTAAATCCACAAAAGAATCACCGAAGTTTTTTGGAACAAGTATCTCAAAAGTTTAAGTCAAGATAGACTAGTTGCAAAATGACTAGCTCCCGAACCCTGCTATTTTTGTACATACACTTTCTCAAAAAAATAAATAGTGCTCTCAACTTGGTAGAAATTAGAAAACTTCCTTTTGGACATAGCAAATAGACTTAGATATCTTGTTAATCCAAGTTAAAACACTTCAATTGATCAACTGGGCACTGAGAACAAGATTTAGCAAAACTAGGAACACTCCTGCCATTTTTGGACCTCTGTAGAGATTCAACCAGTGAGCAGAGAAACACATATTTCTCACAAATAATAAATACAATGATGATAGCATAAACTAGACTTAAAGAAAACTCCAATGCACTTTAAAACTCTGAAAAAACTTACATATAGCCCGAGATATGAGCTTCTGAAGTTGTTGTTCTGAGTGAGTATAGCAGAGAATAAAATGGAGAAGAAGTAAATGATAAATGTATAGATTCACATATAATTACAACCACATTGGCAATGAATACTTGCATAATGGGAGTAGAATGATAGAGCTATGGAGTAATCTCTTCAATCTCTACAAATGAACATGAAGTGTGCACGAATCAAGCTCTCTAATGGCAACTTCCTTCTTGCTCTTTTTATAGCTACTTTTGGAGGTAGTTTTGAATTTGAATTCAAATAACTTCACCTAAAAGTGATGCTAAGAATTAGGAGATATTCTGTCAGTAGATGGATTCCTGGTTTTAGGTAGTTGGAGCCACAAATTTCCCTTTTACATCATGGATGTCTTAAGCCATTCTTTCTTTCACAATTAGAAGAGATAAAATATACTCTTTTATAAGAGGTGTTCATATGTCTACACATATGACTACAAATGAACATAAATCAAATCATATCAAGCATGTAGGCTTGGGTAAAATGCATCAACAGCTCCCCCTCAAGTCTAACATGGTTGGCCTCCAAATAAGTCTTTAATTGTCCTTTATTTCCTGCAAGCCAATCATCAACTTGAATCTTCTCAATATTGTACCATCAAGAGCTTTAGTCAACATGTTTGCACTTTTCATATCTGTAGAGACATAGATACTATAAGATAATGCCACTATTGTTTGCTTCTTGGATGACCAAGAAATGATTTTTGAACCTACTAATGATACATATCTGGATGTGCTTCTTCTATCATCTCTAGATCCGACCCAATCTGCATCTGAGTAGGCCTTTAGCTCAATATTTGAAGTAAATGGATAAAACAAACCTTCATTCATGGTCCCCTTTAGGTACTTGAGGACTCTCTTGGCTGCTTCCATATGTGGTCTTCTCGGCTTATGCATAAACTGACTCAATATGGTAACACTATAGCATACATCCACCCTTGTGAGTCTTGCATAGTTCAAACTTCCAGCCAAGCTTTGATAGCTTGTCATGTCTTCAATTGACTCTCCTTCATAAGCACTAAGCTTATGATTTTTCTCCATAGGTGTACCTACAGAGTTAGTGTTTTCCATCTTGAACTTGATGAGCATGTCATGCACATATTTCCTTTATGTGATGTATATACATGAACCTGTGTAGATTAACTCCAATCCAAGAAAATAAGTGAGTGGTCCAAGATCACTTATTTTGAACTCCTCCTTCATTTGACTCTTTATGTGTTTGATTCCTTCAAGATCATTACATGTGATAATAATATCATCAACATACATATAGATAGATCACTTTAGATCCATTCCTCTTTATGAACAAAGAGGTATCTGCCTTGCTAGCTTTGAATCCTTGGTCCTGCAAATAATTCACCAATCTGAAATTCCAAGCAGTTGGAGCTTGCTTCAATCCATACAAAGCTTTCTTTAATTTGCATACATAGTTAGGATGATGTGCATCCTCATATCCAGGAGGCTATGCCATATACACTTCCTCATAAATCCATCCATTTAAGAAAGCATTCTTTACATCAAGTTGATAGAGCTTCCAATTTCTAGATGCAGCAAGACTAATGAGAACCCTAATTGTAGGCATTTTTGCAATAGGAAAGAAAGTCTCCTCATAATCAACATCATGGCTTTGAGCAAACCCTTTAGCAACTAACCTTGCTTTATGTCTATTTATACTTCCATCTGGATTCCTCTTCATTTTGTATATCCATCAAGATCCAATTACCTTCATAGATGACTTCTTAGGTACAAGATCCCAAGTGTCATTCTCCTTCAAGGCTACCATTTCGTCAGCCATTGCATCTCTCCAAGCTTTCTTTCTTTGTGCTTCTTTACATGTGGTAGGTTCTTCATTGGTTGAATCCTTTGCAATGTAGATTGAGTGTTTGGTGACCAAAGAAGTATCATAACCATACTTCTCTGGTTTCTTCTTCTCCCTTGAAGACCTTCTAAGTGGTTGATGTGAGCTCTCGTGTCCATATGTAGCATCTTACATATTTTCTTTACCTTTGCTCTTCCATAGCTTTAGTCTTTCCAAGTCTTCTAGGTCAATCTCGGAATCACTTTCTTCAATTTGCTTTGGCTCCTTTGGTTGAAGTGATGGAAAATCTTCATCCAAGTCATAAGGCAGCTTCATTTTCCTATCATCATCAAACCATGATTTGTTCTCATCAAAAATTACATCTCTACTCACAGAAAATCCTTTATTGGTTGGATTGTACAATCTATATCCTTTCTGGTTTTGGTCATAACCAATAAATATGCACTTCTCTGCCTTGGGATCCAATTTCCCTCTTACTTGAGAAGGAATGTGAGCATAGGCTAAGCATCCAAAGATTTTACAATGCTCTAAACTAAGTCTTCTTCCATTCCACACTTCATATGGAGTGGTTCCATCTAATGGCTTAGATGGAAGTCTATTTATGAGATATGTGGCTGTAGACACAGCCTCTACCCATAGGTAGTTTGGCAATCCCTTCTCATTGAGCATGGACCTTGGAGCTTCAACAATAGCTCTATTTCTCCTCTCTACTACACCATTGAGTTTGGTTGTATACCTTGTAGTGACTTCCCTTTTAATGCCTCTTTCATGCAAGTAGGCATCAAATTCAGAAGAGAAGTATCCTCCTCCACCATCTGATCTGAGTCTTTTCAAAGTCCCACCTGTTTCGTTTTCAACAAGAGCAACATACTTCTTAATGCAATTAAAAACTTCATCCTTGTGCTTCATGAAAACAGAATGGTCCACTTGCTACAATCATCTAGGAAAGACACATAATATCTTGAGCCTGATATAGATGGATCCTTACTAGGACCCCACACATCCGTGTGCACTAGATCCAAAAGATTTTGATACACATATCCCTTCCTATTGAAAGGTTGTCTATGATCCTTTCCGAATTGACAAGCTTCACACTTATAAATCATGTGTTGCCTTGTGATATTAGGCAAACCAAGTACACTTTGGTCCCTACAATTTTTCTTGAGTGTGCTCTCACCAATATGGGCAAGCCTTTTGTGCCATATCTCCAACTTTGTAAGAGTTTGAGATTCATAGCTAAATAAAGCTATGTTCTTTGTATCTTCCACTTCAAAAGTGAAAAGCCTTCCTATCTTTTCTCCTTTGGCAATCCTTCTAAATCCTTGCCTTGGGTCTTCAATATATGATCCAAATCGGTTAAATCTAACCTGCAATCCTTTTTAATCAATCTGTCCAACACTTATTAAATTTTTGGTAATTGTAGGGACATACAAGACTTTGCTTAAGAGGTTCATATTCCCATCTGATGTCTTCACATTACCTATCTTCTCCACCAAGTGCTTTATATCATCTCCTGTTTTCACTTCATGTTTGTTGTAAGGATCTTCCAAATTAGAAAGTAAAGCCACATTTCCTGCAACATGATTTGAGCATCCTGAATCAATGTAAAAGATGTGATCATCATCCTTACCCTTATTCATGGATAGATTCATAATCAATAATGAATCTTCTTGACTTTGGTCCTCTACATAATTATTATAATCTCTTTTTCCTCTATGGCCACTTTAATAGTTGTTATTTTTGTAATTGTTGTTGTAGTAGCCTCCATTGTATCTATCTCTATTTGATCCATAGCCACCTCTATTGAATCCTCTTCCTCTTGAGTTCCTCGGGTTCCTGAAACATTCTTCAATAGTATGATTAGATAAGCCACATATATTGCAAGGTTGAAATGATTGGAATCTCCCCCTGCCTTGCTTTCCACCTCTACCTCTTCCTCTACCGGAAAGAGCTACCTTCATCTTCATTCTTCTTATTCTTTGACTTGTCCTTGACCTTCGCTTTATCACAATATAATTCAGAATTTTGATTACGTCTTGAGGACCCACCACCTTTGCTAATCTTTGCTTCATGAGTGAAGAGTTAGCCCATCGGTGTGTTGAGGTTAGATACATGCATATCCATGTACAAATCCATAGTTGTTGTGAAGGACTCCCACTTGTCATCTACTTTGATTCCATTTATGATTGGTCTAATGATTTCTTCCTCTTCAATTACCTCTCCAATGCTTCCAAGTTGATCTGAAATCTCCTTCATCTTTGTGACATAATCAATCACACTTTGCTTGGGGCTTTTCTTCATTGTTGTGAACTCCATCCACAATTGGTTCTTCCTTGCTCGAGTGTTGGAGGAGAAGAAAGAAGCAAGTGCATTCCAAGTCTCTCTTGATGTCTTGCATCCCTTGACATGAGGTAAAAGAAAATCAGAGATTGATTTTAGAATATAGGAACTTGCAAGTGCATCCTTTGAACACCAATTTGAAAGTATTTCCTCTTCTTCATGTGATGGTTGCCCTTTGTTCCTCATGGTTGGCATAGCTTCATCTCCAGATGTGTATCCAAATAGATTCCTCCCTTGAAGATAAGCCTCCATCCTTAGAGACCATGTTGGGTAGTTGTTTATATCAAATTTGTCAATTATTGATGGAAATCCATCTCCCATGTTGATTGATTATGCTCTGATACCACTTTGAATGATCAATTCTGCTCTGATACCACTTGTAGTAGTTCCTTAATCAGAAGATATCATCAATCACAAGCTTCTCATCACTCAAGAATAGCAAAAGATAGAAAAACACAACTTGCGAAAGATAAGAGAAAATTCAACACGGAAGAGTAGACAAGATATGACTCAAAGAAAGATAAGTTTTGGTTTTGAATCAATCGATACAATAGCTTAGAAAAATAGCTTCTTGATGAAGCCTCAACCTCGTGACCACCCTCAAGCTATCACAATCTCATTCACACACACTCTCAATTACACTCTCACTCTCACTCTCACTCTCAATCACAAGGTAATTCTCTAATTTTTGGCCTCTTTTTGCTTAACACAACAAGTCTCCTTCAAAACAGAGTTTATCGTCCCCCAAGGAAGTGTGTGATCCACCAAAAAATATAGAAAAAGTTGACTCTCCTTGTGTTGCATTCAAAACTTTTGCAAAACCATGCATTTGTCGTAGTCAAGTGCTTTCTATAGCGGTACCTGTCCAAAAATTGAAGAAAGCCAACAAAAAGACATATTCCAATACATCCATAAGTGTGCATGATAACATGTATGCTTCAAAATCATGGATTCAAATAAAAATAGAGAAGCTTAAGCTTTTGAGATATAGAAATGTTCCTCTTCAATCTGCATAATAGTTTTAGAGATATCCTAGGTCCAAATTTGCCTCCAAGTATCACTTTTGAGCCTTCCAAGTTTAGAAATTCTAGAGAGAGAATAAAATTGTTGATATATTTAGGTAGTGATGTGTGTGAACAAACTAAGACTATCGAGGCACTTTTTCCCTCTTTAGGAGGTTTTTTTTCCTCGCCTTGTATATATGCCTATAAACCTAATGGGTGACTTATCTTTGTACATTCTCTTTGCAATACATTCAGTATTGTGTGTTGTGCTCCAAGCTCAATTTGTTTGCATCCGGATGTGCAGAAATGAACATGAAGAAGAGAATCTCTTTACAAGTTCCATGTTACGGAAATTTCATCTTTTTGTGCCAAAGATATTTACACATTTTGGTTCGCCTGTATAAGCGCCTCAAAGTCTACTACTGATTCAGTAGAACTCATCAGGCTAGTTCTATTCAACTTTTGGAGATACAATCATTTTTTGCTTCAAGGCATTTTAGTCAGTGGCCATGGCTCAAAGCAATGATGTATCCCATATGTTGGCTATTGAAGATAAGTTGGATGGTACCAATTACCCATTATGGGCTTATATGATTCATCATGTATTGGTCACAAAATGATTGTGGAATATTGTGCAGGGTGTTGCAAAATGTCCTATTACACCTGCAACTATAGTTACTGACGTTGATGCAGATGGTGTTGAAGATGGTGATATTCTTCAAATTCCTATTCATGTTGCAGTTCCTCCTACACCTACTGCATAGAAACTTCCTTGGGATGGCAGAGATACTCAAGCACATGCATTGATAGCCTTTTCTATCAAACATGTCATTATTCCCCACATTTGCTCTTGCAAAATAACAAAGGATGCTTGGGATACACTAACCACTTTATACCAGGCAAGGAATGAGGCTTCAATTGCTTATCTCCAAAAATAGTTGGAGAGTGAGCACATTAATTAAGGAGATTCCATGGATAGTTTTTTGACAAAGATCAAATAGTTGAAGGAGCAGTTGATTTCTGCTAATGAAGTCTTGCCTGACATTTCACTTGGGAAGACTGTTCTAAATGTTCTTCCATATGCATATCAGAGTTTAAAATCTACTCTTCAATTGATGATGAAAGGCAATCCAAATGCCTTAACATTTGAGGAGTTAGTCTTTGTTCTATTGTAGGAAGAGAAGCCTAGGTAGAACAGGTCCATTATGCATGTTGTAGATCAAGCTTTCTTGGCTAGTCAGAAGGGCAAAGGAAAATGGAGCTCATCTACTAATAAGTAGAAATCTGCTAATTCTACACAATCAAAGAAGGATGACAGAGATGAGAAGAAAAAAAAAAAGCAAAAATTATTTTGCAAGTACTATAAAGGAAAATGATCATGTCATAGAGAGTTATCCAAACTGGTTGCAAAACAGAAAAAGAAAAAAGAGGCTAGAATGGTTGTTGAAAAGGCCTCTACACCCAAAACAGAGTCTACTAATCTTGCGTAGAATGAAAAATGGGCATTCATTACTATTTGCAGTTACGACCCATCTTCTCATGAACATTATGTCTGCAGTAGACTCAAATGTTTGGTACTTTAAAAGTGGGGCAACCAAACATATTAGCTAGCAACACAATTTCTTCACTTCACTTGAGCTTGCCCCTATAGGGAATACTATCACATGTGCCCACAAGTCCTCTTATCCTGTCGTGGGAGTTGCAAGATCATTTTGACTACTGCTTATGGTGGTTCTTTTACATTGTTAGATGCTTTATTTGTGCCACAAATCAAGAAAAATCTGTTATCAGTTTCTACATTGGCCAAGACTGGCTTGGTTATGAAATTTTTTAATGACAAATGTACAATTCATGATCTGTCAAATGCTGATGTCATTATTGCTTTTGGAATTTTGTGTTGTGGATTGTATAAGCTCATAGATTATGCAAAATTTGTGAATGATTCAACATGTGTAGTTCATAATTCTCAGGCTATATCATATGCAAAGATTTGGCATGCATGCTTTGGTCATCTAAATTTTTCTAGTTTTCTATGTCTACAGAAATCTGAAATGGTGTCCTCTTTTCCCAAACTTGAGGTGCCTGGTAAACATGTTTGTGACTGCTGTATTTTGGGAAAAATGCAACATTCCTCCCTCCCAAAAGATGGTTCAATTCAAGAACTCAAAAATTGTAGCTTGTTCATAGTGATGTATGTGGTCCTCTGCAAACACCTTCTTTTCCTTTACTTCATGAATTTCATTGAAGATTTTTCCAAGCATGCATGGATGTATCCATTGAAAGCAAATTCTGAAGTGTTTATGTGCTTCAAACAGTTTCTAGTTTTGGTTCAAAATCTATGAGCATGTGAGATTGGCACTCTCCGTCTTGATTGAGAGGGTGAATATATGTCTTCTAACTTTAATGCATTTCTAGCTGAACATGGGATAAAACATGAGTGTACAATGTCGTATACACCTCAACAAAATGGAGTTGTTGAAAGGAAGAATAGGTCACTCATGGAGATGGTGAGGTGTATAGTCAAGAGTCAGGCTTTACCACATAGTTTCTAGCTTGAGGTTGTTATGTGTGCAATATATGTATTTAACAAGTGTCCCACTAAAGCATTGCATTCTATCACTCCATATGAGGCTTGGCATGGTCGCAATCCATCTGCTGCTCATCTATGTGTTTTTGGTTGTCTGGCATATGCATTAGTGCTTGAACAACAACACAGGAAATTGGATGATAAAGTAGTGAAATGTATTTTTTTTTATAGAGTTCTAAAAGCAAAGGCTATCATCTGTATCATCCATAGACAAAACACATTTTGGTTAGCCATGATGTTGTTTTGGTGGAAGATTCTAGTCAACCATTACTTTCATGTACTAAGGAGCTATCAATTAGTTCCAAAGATATGTATGATACTTTGTTGCCTCTTTTTACAAGTGCACAGTCTAGTGTTGGCCTAAATGAGGTAATTTCTCTGCCTTTACATGTTTCATGTGATGATGTAAATCATTCCATTTCTGATGCAGATTTACATGATGCACTTTTTGATGAGAGAACTGATATAGAGCAGGCAAAAAATATGCCTAAATGGTTGGTGCAAACTTTGTGAGATAGAAAATTAGATGTAGCTCTATCATATGGTACTCATTCAGGTTCTCATAGTACTTATTTTGCATCAGATTCCTATGCTATGTCTATCTCTAGTCTCTACGATGCCAATGAGCCTATTTCATTTGATGAAGCACAAAATTTTGAAAATTCGATGGCTATTGTGCAATAAGAATATGATGTTATTATGAAAAATGGTACCTAAGCTTTATGTGACTTGCCTCCTGGCAAGAAGGCCATTGGCACTAAGTGGGTATACAAGCTCAAGTGTAAGCTTGATGGAATAGTTGATAGGTATAAGGCTAGGCTTGTTGAAAAGGGTTATGCTCAAGAAAAAGGCATTGATTTTGATGAGACCTTTGCTCCTACGTGCCGAATCACTACTGTTCATAGCGTCTCTGTAGTTGCGGCTCATCATGGTTGGAACATATATCAGTTGGACATTAAAATTGCATTTCTAAATGGTGACTTGCATGAAGAAGTGTATGTTTTTCAGCCCCATGGTTTTGTTTAGAAAGGGCATGAAAACAAAGTGTGAAGATTGAAAAAGGCATTATATGATTTGAAGCAAGCACCATGTGCTTGGTATGAAAAGATACATGCCTACTTGATTGCACATGGTTTTGAGAATAGTCCTACTGATAGCACCTTATATGTTAAGCATGCAAATGATGTGTTTCTTGTCATTGTTGACTATGTTGATGACATGCTTCTCACTAGTCCTCATGAGAAGCATATTGTTGATTTTAAGGCTGATTTTCATGCCTCATTTGAGATTTTAGATTTGGGGCATTTGCATCATTATTTGGGCATTCAAATTATGAAAGTTGATGGTGGAATAGCTCTGTATCAAACAAAATATATTGACACATTATTGGAATGTTTTGGCCTTGAACACTACAAACCTATCACCACTCCTATGGAGACAAGTTTATGATTGAGTCTTCATGATGTTGGAGATGCATTTGATGTTGTTCTCTATTAGTAGGTAGTTGGATGCTTAATTTAATTATGCATTACTTGGTGAGATATTCAGTTTGTTGTCCCATAGATAAGTAGATTTATACATTGCCTAGTTGTCAAGCATTAGCAGGTGGTTAAGCGCATCTTTTGCTACTTGAGTGATACACGGCTACTTGGATTAATTTATCCCAAGCGGGGATCACTATCACTAGATTTACATGCTTTTCTTGACTCTGACTTGGCTGGTTGCTATGACACTCCTGTGTCCACCAGTGGTTTTTGCTTCATGCTTCATATCTCATGCATATCTTGGTTGAGCAAGAAGCAGCCTATTCTGCCCACTCCTAGTTGTGAGGCTAAGTATAGGGAAGCTTTTAGAGTGACTAGAGTGTATGGCTCAAACACCTTATGGCTAATTTGGGTGTTGATCAGTCTTCTACCACCACCATCTTCATTGATAGTCAAAGCACATTGGCAGTTGCTAGGAACCTTGTGTTCCATGCTCACACTAAGCACATTGAGGTTCATTATCATTATGTCAGGGAGACATTCTCTGCTAGAGAGATTAGTTTGGCATATGTGCCCACACAAGAGAACATTGCAGACCTTTTCACAAAGGCTCTATCTAAGGAGAAGTTTGAAGATTTACACAAAGCTTTGGGCCTACTTCCATTTGTGGATTGATTCCACATAACTTGGCACTTCTTTATACATAAATGCCAGGTCCTTGTTCACTGCATCACTCCCAACGGGGATTTGTTGATATATTTAGGCAGTGATGTGTGTGAACATAGAGCTTTCAACGAGGTACTTAAAACACAATTCACAAAATATTCACATAGATACTTTTATTCTCTTATCTATGCTCTACCTTTCTCTCATATAGCATTTCTCTTAATTTTTTCATCTTCACATTCAATTTTCAACCAGAAAACATGATACAAATAAGGTTTAGAGAGAGAATATAAAAACTTGTCATATGGCACCAAACAAGTTGTTCAAATAATAAGTGTCTATAGTAAAATTCTATAGTTATTCATGAATAATCAAATTATTGAGTAAGTAAATAATGCAACCTAGGTTAAGTCTCAAGGATGGGAACAAAGACATGTGTTCAATCCCCACAAATTCCATGGGGAGACTAATTTTCCTATAGAGTCTCTAGATCCTTCTAGAAGCATCCACATTAACTTGAAGATGGGACTTAAGTGGTGAGTACCTCCACTAGTGGACTCTAGTGGAAGGTGTAAAGGCAATGGTGAAGATGGCACATGTAAAAGTATCTTCAATTACTATAGGGATCACTATTAGCACAAGGATTGATGTAATGGTAGGCTAGGTGGATAGTCACATGTCATTATCTCTAGCATGGAGATTAGGTTCTTAACACTTATATTAGAGAAAACTTTCCATGGAGACCTTGGTAGCTCATCATCTTCTTGAAGCTCTCATAGAAATCTTGGATATACATGATCTTTTCTATGATTTGACATTCTCATCCTCTCTTTCATTGAGGAGTGAGCTTTCTTCCATTTCTCTACCATATCCACAAATTCTTCTTCCCAAAGAAAATAATTCTTCTCTTCCTAAATATGTCGATCTCTATTCTCTAATGGATTATCTACACTTGTTTAGATTTTCAAAGAATCCTTGATGCAAAAGGTAGGTTTCCTCAAGTAGGAAGATAGTCTATCTAAGAATAAGGTGCATCTCAAATCGTCCATCCAAATATTTGGGTGCTCATGCAAATGCTCACACGACCACAAATGATGAACGCATGCTAAACTCTATAGTGTAGCTCCTCTTGTTCTACCATATGGTGAATAAATGTGAAATCCATAAATATATCTAGCTCCTTCACAAGTTTTTTCGTGAGATAAATTGCACATTTTCCAAGCCTCTTTCAACATACTCGCCCCCATTTTTGCATGTCCTTTCTTTCTCCAATCCATATGCACCTAATTAAAGAAGTTAAATTTTTTCCTCATAGCCTACATGTAAAAAAAGCATGATCAGTCCTTTCTAAGCTTTGTGCATTCATTCTTTTAGATTCATACCTTGTCCATGCATCAATCACTTGGAGAGTTGATGCATTCTCCAAGAATCAAAGTGTTCTACTATTTTGGGATCTCTGTCTCTATTTCATCTAAACATGTCTATCAACAACCCATTAATCCTTCATGATTGTACCTTGGAGAATTTCAAGTGGATTTCATAAAGAAGAAAGGAGAAATTCACTTCAAAATTTGTGAAACATCATGAAGTAAAAGCTCCATGAGGAGTAGAAGACCAAAGCACGTGGCTTCTAGCTTGAGGATGTTATTTGCGTAGCATATGTAACCAAAGCATTGGAGTCTATCACTCCATATGAGGCTTGACATGGTCATATGCCATCTTTTGCTCATCTACGTGTCTTTGATTGTCTAGCATATGCCTTAGTCCCTAAACACAATGCAAAAAAAAATGGATGATAAAGTAATGAAATGTATTTTTGTTGGGTATAGTTCTGAAGGAAAATGTTATCCTTTGTATCATATCGAGAATAAATGCATTTTGAATAGTTGTGATATTGTTTTTGTGGAAGATGCAATTTAACCCTTACTTTCATGTACCAAGCAAACATCGGTTAGCTCAACAGTTTTGTATGACACTTTGTTCTCTCTTTTTATAGGTGGAGAATCAAGTTCTACTCAAATCACACAATTTCTCAAGCTTTATAGGTTTCAAATGATAAAGATCATGCCATTTTTTATGCAAATTTACATTATGTACTTATTGATGGCAAGAGAACATAGAAGAGGCAAAAAGTATGGCTAAATGCTTGGTGCAAACTTTGAGGAATAGCAAATTAGATGCACTTTTGTCATATTCTACTCGTTTACTGCTTGCTTTTCATGAGATTGTTTGTCTCTAGTCTTGGTAATGAGCACGAGCGTATTTCTTTCGATGAACCATAGAAGTCAAAAAATTGGATAAATATTATGCAATAAAAATATGATGCTATTATGAAGAATGGTACTTGGTCTTTAAATGATTTTCCTCCATGCAAAAATCCCATTGGAGCTAAATGGGTATACAAGGTAAATCATAAGCTTGATGGAATAATCATTCAGTATAAGTCAAGTCTTGTTTCCAAAGGTTATGCTTAAGAGAAAGGCATTGATTTTTATGAGAATTTTTCTCCCATGTGCCGAATGACCATTTTTCATAGCATATATGCACTTGCAACTCATCATGGTTGGAATGTACATCAATTGGACATTATAAGTGCAAATCTAAATGATTATCTACATGAAGAAGTGTATGTATTTTAGCCCTATGGTTTTTGTAAGAAGGACATGAAAAAAAAAAATCTAGGTTGAAATTAAATAATTTGAAGCAAGTACCACATGCTATGTATGAGAAGATACATGCCTACTTTTTAGCACATGATTTTGAGAGTAGCCCAACTGATATCCCCTTATATTTGAAGTGTGGAGATGATGTACTTCTGATCATTGTTGTATATGTTGATGATATGTTGGTCAATGGCTCTAATGAGATGCATATTGCTCAATTCAAGGTTGATTTCCATGCCTCTTTTGAAATGTCAGATTTGGGGCATTTGCATCATTATTGGGGCATTTAAGTTATGCAAGTTGATGGGAAAATAGATTTATTTCAAAAAATATATATTCACACATTATTGCAGCATTTTTTGCCATGAAGATTACAAATCTATAACCAATCCCATGGAAACATGTGTACGGTTGAGTCTTCATGATGTTAGAAATGCATTTGATATTGTTCTCTATCGGCAAGCTATTAGATATTTGATTTACTTATGCACAACTTGGCCTGATATTCAATTTTCTATCTCTCATATGGGTAGGTTTATGTATTGCTCACGTGTCAAGCATTCATAGGTGATTAAGCTCATCTTTCGCTACTTGAGTGATAACTATCTACTTGGATTGTTTTATCCCAAGGGGAGTCATTACCGTCAAATTTACAATCTTCTTTTTACTTTAATTGGGCTTTCTATTATGACACTCATGTGACCACCATTGGTTTGCTTAGTAGCTCATGCATATCTTGGTTGAGGACGAAGCAACCTACTATGACCACTTCTAATTGTCAGGCTAAGTATCGCAAAACTTTCACAACAACAGTTGAGTGTGTGTGGATCATACACCTTTTGGTTGATTTGGGTGCTATTCAATCTTCTTCCACCACCATCTTTACTGACACTCAGAATGCATTGGCAATTGCAAAGAACCCTATGTTCCATGCTTGCACAAACACATTGAGATGCACTATCATTATGTCACATAGAGGCTCTCTGGTGGAGGGATGAGTTTAGCTTATGTACCCACACACGATAATGTTGCAATTTTCTTCACAAAGGCTCTACTTTGGGAGGCTTTTGAAGATTTTTGCAAAGTTTTGGGCTTACTTTCTTTTTTGGATTGATTTCTTTTCAAATATCATGGCACTTTCTTAAACATGAGTGCCTAATCCTTGTTCACTACATCACTCCCAAGTAATATTTTTTATATATTTAAGTAATGATGGGTGTGAACACACTTTGGACCACCGTAGCACTTTTTTCCCTCTTTAAGAGGTTCCCCCCTTGTACATGCAGATAATCCTAATGGGTCACTAATCTTTGTACCTCCACTCGGTAATACATTTAGTATTGTGTTGTGCTCCAAGATTCTTCTTCTTACTTGTGTTGTTCATGTGCTTCCACACATCTCCAACTACAACATGGAGCTCATCTACTAGTAAGCAAAAATCTACTAATGTTGCACAATCTAAAAGCAAAAATAGTTTCGCAAGTACTATAAGGTAGATGATCATGTCATAAAAGAGTTGCCCTAAATTGGTTGCAAAGAAG
Source organism: Ceratopteris richardii (assembly GCA_020310875.1). Classification (NCBI taxonomy): domain Eukaryota; kingdom Viridiplantae; phylum Streptophyta; class Polypodiopsida; order Polypodiales; family Pteridaceae; genus Ceratopteris; species Ceratopteris richardii. The sequence continues at coordinate 44,068,041 of CM035410.1, forward strand.
GAAGAGAAGAAACAGATTGGAATGGTTGTTGTAGAGAGCTCTATACCTAAAATAGATTCTGTTAATCTTGTTTAGAATGAAGTTTGGGCACTTACTCCTATTTGCATGTATGACCCATCTTCTTAAGATCAGTGTATGTATGTAGTGGAATCAGATGTCTAGTACTTTGATAGTGGTGCAACCAAATAGATTACCTCGTACTGCATTTTCTTCACTTTACTTGAGCCGCCTCCTATAGGTAATATTGTTACATGTTCTAGCAAATCCCCTCATCTTGTAATGGGAATTGGAAAGATCATTTTATCCATTGCTAATGGTAGTTCTTTCACATGGAGAGATGCATTATATATGCCATGGATCAATAAAAATTTATTATCAGTTTTAGCACTAACCGAAATTGGCTTGGTTGTCAAATTTGTGGATGACATATGTACAATTTATGATCTCTTGAATGGTAATGTTATTATAGCTTCTGGCATTTTATGCCATGGGTTGTATAAGCTCATAGATTATGAAAAATTTTTGAATGATTCAACATGTGCAATTCATGGTTATCAGGTTATCTTAGATTCAAAGCTTTGGCATGTATGCTTTTTTCATCTAAATTTTTCTACTTTGCTTTGCTTGTAGAAACCTGAAGTGGTATGCTCACTACCCAAAGTTGAGGTGCCTTCAAAACATGTTTGTGAAGGCTATACTTTGGGCCAAATGGATTGATCCTCCTACCCAAAAGATGGTTCATTTAGAACTGTAAATAAATTGCACTTTGTTCATAGTGATGTCTATGATCCTATGCACACACCGTCATTTGGGAATTACCTATACTTTGTGACCTTCATTGATGACTTTTTGAGGTATGCATGGGTTTATCCATTGAAAGAAAAATCAGAGTTTTTTAATTGCTTTAACCAGTTCCTTATTATGGCTGAAAATATGATAGAACATATAATAGGAAACCTCATAGCTTCTTGCTTGAAACCAAGCACTCACATATACCTATAATGTTACCTGTGTAACCAAGTTAAAGGAAGAAATCAATAGACTAAAAAAATCATTATTCATCTATGAAATAGGGGATATTGATGGGCCCTTTACATAAGCAACTGCAAAAAAATGAGAATGAACTCGTGGACTCAAAGGTATCACCTATTAGTTGGTAATTACAAACAAGATGATGAAGGAGTTTTGGGCATACATAGGTTTTATAGGAACGCACTGGTCAAAGAAGCAAGCTTCACAAAACCTTAGATATTCAAGGGTATTTTGGAACTCTATGGAGAAAGGTATACACATGGTCATGAAAACCTATAATGTTTATACTCAGACCCCTAAATAGAGTGCACCATTAGTGAACTAACTATGGATTGAAAGTCTTCCCAAAGACCCTAGTCCTATGAGACAACATAGCTCAATCCTAAAGATCTAGGATAATGTTCTTATTGGATAAAGGGAAATATGACTTTTTGCATTTATGTGTGTGTGGGTACCATCCAATTTTAGATAACACACAACAGGGTGTTAGCCCATGCTCCATGTGGATGAAGCCCATGCAAAATGTTGTATCAAGGGGGACAAAACGCCACTGAGATCCATCATGGGAGGTAGAGCATTCATAAAGTGAGTTATCGAGTTCATACATCCTAAATCCCCCAAAGTGGTTCTCATGCTGAGTAAATCATAGCAACTTACTGCTTAACCAAGTGGGCCAAAGCCAAGGCTACTCAAAGGAATAGGCCCAAACCACAACCAAATTCTTATTTGAAAATGTCTTCACCATCTTTTGCATATTCCTAACCAAGTTGGCTAATATAAGACACTTAAATTTGGACAAAACATCTTCATCACATGATTTGGGCTTATTGTGGCCTACGAGACCATACTCAATGCCACTCCCTTTCATATGGTGTTTGGCCAAAATGATTTCCTACTTAGCCACTTTCTTACCCCCACATTGAAATTGATGCAAGAATCTCAAAGGGATGGACATGAGCTTTTGCAAGAATATAGGAACTAAAGAAACTAGGAAAAATACACTTATCAATAGCTATTCAAATCTATGCAACAAAACATCAAGAAAAGGCTTACTATAATGCACATTAAAGAGAAAGCACTTAAAATTGATGATTTTTACACCCTAAAACAACACGCATGCAAAGTGAAGAAAGGAATATATAAACTACTATTCATCAACAAAATCTTGACTCGCAAGATTGTGCAACCTGCCACCTTGAAAGGAGATGTATTGTCTAAATACAAAAGTGAAATGAAACTTCACCAAGAGCCACTTACTGAGGAAAGGTTAGAGCAATTGCATCAAGCCAAGCATAGGTAACAGGAACAAAGGTGGATTAGGGAAGAGGCTCAAGTGCATACTTTAGAATGAATCAAGTGACAAAAGTGGCAAAGAGGATGGTAAGAAGGAAACCATAGTCAACCCTCTTGAAAACGCATGTCTATGAACCAAGTGATATATAATCGGAAACTAGATATAGAGGATGGACATCAATTCTTATAGATCACCCTTCGACATACCACAAGAAGCATCATTGCAAGGACATTGATTATCTCAGGGGTAGCCACAAATGCCATCAACTTATCATGTTGTCAAGAGTTAGGTGTTAATTTATGATACCATTAGGAGAACTATTTCAAAGGGTCACATGGTGTGCAAACCCTTGCATAGCAGAAGTGAGAATTTAAGTCCATATCAACGACATCTCCATACTGGTAAAGTTATTGGTTTTCCATGATGATGAAAAAAGAGTGAGTAGTGTTAGGTCAAGAATGCCCAAATGAGCATGTGATAGACCTAAATCTTCATAAATATCCCATAACAATGTGCATTCAATGTGAGGATGCAATAATAGGATTGGAATCATCTCTTCTTTTTCAATGGTATTGAGACTCATGACTCCTCTAGGGATGTGAATACATCTAGATGTTTGCATGAGTATATTTATGTATCATCAATTGAATGTGTTGGGATTCATATGGAACTCCCTTCTTTTCCAGATTCCCTCTCTAATAATGAGTGTATTGGTGAGCATACAATTGTGTGAGGGACAATGCATAATGAAGTAGAATCTGAGGAGTGGACTTCTCCGCATGAATCTTTTGGGGTGAAGATTTTTCTAGAAATCCAATTGTAAATAATTCAAGCCAGTGTACTAAGCAAGCCTAGCCTCAACCTATATCATCCTCACTATAGACAATTGGACCCAACAACTACATTTGGACTCACTGAGTGTCAATACCAAAGCGGCAACTAGTGGCTCAACAACATGCTACCAACATTTGGGTGCCCTAGGCACCTCTTTTATCTCCCCTCTAACCTAACCCATAAGAATTCATACACCTCACTTAGGGTCTAACCCTTTACACGTACTTGCTATGTACAAAGTTATTGTTACACCATTTAATTTATCTTGATGTATGCAAATGCCTAGGCTTATGCAAATTAGAAATGTGTCTTAGAAATGTGTACATGCACACTTTGCATATCCAAAGTGTGCATGTAAGCTCTGTCAAAGGCATGTGTTATTCACCCTTGGGGCCCAATTTCATAGTGCAATTATGGGATGTGGAATCTAGGTAGATACTTGTTGTGGATATGGATTTTGTTCTTGCCATGTTGACATCGATTTTCTATGCCCTTACTTATGTTGTGTCCATGTCATCTTAATAGTTCTTTCAAATGCATACAAGAAAGTCAAAGAATAAAACTTATGACACTTCGTAGCCAAAATCTTCTCAACGATTAGATATTGCCCATTGAAGAGGAGCCTCTTTCACCACCTCTTGAATTCGGGTTAGATCATGGTGAAATGACAATAAAGGATTTCCCATCCTAGTAGAAAGCATAGTTTCAAATGCCCACTGACTTCATAATCTTGCTCATGCACTAGAGCAACCAAGTATATTTGGGAAGCAAGAATTGAATATGACAAATGATGGGAATGTTTTCAATTCCAAATGCAAAAGATCTTCAAGTGCTTTGACTAAAGTTGGTTTAAATGAGTATTTCTCTTTCTGCTATCCAAACCCAATTTCCTTTGATGTTACAAAATGATTCTCTCAATCATAGTGGACAATTATCAAAATGTCACTTCTACATTTATAGTATCTTGATTGGGCAAAGGAACAAGGCTTAAATGCTTCAAACTCACATGTACCCTTGCCATTGATGCATTATGTATCCATGAACACATGTATCACCTGAGAAGGAGACTGATGTGCCTGAACCAATGAAAAAAAGGAAGTTAAACCATTTTCCCAAATGGCTTCCATGACTTCAAGCTTATTTACATCCCTCCATCTCTAACTATAGCATTTTTCTTTCCCTCCTCAAGAACACAACACTTGGTCATTCAACAAAGTATCCAGACCTCACTTGGCACAAGAAAATGGTATGCAAATAGATTTTTCTTGTTGGATAAATGACTAGATCCAGCTAGCAACTCAATGATTGAAAATTTAATTCTTCGTGGATTTTCCCCACTCACAAGAATCATGTGTTTGGCTTATCAAGTAACCATCGGGTGTGCATTGCCACCCAATGAGCGAACAACTCTTAAGGAGACAAACCAACCTCAATCAAAAACACAAAGGAAAAGAATTAGACGAACCCTCTTAGTCCTTCAAGTAGCTCCTACTCTTGCACAATCAATGTTCTTGGAACCTATGATCATCCCTCCTATTCACATCAGATTGCCTCACATTTTCAAAGCCACTATAGAACCTACTTAACAATAATAACCTTTGTTCTCCTAGTTCAACGGCATAGTGAAACTTGAAGCCCATGATATAATGATGACATAGTCAGAGAACTTGTTGCAACAAACAACTAGATCTACCTTTGAACCCTTCGACTTCCCATCCATTAATAATCTTCAAGAACCACACCCGATGTACATTGTAGAGCAGACATGCCTAAGTCATCGAATCCACATGGTAATGGCCAAAGCCAAAGACAATGCCAAGATACAGAAGAATGATACCATGAAATCTTTCAAACCCAAAATTCAATGTTGGATACCTCAATACCTTGCATGCATTACATGATGCCATCATCAATATTGAAGCAACCCACAATCTTGTCCCCTCTCCACCACTTGGCACCTTGCAATTTCTAAGTCCCATGACTAGGCAAGAAATATGCATCATGGACCTAGCTACAACACAAGATTCTATGTGGAATTTCTATGAAGGTACAATTCTTGATCCTAACACCCCGCTAAATATTTCATCATTTAGCATGAGTGGAGCATCGGGTCCTTATTCTAATGTTGAAGAACTAGCATAAAATTTAGAGTAGACATTAGAAGGTGAACAATCCATTGGTCCATTAGAGGATTTTGTCATCACATTGCTCCCTCCATCCCCAAACACAATGCCTCCCCATCACCATGACGATGTTTTGACACATTCCAAACCACAAGTTGAAGTCTACATTACAACTTAACACTGATTATAAACAATTCTCTCTTGTTCACACTTAAGTGTCTTATCTAGCTAAAAATCCCACAAGAATACCATTGTTTTATGTGTTTTATGTATATTTTCTAGAGAAACGATCATAATATGCAAACTTGAAGATTACAACCCAAAGAGGAAGAGAGGTCCACAAGCAAGAACGCTTCGCTATATTACCATAGAAAGATCACATGACTAGTCAATGCTATTGATTCATTTTTATCATAGTGTTCCCTAAACAATAAGGATAACGAAAATCTAATCTACATTCCTTATGGTCACTACATAAGATAAAACCCACTCATGGGAAGATATAGATTGTCTAAAAAAGACATTAATCTTGAATCTGTTCTTAAAACTTGGAAATATCTACTTCCTAAGAACTCAAAAGAAGACTCATGTCCATCATGATTGAAAAACTTCTGGCAGAATCTTCTCTTGTTGACAAAAAGTTACTTAGTGGAAGAGACGAGAGAATGATTTCTAATCAAAGTAATTTCACATCACTTGACAAGGGCTAAACTTGTCGAAAGTAATTCCATTTAGCTTTTAGAGAGTAACTTTGATGCAAACTGATGCAAAGAGAGGGAGAGAAGTTATCTCTTATATCTAGAATCATTCAATATAAAAACCACGCTAATTTGCAACTAATTGATTGAGTTGATAAGGATAGTTTAGTGAATTTCCTCAATGAAAACACACTTTTTGAAACCAAACTTACAAGGTTCTACATTTTGGTATGACATATTGATGCTAAAAAAAAATGCAAACTCGTGCATGTTGGTTTTATTTAAACATGCAAAAACAAGAAACCCAAAAGATCAAAAATAAAATTGTCATAGAAAAAGAAAAAAAAATGCTTACAAAAAGCACATGCAAATCTTGTGAATATGGTCCAAATATGCAAGTTTTCAACTCTTAGATTTTGAGTGCACTATCTTTTCCTAAAATTCCAAGCTAATAATTTAACAATAAAATCTACAAACAATGATTTGTTCACTATGATTTGAATATGATGGGTCCAATCTAATGATTTTTAAGTCCACGAATTCATCATTCTTAATTTGTTCATAATCTTTGAAGAACCCCAATGGTGCCAAGGAGAAAATACAATCATTTAGTTCATAAATGCATGAAAGAATGAATATCCCAATTGTGAATTTAATCTCAATACCTATAGATAACCAAAATTTGGGGCAAAAAAGATGCAACATGACATGATAACATCATCCGATGACTCCTACAGATGCATATCAATGGTCCACATATACAACAATTGCTTCAGAGATGGATACACGCCACTAGGTTCAAACTTGAATACATTTCAAGATCCATATGAACAAGTCACCTTGGTTGTATGCATACATGGAAGTCGCTCCATAGTCATCATGGTTCATTTGGATACATCATTTTTCTCACTAGTCCCGACTTCAAATAAAAGTATAAAGGATGATAAGTGGTTTAGCTACAAGATTTGAGGAAGAATGCCCCACATGGAATAGAGATAACTATAGCATTAAAATGGCTAAACACAATATGTAGAGATGGTTGAACTAAGTACATATGAATCCATAGAATCATTCTTGCCTCCTCCTCAACATCTTGAATGGTCCTTTTTCTTCAGCTCTAGCTTTAAAACTTTCGCTCCATACCTCATAATGAAATATTGTCCATGTAAAACACCACTTCTTTCGTGCCCTTAGCTTCTCTTAAGATCCAATTTATGTATGAGCGTAAATTCCCATATAGACCTTTTGATGTCTTAGAGCCTTCATTTAGTATTTAATACAACAAAAATTTTCATAGCTTGAAAGCAAACGAGGCATGGAGAAACAAATGCTCATTGCCATCATAGGCTAGTCCTCACCACTCGTAGCACGATATGCTTACACTTCGAAGAGTTTAAATGGATGTCCTTGACCTTGATTTGTTGAATGTACCTTCTTGAAGCTTGTAAGCAGCAAATGAAAAAAGAAACATGGAAGGTCTTTTTTCCTTCCAAGCCTTTATTTGAAGTACCATGTTCACCCACGAAACATAAGATCGAAGTCTTGGCATGCAGGGGATATAGAATGTGCCTTTATGGCACCATGACCTTCAACCATAGAACCTCAACACAAAGCAAGAGTTAGAATGCAATTAGAAAACCCTTTGAAATACAATACATGAGAAAACACAGCCATGAAGAAAAGCAAAGCCATGACAAGGCAACAATGATACTAGCCATTGGATGGTGGAGCAATGAACGCACAAAGCCAATAGACACAGCACCATATGACAACTCAAAGCAACCACAAGGGACAAAAAGCAAGGGGTACAAATCACTCGAGACAACGAACTTTTTCATTGAAGGCTTCAGTCAATCGATCTTGTTTAATCAATAAGTTGGCATGTTTTATTAATTATTGGACATATCGCTTCTCTCGATCACTCGAATTTACATATATGTATGTACACAAATATGAGGATCTTAATGTATGCGGTATCATGATTTGCTGAGTCGGGGATGGGGGCCCAAGGAGGCTAACCATCTCAGAAGGCAGAATCTATCCGCCGCTTCATCTTCCAAAGAAGACTTATAAGAGTGACCTTGCAACCCGAAGATTGTGGCCGACTAAAGTATGCGGACTTGGAATGAATTCCTCACCAAGCTAAACTGCTTGCCCGACATGTTCCCGAAAAAGGAACGCCATATCCACAAGGAGCATCAACTCACAAGAGGAGACCACACACTAGTTCCGAGTCTCCCATCTCTTCACTGGCGACCGGTGAAGCTATGCCCATTTCTTGAAGCACCAGAGTTCTCACAAATTCAGCTCATGAATCTTCATCTCCCTCCGACAAAGCAACGAAAACGGACCTGACAGGGATCAGATGGGAGAATGACATCCTCTCACCCGAAGAGGATCCATCAATTATCAAAGAGAACTCTTATATACTTGGGTATAGCCTCACCCAAGAAGGAAGCAACCAAGACGAACTTAGCTACTCCCTCCCTAGAGTGCAAACTAGGCTTAACCCAATGGGTAAAGCGAACTCCGCAAGTCTCCACTCCAAGGAGGATAAGAGTCATGACCAAGGGAAACACGGGACCCAAATCCAAACGCTGAATCAAACTTTTGATAAGAGGATCCAACCACCTCCCCCTAAGAGCTTCCACCACTCTCCATTCCACCATCATATGGGATAGGGAACCATAACTCTCCACCTCAGCGCAAAGGGGACACCTACTCTTCTCTCTCCCCTCCATCCTATCAGCCAAATACAGTCCCCCTATTCTAGCAAGCCTAAGCATGCGCTCAGTAGTAATAGGGACTTCTATGAAGGTATCCCCGTGATTCCGTCAAATTAAAATCCGAATAGGGACTCAAAGCGACAAAATGATTGGTCAATTCCCACTTTGCCCAGACATGGTATCTAAGCGAGTTGAGGGTAGCTTCTGATACGTACCTTTCCTTCCACCACTTAGTTCGAAAATCCACATCCACTTCTAAAATCGAGATCCCATCGATTTTTGTTGCAAATCCCTGAGCCAAGTTGGGCTATCTAGATACTTTCCAAAAAGCCACTCCCTCATGCCACCAAAATAAGCTGCTAGCGGAGGAATATGGAACTCTCTGTGCATCACAATGCCGGCAATCGTAGTAGACCGTGCCCCTTTGCTACAAATCATCGGCATCTCCGTTGCCACGGGCCTTTTAAGTTTCCCGAAAAGATTCTGCTCATAGGCCCCATCAATTCTGCCCCATACATAATCACAAGGAATACCAAACTCTTTAACACTGCAAACCTCGTCCAAGCAAGGAAAGACCTATTGCAAAGCAAGTGCTGGCAGGCAAAAAGAGACTTCCTTCCCTTGTCTTCACGACTTTTAATGATCGTTTCGATAGAGAAGTTATAATCAATCTCCACACCGAAGTAAGACTACTTCTCCCCTACTGGGATTCTACCGCCACTAAGCAGTAAGCCAAAATTTTCCAGTGCCGCAAACTCACCATCGCCTCCAAAAAACACGGTGGCCATGCATTTGTCCATCCCTAACTCATGCCCTAGAGCCTTGCCCACTCACTGATATGATCTAAAGATTTATGGAGCTCAACTGGGCTATCCGCAAACAATACAAGATCATCTATAAATAGAAGACCTTTAAATCAACCAATTCCAGGTATCAAGCCCCCAATTGTCTCCCCCTAGATCTAGAATATCATTAATATAAACATTGAAGAGCGTAGGGAAACCTGGGCACCCTTGGCGAACGCCACGAAGTACAGGGACGGGTTCGCTAAAGCGTTGTCCTTCCATACGAGCCCGGACTTCCGAAGACTCGTACAGAGCATGAAAGAATTTCAACACTCTACCCATTAAGCCGGCCGCCTTAAGCTTAAGGAACAAGGCTTGATGCGACATTGTGTTATAAGTTTTCTTGAAATCGTGAGTTTGCGTCCTTTTAATAGTGTTTAGACTAGATCTTACTAATCTCAATGTTATTTGAACCCTTTGATTGACTCCATACAAAATGACGATGTCAGCTTGATCCATATCTCCATAATGAGATAACATATTCATGTGTACTTATGCTTCAAAATCACAGCTTTGTCTTATATATAATATGATTAGATTCCATCCATGTTGAAGATTATGAGCGTTGTGCAAAATGTCCATGCCCTATTTTGTTTCACTTACATTGATACTTAGTGTTTGGGTCATCCATGTTCAGCTGACATGCTGAACTGACATCAAGCTTAAATAATGGTCTCTGAGATTTAAACTTCTCAGCAAATCACTCATGTCCTTCCACATGCAAGCTATATATGAACAGTTTCTATCAAACTTGACTTCATTAGCCAATGTATATAATGCCCAAGTGCAAAGGATAACCATGATACTAATTCCTAAGCCCCTCCAGCATTCATACGACTTATACATGATCTTTCTTGGAACTCTTTTTAAGTCCTCATCTCTGATTATTTTATATCTGAAGAAACGGAGTATATGAATTCCACGTCACATGATTGCAATATTTATAGGTGAGATTAGATTGTTCACACAAAAACCATTCACAATTTTGTTGGGTACTTCGGTGCTGATATCCGTCATTTACAAGACTTCGTTACAAGGCTACTGGTTCGGGAGTTTCACATAAGAGCCTCACTACAATAAACGTTGATGTACAGAACACATGGGCAGAAGAAAGGGGTCAGTTCATCAAGAATGTGAGAGAACATAAGGCATTTAAAAGGATGCAAACTGATAAAGACACGTGTACATATGGCATATCCTTCCTATAATCGATTATCGAATAAAAATGAGAACATGCCTTGAAAGAATTTGTTCACCATCGTATATCTCCAGTGTGTGTGCGCGCACATGCACGCGTGCGTGGGCGGCACGAGAAAGAGGTTTAAAAAAAAGAAAGGGGAGGGGGGTTTTTTTTTTTGGGGGGGGGGGGGGGGGGGGGGGGGGGTTTACGTGACACGGCTCAGCTAGATTGACTAATGTTTCAATAATCATGCATGTACACATTAAAGAGAAACCCTTAAGAGAGAGATGATGGTGGAGGGGGTGGAAGAGAACCGCTTGGTGGTAATGGGGGTGCACCTTGCCCTACATAAGCAGGCCTAGGAGGTGGTGGCAATGCTCCTTGCTGTGATGTCATGCCCGCAGGTTGGTTAAAAGGCATTCCAGACATTCCTTGAGGAGGTGCAGTATTTTGTGGCTGAGAGGTTGCTTGGGATCCTATCACTCCCTGACCTGTTGATGGTGGTCCTCTCCAAACAGGTGGTGATATACTTACAGGTGGTGGAGGCCTAATTACTGTGAATCCTTGTGGTGGTGCTGGCATATTGAGAGGTAGAGTTGGTCTGCTAGTTGGAGGTGGTGGCCTAAACTGCTGTTGTGTAACTTGAGGCATCCCTTGTCCCTGCGGAGCTGACTGATTTGGCCAAGTAGAACCGACCGAAATTTGAGGTGCTCCAGGTTGCCCCATGAAAGCACCAATTGGCACTTGTGGTGGGGGTCTCTGAATTGTTGACATAGGATTTGGAGGACCGTTATTAAAAGGGACTGAAATGGGTGGTGGAGGAATCAAGGCCTGCATTGGCATGCTAGGAGGTCCACTTGAGGGAGGGCCTGAAAGTGATGGTGGACCACTGGCAAAAAGAGTGTGTGGTCTATTCTTCTGAACATTGGGGTTGTTGGAGGCCAGCATCCGTTCTGCAGTAAAGTTGGAAAGTTAGCTATGAAGGAATAAAACATGGATCAAAGAGCAGCATTTTGTCAGAGAAGGATGGCTGTCCTGCAGAAAAACCTTACCAGCAGGTGTTCCATGCCTCTCTCCTTTTGTGTCCTTCTTGAAAGCATATGACACAGTAATCGGCCGGTTACAGAGATATTGTCCACCCATGGCCTGCAAATGAAAATATTAAAAAAAGAAAAAAAAAGACTTCAATTGTAATTTGGATAACTCTGTCATCAGATGACGATGATGTAAAACTTCAGTTCAAGATAAATACGTCAATCGCTGCATCAGAAGCCTCAAAGGAATCATAGCTGATGAATCCAAATCCCCTTGAATTTCCACTATCAGGATCCCTCATTATCTGACAACACAACCAGAAAATCATACAGTTGCAAAATCTGCCATTCTATGGAAATGAATAGCCATTTATTCACATGTTACTTCACCTTGAGAAAAAATAAGAGAAAAGTACCTATATCAAAATGATTTCATGTTTCAGTGAGAAACAAGCAACCTTTCACAGTCAAAAAGTCAGGACTAGCTCCTAAACAAGGTTTCTTAGAGAAACAAGCATCATGGAGGGAGTAAGCATGGAATTGCTTGGGTAAATCCATTGATCAAAGTCAGAACACAATGAATTACCTTATCACACGTGGCAGGTAGCTGAGAACCAAATTTGAAACTTCTGGTTTCACTCAAAGAGTAAGGAATACAAAAAGAATGATCCAGCTAGCATACAGTACAAATCAAACTCTCATCCTTAAAGCTTAGTACTAATTCACCAAGTTTAAACTAAAAAACATTCGGGGCGATAAATTTCATTCTGCATTTATGTTGTTCCTAACTTCTTCGCAAGGGAATTTGACTCTCCTTTTCCAAAAAATTAAGTGAATCTAAATAAAATTAAAAATAGCCTTCAAATAAAAACAAAAGTAGCCTAAACTTTCCCTCCAATCAACACCATACTGAGTGAACACCATATATGACATGCAAGCGAATTAGAAATAGATGTTTTTAACACTACTGTTGTACTTGGACACTAGTGTGTCCTTGGACATTTCAATGTCATGAAAAAGAGACATTATATGATGGATTTTCTAGCTTACTAGAAACAACCATTTATAAATGTAACTATGAAAGATGTTCGGAGAAGGGTTGAACATTTCTAGAAAAATATCGTTCTCATTGAACGATAGAAAACATTAAAATTTATTCAATAATTTTATGATGCTAATTTCAATACTTTCATAAAAATTACAGTGATGTCAATTAGAGTTGATTTTTTCTCAAAATCATGATCTACCCATTTTCAATGTTGTAAATGCAATAAAACCTCTTATGTACTTAAACACTCTTCTATCTCTAATTATTCTATCCATAATTAGAGTTTTGTAATTATTCTTACTAGGTTTATTGCATAAAATGTATCTCATGTGTCCCATGACAGTGTTATCATTTATGACTTATTTTGCAAAGTAATGGTACGAATGTGACTCATTTTTTATTATCAAAATACTGTCTGCAATTCTCAAAGCTAGAAATATTGTTTTGACAACCTTAGGACTCAAATTTGCATGTCGTTCGTTCAAGTTAAACAATACTACTGTTTTAATATGCTAAGAAAAGGTCATTTAATGAACAAATATTGCATATGCTACATGATCATAGTTCAAAAAAACGTGATTTTTTCATAAATAAAAACCTTTTAAATCTCAAAACAGTTTAAACGATTTATTAGCGATTTTTATTTTTTTCTGATTTTTTTCTCTATTGTGAGACATTATCTAGCATTTTATCCATATTACATGCATTATATATAAATTATATGATATATATGTAAATACTAGAATGTTTTATATGTGTATATACAAAAATTTTAAAAAAAAATCGTAAAAATTCCAAAAAAATAAAAATTGCCATTTTTATTTTTTATCATAACGATTAAAACAATTAAATCGTTTATTGTGTAATTATATTTTGCAGTACTATAATATATTCAGCAAGTATTTAAATTAGCATATTCCGTATTAATAAGCATTTTCTTTGTACAAAATCTACTTGCTCAACCCAGGTCTCAGTCTGCTGACTCCATTTCTGATATGAGGCTTGCAAGAATCCATGAAAATTCAGAACAGAAACTCCTTTCAAACTAGAGAATATGGGAATTCTGGTAAGGTCTGTTATATAGATTTCAACTTCAAAAACACGATTTTGTTTTGCTAGGCATTAAAAGGCTGGCATTATGCACAAATAAATTTGTATTCATTTATGACTACTCCTTATTTGGTTTATTAATGATCTCAAAAGAGGTTTGGATAATGATTTCAGATGAGCACCATCCCTTTCTACAGTCTCTGATGCGCGGTTATATTTAAAACATAATGCCAATAAAAATGAATCTGGGAAACCAGATAGTTGTTCCAGGCAAAGGCCATATCAGTTTGATCACAAAGAAATCACAGTTCAACAAACACTTTTAACACACCTTGGGATTTGTAACAATGACACCAAACGCACTAAATGTGTCGTAGAGAAGCTTCTCGTCAACATCCTGTCAACAGCAAAATAAAACTTTACAACTAAATTTCACATACTTGGGATAACATAGTTTTCAGAGTGGACCTACTGGATCAAGATTCCCTATAAACAAATTAGCTCCCACATCCAAGCTCTTTTTATCTTGAGATGCCTGCAAAAT
>CM035410.1:44110775-44118275 GCA_020310875.1 Ceratopteris richardii
TGTGATTTTTAGAGAGTTTCATCGCGAAGAAAGTTGCTCGAGGGCCAAGAGGATCACTTTGGGTATCTCAACAGCACAAAACAAGCTGTTTTCAGGTGTTTTACAAGTCTACATAGGTGTTTTACGGGTACGAACAGGTGTTTCACAGGTCATAACAGCAATACACAGGTCTAGTACCCTATGTATTGGATTGTGGCAAAAGAAATTGCTTATGTATAGCAATTTGTAGCATTTTTCTGAGAATTTCAGAAATTTCTGAAGCAAAATTAAGGCTTTTGCTCCTATTTGGTTCTAAAGGCTACGTTATACCTTATGTATGCACATTGAGATCAAAAGAAGTCAAATTTGTTGATTTCAAGCACAAATTAGCTTGCTTGAATTTTCTGCAAAATTTTTCAAAAAATTTCAGATTTTGATTTTGTGCTCCATTTTGCTCCTACAGGTGTTATTGTGCACTATTTTTAGAGGTGCTACCCTGATTTTGGTGCGTTTTGCCAAAATTTCAGCACACATCTCTTCATTGTGCAACTATGGCATCATCTTCCTCAGATGTGAAGAATCTATTTGAGATTCGACTTGTGGAAGGAGAGAATGCAAGGTATTCTCTTTCTGAAGGATTGTGACAGCGCATTGGAGGCGGAAAAACCAGAGGACATGTCACAAGATGCATGGCTGATCTAGAACAAGAAGATTGTTACATACATCAAGATGGTTGTCTCTGATGAGATCTTGGTAGATTTCAAAAGTTTGACCTCTACTTCAAAAATATGGGCAAAGCTGAAAGCAACTTATGAAAACACTAAGCCGGTTATCCAAGTGCATTTGATGTGAAAGCTTGTTGGCATGCAGCTAGATGAGTCCAAGAGTACAGCTGAACACTTATCTCTCTTTACAGGTACTTTGTCACAGTTGCAAGACTCAGGTATGACTCCTTTTGATGACAAGCTTAAAGCCATTTTCTTGCTTATGACATTGCCCGACTCTTGGGAGACATTGGTAGTCTCATTGTCCAATAACCTCAACCTGACCTTTGATGGTGTTAGGGATTCTATACTTAATGAAAAGATCAGGAGAAAAGCAGGTGGTGAGAAAAGCAGGTGGTGAAGGTGGCAGCTCAGCCAACATGGGTAGAGGCAAAACAGATAAGAGGAGTAATAATGCACAAAGGAACAAGAGTAAGAGCAGGGAAAGGAGTAATATCAGCAAGGGTAAAAGCAATGAAGTGACATGCTATCAGTGTGGCACGAAAGGCCACAAGAAACCTGATTGCCGCTATTACAAGGAGAAGCTTGAAAGAAAGAAGAATGTTGGAGATAAGAAGAAGGAGAAGAAAAAAGACAAGACTCATGCGCAAGCCAGCCAAAAGGACAAGGAGAAGGTCAATGTGGCCTCTAATGTAGTTTTATGCACTACTTTATCAGCTGATGATACTTATGCATTTGATTCCTCTCTAAATGTTCATTCACAGGACATGTCCATCACCAAAAGTGATCTTATTGATGCTTTGCTGACCGTTAATGATGCATTGGCCCAAGCATGGATTGTTGACTCTGGTGCTTCTTTTCATGTGACTCCTATCAAGGAGTGTTTTGCTACTTTTACTGCAGGCAACCATGGCCATATATACCTTGGAAACAATCATGCATGTTACATTGAGGGTATTGGCATAGTGCATTTCTCTACAAATGGCACTAATGAGCTGGTTTTGCATAATGTGCGTTATGTACCAAGGATCAAGAAAAGCTTGCTTTCTATGGGTCAAATGGATATGCATGGTTATAGCATTCTCTTTGAGAGAGGATCATGGAAAATGACAAAGGGTTCAAGGCTAGTTGTGAAAGGCACAAAGAAGGGAACTCTCTATTGCTTGCATGGAAAAGCCTTATCAGGGAAGTTTATTGCTTTGGCTGAAGTTCACTCCCATATGGAGTTGTGGCATAAGAGACTTGGCCATATGACCGGCACAAAGCTTGTTTTTTGTAATGAATGTCAATATGGAAAGCAAGTGAAACGTTCCTTTTTCTCTGGTGTGTCTCGTAAGTCTTGTGTATTTGATCTTGTTCATTCTGATGTATGTAGCATGCCTACCAAATCTGTGGGGGTGCTTTGTATTTCATTTCTTTTGTTAATGATTTCTCTAGAAAAATAATGGGGGTGAGTACACAAGTGCTGAATTTAAAAAAAATTGTGAGAATTTGGGCATTAAGAGGGAGCTTACTGTTCCATACAGCCCCTCTTCTAATGGTGTGGCTGAACGCTATAATAGGACACTTTGTGAGAGGGTGAAATTCATGCTGTCCACAGTTAATCTCCCTCATGGATTTTGGGGAGCGGCATTCAAAACTGCAGTACATATATGCAATAGATCCCCTCACATGTCTTTAAAAGGTGACATCCCTGAAGAGGTTTGGTTTGGCAAACCTACTTCATATGATCACTTACGTGTCTTTGGTTGCGAGGCTTTTGTGCATATAAGGCCTAAGTTGAGAAACAAACTTGATGCTAAGTCCATAAAAGGCCTCTTCATGGGATATGGTGAAGAGGGTGAGATGGGCTATAGAATTTGGATACCTCAGCTCAAGATAGTTACACGCAGACGGGATGTTGTTTTTAATGAGGTGAGGCAGCTTCAAAACAATTGTGCCGACCAAAAAGGGTCAGATTTCAGCATGACCAGCAACCTATAAGGCCCAATTTTGACCCTCATGATGCACCACAAAGGACTGAAAATATTGATGATCCAGTGGGTTTTGAGCCAAAAGATAATGGACAGCAAGATGAGGCTCCTGAAGGGCATATGCAGCCACCTATTCATGCTGAAAACAGGGCTGGAAATGATGTATAGCAGCCCGTTAACAATGAAGTTAATGTACCTCCTGATGTAGATCCATTGTCTGGTAATGTGGATCATTGGGTAAGAAGATCAACACGTCCTAGGAGGCAAGTGAATAGATATGATCCCTCTGTACATTATATTATGTTATCAGATGAGGGTGAGCATCTTACTTATAAAGAGGCAAAGCTATGTGAGCACAAGAAGAAGTGGGAGTTAGCCATGCAGGAAGAGATAAAGGCCTTGCATGCAAATGATACTTGGGATTTGGTTGAGTTACCCAAAGGTAGGAAGGCCATTCCCAACAAGTGGGTATACAAAATCAAAACTGTTGATGGCAAACCCAAGTATAAGGCAAGGCTGGTTGCTAAGGGATATGCCCAAAAAGAGGGCATTGATTTCCAAGAAGTGTTCTCTCTAGTGGTGAAAATGACCACTTTACGTGTGTTGTTTGCTCTCGCAGCTTCCTTGGATTTGGAATTATTCCAAATGGTGTTAAAAGTGCTTTTTTTGCATGGTGATTTAGATGAAGAGTTGTACATGAAACAGCCATAAGGATATGCCATTCTTGGAAAAGAGCATCTGGTATGCAAACTGAAAAGGAGCTTATATGGGCTGAAACAGGCCCCCAGACAATGGTATAAGAAGTTTGATGCATTTATGCTCAAACATGGGTTTAAAAGAAGCCATGCAGATCACTGTTTGTACACCAAAAAGGATGAAAATGGCAGCCCAATCATTCTTGTACTGTATGTAGATGATATGCCGCTGGCTGGGAAGAAAAAGAGCACACTGAATGCTCTAAAACAGATGGTGGGAGTTACTTAGCTTAAAGGAGCCTCCTTGGTCCTTTAAGTGGGAGGTTGTTGGGGATAAAAGCCCCAAGGACTCTCCTTTTGTATATTTTGACCCTTCCATGTGAAAGCTCTCTTCAAGAGCTTTCCACACATATTTTTGTTATATTTTTTGGTCCCCAAATTGGGGTGTTATGGGCATTTACATTATTTTTATGACTTTTGGTCATTAGTCATGTGTGAACATGCCCAAATGACCTAAAAGTCACTTATCAATAAGACTTGGTCCCAAATCTCTCATAACTTGATTGGGACTTCTTCAACTTCAGCTTCTCCATCTTCTTCTCCAAATTTCTGTGCAGGTTTCTCTCTCTACTTTCTCTCTCCTCACGCAACAGCCCACTCCCTTCGCGTTTGGAGCAACCGAGCACACCACGACGTAGCTCTCCGCGGCCTCTTTCAGAATCAACAAGTGAAAATTGCATGTCTGCTAATACGACAATCACACATACTAGAATGAATCCAAGAAAACCCCAAATTCACCCTCAAATGAAAGTGCAACTATAAGCTCATGGTAGTCAACCACAAGACTATAGCATATCAGCTCCACTATGCACAGTATTGACTAAATACTATGACATCCCCACTAACGTCATCAATGCCCAATAGTGGGTATAGAGCTAAGAATGAATACATGCTCACACATGCACCCCGCAACGCACACACACCACGAGCATGAACTCGCAAGAAGCTCTGCGAACTGAGTTTCTATCACTTCCAGAAGTGATGCAAAACTCAGCCATAATGAAGCCTGGCACCAAACACAAACAAAACATAGGAAAAATTACAAAAAATGCATAGTTGATAGGGTATATACACCTAACAACTGGTCGCAACTCGGATGAAGAATCCACATGTGAAAACTGCATGTCCGCTAATACGACAATCATATATACCAAAATGAATCCAGGTAAACCCCAAATTCACCCTTAAATGAAAGTGAAACTATAAGCTCATGGTAGTCAACCACAAGACTATATAGCATATCAGCTCCACTATGCACAGTATCGGCTCAATACTATGACATCCCCACTAATGTCATCAGTGCCCAATAGTGGGTATAGAGTTAAAAATGAATGCATGCTCACACACGCACCCCGCAACGCACACACACCATGAGCATGAACTCACAAGAAGCTCTGTGAACTAAGTTTCTATCATCACTTCCGGAAGTGATGGGCAAACTCAGCCATAATCAAGCCTAGCACCAAATACAAACAAAACATAATGAAGCCTAGCACCAATTCTTGAACTATCATGCTTGATAAGATTCAATCCATATCGTGAGATAATTCGTTCCATCAACCCATTCATGACATGGCCCATGTTTTGCATCCATTATGGAGATCTCGAGGACAGATGATTGATCATGAGTTTGATACTGCATGGACATCCTATATACATGGGTTTTATGCTCATGATGGATATGTGCTAGAAACTTGAGGACCCGCTGCAAGTACTCCTGAACTATAGGTGTAGTTTTGGCAAAGAAATTGCCATGTTACATTCTAGTTAGTTGCAATTCGTATCTTGGCAAGAAAAAATGGGACTTATTTGTGCCTAAGTTGGTACGTGAACTAAATTTTGTTTCATTTAAATTCTCAATTTTAAAAGATAGATCAATTCATAGTTCAAGCAACGATCTCTTGTTATATGCATTCTTTTACAGGATTGCACTACATATCCTTGGAAAGAAACTAGAGTACTTTTAGACCCTCGTCCACATGAAGAAAAGGAATAAATTGTCAACAACAATCTATGGAGTTGGAGCAGCTTGTATATTGCAACTACAACTTGAGCCTTCTAGAGAGTGAAGGTCACATGATAGGATGCAAAAGGTCAACATTTACCAGCTTCACATAAAAAAGGCCCACAAGATGTCTAGCATACCTTCAAAGAAGTTGGGCCTTTATCGTATGTTATATCAAGGGTTTCTCGAGCCTCCATATCATACGAGGTCTCAGAGACATGCACGACCACAACTAGAGTCTCATATCTCCACTTCAAGGGCCTTTACTAGCCATGCTCCACATGGAGCACAAGTGGATCATGATCATGATCATGATGAGGATGAGGATGAGAATGAGATTGAGTCACATATTTTCTCAAATATGAAGTCAAATTCTAAAGATTCACTCGTGAATTTTGAGTCTTGACACTTCTTTATTTATTTGTCAGTTGGACATATCATATGACTCATTGATGATGTGTCTCATGCTTTTGATATTCATGATATTTAGATGATTTGTGATTTATCATTTGTATTTTCATTTTGATAATGATTGATGTATGGATTTATGATGATCATTGATGGATTGTGTATACAGTGTTCACTGTTTAATATTGTCAATTGTGACTTGAGATTCATAATCTAATCATCTATGATGGTGTCTATTAAAGCCTGATTGATGTCATGGTTTATGTAGTATGATTTGAATCTATTTATGTTGCTTATTTGATATTGGTTGTTGAATCTTGAACAATGACACTTGAATTATGAAATGTGATCTAATCATCTATGATTTTACTTTCTAATATCTATCATCACATGTGATGATATTATGTGACTAGTAATGACATGTCACGAGTCATGACTTATGATCTATATATCATAATGTAAATGTTAACATATATTGTCTTAATATGATTTTTTAATGATATTTAGGCATTCGGCATATCTAAATTTGAGGAGGAAGGAGGGGGGGAGGGGAGGGTCATGCACAACTTTATCGCAACTTGGGGTTCGTAACTCCAAGCTATTGCTAATACGTTGCCTACCCCATTGCTATCTCGATGCTAACTGCACTATGTGTGGAACAAGGACAAGATGGCCAAGGTCTCCGGCTCGAGGCTTATCCCAAGGTCCTTTGACTGGTTAATGGAATGAGTGTGCAAGATTGTCATATGCATGCACTAGAGCATTCCAAAAACTAGCCATCTTGAAGGAAAGTGGATAAATTGGATAGGAGGAGAATGGCACACATATTATTTTACTTGTTTTCTTATATTTTTTATTAGAACACTTCTGGATCTAGGGGAGAAAAGGAGTATGTGATCGTCAACACTTGCTATTCTAAATTAGTTTCTCACCTGATGCAAAGGAAGAATCATTTATCTTCTTCATCAAGTTTGAATAGAGGATCTACATTGAACTTGCAACAAAAATGTTAGTGCTTGAGCCCCACAGGAGCTCCAAAGATGGAACAAGGTGCCTTTCAACCAAAGGTGTGCAAAGAATAGACAACTTCTCACAAGTTGTGACGAAATTGCATATTGATCAATTTTCTTTCTTTTCCTTTTTTTGAGACTTTAAATCCTCTTAAAAATGCTTAGATATCATCAAAAATCACATAAAAAACAATACATGTTAACATTTATACTATATATACCAGAATGAATCCAGGTAAAACCAAAATTCTCCCTCAAATGAAAGTGCGACTATAAGCTCATGGTAGTCAACCACAAGACTATATACCATATCAGCTCCATTATGCACAGTATCCACTCAATCCTATAACATCCTCACTAATGTCATCAGTGCCAATAGTGGGTATAGAGCTAAGAATGAATACATGCTCACACATGCATCCCACAATGCAAACACACCACAAGCATGAACTCACAAGAAGTTTTGTGTATAGCTTTTCTGTCCTTGACGGGTCTTGTCATAACTCATGAATCATACTGCACTTCACATTCCATCATATTTAAGTTCGACCACATTTCACATTTA
This sequence comes from Ceratopteris richardii, assembly GCA_020310875.1. NCBI lineage: Eukaryota > Viridiplantae > Streptophyta > Polypodiopsida > Polypodiales > Pteridaceae > Ceratopteris > Ceratopteris richardii. The sequence goes on from CM035410.1 coordinate 44,118,196, forward strand.
CCTTTAACAAATTCCATGGGTGATATGCCCTCCTTCACTCGTACTTTGAATTAATTCAAGGTTTATTGGAAGAGTAAATC
>CM035410.1:44125775-44128275 GCA_020310875.1 Ceratopteris richardii
CTGGATGAACTCTACAATCTGGAGGAAGCTCTAATCGGTATGCAACTTCACTTAACTTTTTAACTATCTTTCAAGGTCCACAAAACCTTAGTGGAAGATTACTACACTTCCTTGTGGATAGTGAAGTAGATCTAGCTCGTATACAACTTCACCTAACTTTTTAACTATCATGACATTGGTCCATAGGGATCAGTCAATGTGTGCGAGGGACAAGGGCCAACTAGCCAAGGTCCCAAGCTTGGGGGATACCCTAAGGTACTTGGTAGTAATGGAGATAAGTGTTGCATGATGGCCACATGTTGACACTAGACTATTCTAGAACATTGCTATTTTTAGAGTACAAAAGGTTATATATGGACGGGAGGAGAGACACACACACATCCATCAAGTAATTTTTGACATCTATAAACCAAATGACTTGAATGAGGCTATTTTTAATAACTGCAATAAAGCCATTTCAATAAAGAGAATCATTTGTGGCAAAAAAATGTTGCATCACAATGCAATGCATTGCAGACCTCATAATATGGCAATGCTGCATTGCCCACATTGCAATGATGTAATTGCACGTGTTGCAAGCATCTACAATGCATTGCAAAGCAATATTGGTTTGACCAAGATTAGGTCTTAAATTTAGGAATATTATTCAAATGTTGGCTGATGGCTATATTTTGTCCAAGTTAGATAAATTTTGGAATAAAATTTTAGGCGTTTTAAGTTTTTTCACCAAATCTTAGTAAAGTTAATCATAGGCCTTTTTCACCTAGATTTTATGTAACTGAATATTATCATTAGGTTTCTTTTCTTTTCTGTTGAACAGCAAATTCTTTCTAAATATCCCTTCTGAAAGCTAAGTACGCTTAACCATGTCAACTTGATTTAATTAAGAGCTGCTTATTTCAAATTGACTCCGTTAAGAGCTGCTAAAACCATTCCTGAATAGCTATGGGATTCTTATGATTCATACCTTGTTCACACGGATCGGCTTTCCATATAACTTGATCATATTCAGAATTTTGATAGCCTAGAACCAAGACATGGTCTTTTGTTAGTTGTGGAATCCCAAAGACAATACACAAAAATAAAGATCAGAGAGGCTTGACACACATAATCAGCATCTTCTTCACTACGAAACTCCACGAAGCCATAACCCTGATGAAGATTGGTAACTCGATCCTTTGGAACGTACACATTGACTGCAAAAATCTGGTCATCATAATACACTCAACAATTTATAAGAATAAAGTACACCTTAGGAAAGGAAAGCCTGCGCACCAACTGGTCCTGCTTGCACAAACAGCTCCCACAGAAGTTCCTCTGTTACCTATAAACAAATTCAGACTCCCGAAATCTTCAGTGTTAAGCTACAAATAGCTGAATACAAGCAAAGATCTATGAAATAATCAAATAGTAACAGACATGGAAGACCAGAGTGTAAAATCACATTTTTGAAAATGCTCTAATGGAAAGCAAGTCCGTGATTCAGACTCCCATAATCTTCAGAATTAAGCTACAAATAGCTGAATACAAGCAAAGATCTATGAAATAATCAAATAGTAACAGACATGGAAGACCAGAGTGTAAAATCACATTTTTGAAAATGCTCTAATGGAAAGCAAGTCCATGAAAGAATATAGTTTAGGCTGCCCAGCACTTATGATCATGCATGAACTTAGAAGATATTCATTATATTGTTTCCATATGACACTCTCGATCCGCACATGTCAGATTGTGCATATGATTAGGTTTGTTGAAAGACCACTCACAAGTCACATCATGTGCTCAGAATATTCATTCTAAAACAATCTTGTCGTTCTTGTTTTTCAGGAACCAAAATTGATATGATTAATCAGAATGATGTTTCTCCTTGTACAAAGATCATAAAAGAACAATCAATGAGAATACATAGGTAGCAAAAGAAGAAGGAAATAATAAGAGCAAAAACAAGACGCATGAAACATTAGTTAAATTGAAGGTACAAATGAAGCCTCAGATTCTTAAAACATGGAAAGCATTGGACCATCAAAGTAAACTTGAAGTCAAACGCGGATTTTTTGGCATCTGAAATATGGTACTTAGGGTATCCAGACTCCTATAAGTTATACGAGGGAGACCAGATAATATCTTAGTTTTATTTCCATTATTCGGAAATTTTTCGCAATTATTTAAAGCATGCACAAATTTATCATCCCCTTTTAGTCAAAGAAAGGCTTTCCTACCTACCGGATCTAAGAAACAAAATAAAACCACATTTGCAATAAGTCAATGCCCTCCTTTAAATCCTTGCACTTTTTCATCCATAACTTCCACTCATGAACTTCATATTCAACAAGATACCTATATTTCAAGCTTTCTAAGTAATTTAAAAAATCCCTGGTTTTGAACTTCAGCGAAATCTAATGTGTCAATAGGCTTATATGCAAAATAAAACAATATCTTATATCTTCACATCCCTCCAATCACATTTCTGTGTGTCTACCAATTGAAATATAGCTTACCT
>CM035410.1:44133275-44150775 GCA_020310875.1 Ceratopteris richardii
ACACAAGTGAATCACCTAGAGGGATACCAACAAGAGTGACATCCTCCACCAGATCCATCTCCATCTAGGTTGTGTGTACATAGGTATCTCGATGGCTATGCCATCCATGATCATCCTTCCCTAAAAGAGGGCATGGTCATGCTCTTCTAACATCGCCTCCGCACTCACCAATGTGTACTCCATCCATTCCCCTAGGGATGACATCTATGCATGGATTTCCTATATATAGGAAATGTTGGAGAATTCCTCCCCTATTCGCAGCGGAAAGTGTAGAAGACCTTCTCAGGATCAAGACTTTTACCAATAGCTGAACATTCAAATGAAAACTGGTATCAACTGAAAAATGCAATGAACTTGAAACTTTGGCCACTCAAACTAAACTCTTATAGCTTTCAAATGAGCTATCAAACACTCAATTTGGAGTAGTTTTGGTTTGGAAACTCTTTGCCTCCAAACAGGCTAGTTGTTTCACTCAGTTAGGCTGAAAACTGGACTTCACTAAAAACTGAATAACTCATAGACCATAAAGAATTTGATAAGACTGTTCTAGATAGAGGAAATATTCGAGATAAGCTTTCCAACGAATGTTTAAACTCTGAAAATGGATACATACATTGAGAGATATGACTCTCACAAGTAGGCTACCCAGAAATTGGTATGCGACTTGACATAGTCTATGAGAGTGAAGAGAACGAAATGACTTAAACCAAATGAACTACCTACAAGGGGACTTCCACGCCTTCTTCCTCTGTTCTTGAGTGTCCTCCCTTGCCTCTTTTATAGCCAAGTGTCCAAAAACTCTCACGATGAGTTTAACCTCCACTACGTCCTGAAGTAAATGCTTTCATTTTTCATTTTTGTATTTTCCTTCTATCTGAAGAAAATCCTTTTTGCAAAAGTATATACGATCTTGCTTCTTTATTTTTTAACACTCCTCCTCAAGCTCACATATGAGCTTAAACCTTCAGCCATATCCTGCAAGTTGATTTCATCCTTGAACCTCTTTAGCTTAGAAGTATCTAAGGACTTTGTAAACATGTTTGCAACTTGGTCATTAGTTCTAATGAACTTTATATCCAAATCCTTGCTCAAAACTTTTATTCGAACATAATGATAATGCACTTCTATGTGTTTACTTCGTGCATGAAACATTCGATTGTTTGTCAAGTGAATGTTTGACACATTGTCACCATAAATTGGAATGGTCTCTACTTGCACATCAAGAACAACCAAGAGCGTCTTAATCCACATAGCTTCACAAGTTGCAAAGGCTAATCCTCTATATTCAGCTTCTATAGATGATAGTGAAACAGTAGGTTGCTTCTTTATGCTCCATGTGATAGGTTTGCTACCTATCATGAATACATAACCTGAAGTGGATCTTCTATCTTCCTTCGAACCAACCTAATCAGCATCACTGAATCCCTTTACCTGCAATTCTTAATCATATCTATAAAACAAGGCATGATTGACTCTGTGCTTTACATATCTTAACACTCGTTTCGCTGAATTTAAATCCCTTCACCTGTCGGAGCTTGCATAAATTGAGAAAGAACTCCAACAATATAACACAAATCTGATCTTGTGATCGTAGCATAGATCAATGAACCTATAATACTCCTGTATGTAGTTACATCATGTAACTTCTCTCCATCATTTGAGCATAGCTTCACATTTGTGTCCATAGGTTGAGTCAATGGTTTACATTCACTCATTCCAAATCTGAAAAGAACATTCAGCACGTACTTTCTTTGCATCAAGTAGATGCCATCTTTCCCATAGACTACCTCAAGGCCTAAAAAGTATTTCAGCTCACCAAGATCTGAAATTTTAAACTCCTTACCGAGTTGTCTTTTTATCTCTTGTATTCTCCTTAGTCTCCCCTTCCATGTGAGCTTTCTCCATGTGATGTAGAAGCTTCTGGACCTAACATTTGAGTGCTTGTTTGTTGAAATTCTTCTTGCACAGCACCTCCATCATCTTCGCATTCTTCAAGAATCTTCTTTTTCCCTCTCTTCAAACCATGGTCTTAGCTTATCAAATACCACATCTCGTGAGACTCGTAACTCCTTTGTCACCGGATTGTAGCACCTGTATCCCTTTTGCTCCGATGAATATCCAATGAAAATACATTTTTCTGACTTTGCCTCCATCTTTGTCCTTAGTTATTGAGGGATGTGAATATACACACACATCCAAAAACTTTGAGATGTGTAAGGTCAGCTTTTTTACCGAAATAAACCTCATCGGGAGATAGATTATGCACTCTAGCCATTGTGCACTTGTTCATCAAATAAACAGCCGTACTAGATTCTTTTGGCCCAATAGTTTAGTAGCACCTTCATCTCGTTGAGCATGCATCTTGCAACTTCTGTGATATGTCTATTTTTCCTTTCAGCTATTCCATTGTGTTGAGGCATGTACCTACATGTAAATTCTCGCTTTATGTCATTTTCATAAAGAAAATCTAAAAATTCTTTGGAGAAATATTCTCTTCTTCCATCGTACCTCAAGGACTTTATGTAGCATCCTGTTTCCTTTTCTACCTATTCTTTCCTAGTTTGCATGCTTCACAAAACTCATGTAGTCCACTATCATTGAATCTTGGAAGACCTCTTACCACTTCATGGTTGTTCATGTCCTTGAGCTTAGGAATGTTGATATGCCCAAACCTTTTGTGCCAAAAATCGATTTCAGCAATCCTCTTGTTTCCAAACTGAATATACATCACCTTTCCATGTGGTTATTGAATGTCCAAAGTGAACATCCTATCTTCTTTCCTTCCTTGAGCAATGACCTTGAATCCTTCTTTTGGATTCTTTATAAAGCAACCTTTTTCATTGAAGATAACATGATATCCTTTCTCTACCATTTGTCCTGCTGAAATCGAATTCTTTGCAATAGTAGGAACATGAAGAACATCAATCAATACCTTCTTATCACCAAGCTTGATATCTCCAACATGCTCAATTGCGTGTTGAGTTTCATCACCGGTCTCCACACATCCTTTTCCACTTGAAGCATGTAGCTTTGTGAATAAATCTCCTTGGCATGTCATATGGTTGCTGCAACCTGAATCTATAAACCATTTTTTATCATCACTTCTCGGGTTGTTGTACTCATGCTTCATGACAAGCATGGTTTGCTTGTCTCCTTCACTTGATGTACTCGCATAGTTAATTTGGCTCTTTTGGTTGCCCCCATTCAGACTTCCATTCTTTTGCCAACAATCATTTGCATAATGTCTTAGTTTACCAGAATGATAACATGTTATACCTTTATGAGGATTGTATGAACCTCGACCTCTTCCTCTATTTCTTCCTCGACCTCTTCCTCTATTTCTTCCTCGACCTCTTCCATGTGTGTTGTCATTTGAGTTGTCCTTGATCTCTTCCAAGTTGTGTTGGCTAGAATTTGTGTTGTTGTAGATTCTTCCCATAGTTCAAAAAAACGCGTTTTTTACTAAAAATAAAAAACGTTTAGGACGTTCGGACGTTCCGAACGTCCTAATACGTTTTTTTGAATACTTATTTTTTGGGGGAAAAAAACATGCCTTCTTTTGAATATACCCTCAGGCTTCGTTTTAGCTTAGCCCTTTTGTTTTTAGTGGTGAAAGCCTCTTGAGTATTGCTTATTTTGAGTAGCAAACCTTCTAAGTTCTTTCCCTCTCTTGCCTTCTCTTCTTTGCACACACTCTTGCCCTCTAGACTCTCTTTCCCGAATCCCTCTTTGCACATAGTTTCCACTTTCAGCCCTCTAAGCTCTTTGATTTCTCTCTCTTTGGGACACATAGAGACAGAATCATGGTTCATTATTGAATATAAATAATTTAGTGTTTAATAATAAATTTAACATATCATCCTTGTGAATCATGATCCATGGAGCGAGTCTTAGGCCGTGATACGGAGCATGTATTATCTTCTATAAGTTAGTAGATTAAGTTTTTTATGTCTTTTTAGCACTACATATGTAAATGAATGCTAGATATGCATTATTCATGGATTATTTAAAAAAATAAAAATTAAATGTTGCGATAAAATATAATACTCGTTTTTTATTCCCATTTTTTTAGTACCCTACGTACTAAACGTTTTAAAACCCGTTTTTAAAACTCGTTTTTAAAACTCACTTTGAACTATGATTCTTCCTCTTCCTCTCGAGCCTCTCTTGAGTTCCTTCCTCTACCTCGACTTGCATATAACATTTGACTATGGCTTTCCTTACCTTTGTTGCCTTCTCCTTGTTGAGGAACCTCTTCAACCACAAGATTCCCTCATCGAATGTTGGTAGAGGGTCTCTATAAAGAATGTTTGCGATAAGGGCTTCCACTTCTCTTCACTTCTCCTAATCCATTGAGGGCTATTTGGACGATGTCTTCCTCTTCTATCTTGCATCCAACTAATGCTAACTCATCTCGAAGCTCCTTGATCTTCAATGTATACTCACTAATGCTTTGGTTTGAGTTTTTCTTCATGTTGTTAAGCTCATTCTTAAGTTGCATCCTCCGAGACCTTGTTGAGGTAGCATATACCTTCTCCAATGCTTCCCAAACTTCCTTGGCTGTCTCTAAGCTTTGCACATGAGCAATCATAGTGTTAGAAATAACTTGTGAAATGAAGAACATCACCCTTCGATTCCTCTCTTCTCAATCAGCAAATTGTCCCCTTTATGCTGGAGTAATGTTCAGATCTTGAAGGTCCACTAGTTGTGGATCATCTCCAATAACTAGACTCCATAAACCTTTAGCTTGAACGTAATTTGTCATTCTATACCTCCAAGACTGAAAATTATCTTTATCTAACTTCTCAACTTGCTGTCCTAAATCAGCCTTTGAAAGCTAATCGATTTCATGGTGTTTTTCCATTGAGTGGTTCTAGCCACATTGAAGGGGATAGCACAACGAATGAATAATCGTGTGATTTCCCTAGTCTCCTTTCTCATTGCTTGCTTTTGCAAGCTAGCTTTGACACTTGCACTTTGCAATGAACCTCTTGCATGGATGTCCACTTTGGGTAAAGGTGTCCTTATTGCACTAGGACCTTCACCTACACTAGAGGTTGTATGAATACTAGAGTTTTCAACTCTAGTTCTCTTTGAAGTGCAAACACATTGGCTTGAGGTAGTTGTTTGGGTGTCTTCTTCTTCCTTTTCCTCATCACATGAGGGCATTTCCATCCGTGATCGTCTCTATGCCTCAAGCCCTACATACACATCATTAGGGACCTCTTTGCATGGTCCGATATCTCTACATGGGACACGTGCAAGATGGTCCTTCCCTCTTGTCACAGAACCTGTCTTTTCATATCCACAAAAATTACACTTCCATTTTCTTGATCCACCTCCACCAAAATAGTCTCCAATCTTTTTGACATCTCCAGTAGGGATCTCGTGCCATGTCTAATATTCAACTAGCTGCTAGAGAATTTGCATACATAAAGAAAATTAGACTTTAGTGATACTAGATAGTAGGCTCATGATGAATGATGCATGCACGACTCAAGTTGCAACATACATGGTACTATTTCACACATAGTGCACACAAAAGAACATTGTACATACATATACATATTACATAATACATATGACTACATACATGATACTACTGTCTACATAGTGCGCACTTCATCCAGCATGTCATAGATAGATGAATCATGATAGATAATGCACACACACAATGCACACACATGCACTCATACACACAATGCACACACATGCACTCATACACACACAATGCACTCAAGTCTCATACACACACATGCACTCATGCACACACATGCACTCATACGCACATGCTCCATACATATGACACACAATGCATACATACACACTTGCTCCATAGTACATACAGACACAACGCACATGCACTCATACGCACATATGCACTCATGCATACATATGCACTCAAACACGTGCTCCATACACACAATGCACACACATGCACTCAATGCTCATACATTTATAGTCATTAGAATTTAGTATATACATAATACTATATTTTATATATAATATATAGTATATACATACATGATACACATGTCACACATTCATGCATTCATAGTACATACACTATTACACAACTTACAAGACACAATAGTATTATAGAATGGAAGAAATCGAAAAAAATGAAGGGTTAAAGTCACCTGAAGGCTTTCAGCTCAAAACCGAGGCTCAGAGTCTCTCTCTCTCTCTCTCTCTCTCTCTCTCTCTCTCTCTCTCTCTCTCTCTCTCTCTCTCTCTCTCTCTCTCTCTCTCTCTCTCTCTCTCTCTCTCTCTCTCTCTCTCTCTCTCTCTCTCTCTCTCTCTCTCTCTCTCTCTCTCTCTCTCTCTCTCTCTCTCTCTCTCTCTCTCTCTATCTATATATATATATATATATATATATATATATATATATATATATATATATATATATATAGCTTTGAGTAGCGATATATTTTTTATTTCATTTCATCTTCTACACAGGGTTACTACACTTGTACATGGTTTTTGTCTCATAGGCCAAGTTTGGCCTCCAGAAGACGTTAATATGAATGACTTTCTTTCTCTCTCTCTCTCTCTCTCTCTCTCTCTCTCTCTCTCTCTCTCTCTCTCTCTCTCTCTCTCTCTCTCTCTCTCTCTCTCTCTCTCTCTCTCTCTCTCTCTCTCTCTCTCTCTCTCTCTCTCTCTCTCTCTCTCTCTCTCTCTCACGAGCAGAATAAGTTAGAACAAAATTAGCCTTCGGCGGTCGCGCAGCCAAAGAAGACTTCAAAAAAAAAATCTGGAAAAAAAAGTGCCCAGAAACGACATTTCTGGGCCGATCCATTTCCCAGAAACGGTTGAACTGTTTTTGGGCACTATGAACCATAAAACATGTATATATGTACTATGGAGATAATTCAAATAAATCTTCACTCATTTAGCTAAATATATATGTATTTTACGTGCAACTTAAGAAATTTGAAAAAAAAAGGGGAAAACAGAAAAATAAATAAATTTCATACTAATATCGTATGGATTTGTACCTCATGGTTAGTACATTCCAAGGATTATACTATTACGTACCATACCTTTTGTATGGACAGTACACGATTCACAAACAACTATGAGCTTAACCTACATAAGGATTAGTTGTTCCTCCAAAAGAAACTAGAGGACTTTCTATAATACCAAATTGTCAGCCCAAGAAGCATGATAGATAAGTACATGAGACACTCGCATGCACACACATTGGAGAGCATACACATTCAGGCAATAAATCAAAAATGACTCCAAATTACAAGAGTAGCAATATACAAAGATACACCAAAAGTACACACTTTAACTCATTACTCAAGAAGAGCCTTCAAAAGATAGTTGATGAAGAGGCTAGGGCTGACGAGGCTAAAGTATGGCTGAAGCTATCACCCTTGATGTAGTCCTCCAAACATGAGCCATAGACAAAAATCCTCAACTATATGCAAAAAAGTTCCTCAAGCATATGTGATGAGAAACTTCCACATAGGCGAAGGTACATAGGCTTCACTTGACATAGACTTTTCTCACACTCATAACTCCCTTCTCCAAGAGTTAGGGTTGATTGTCCCTTTTGACATGTGAAAGGCTTCTTTTAGATTTTATAATTTTTTTGCATGTGCTTTATTTAGATCTACGTGGGCTAGTGCAAGTGCCTTCCATTGGCTTTTCATTGCTTTGAATTTCATTGTTGATCATATCTTCTATCTATTGGGATAGTGAATTAAGTCTAACTTTTAACTTATCTTTGCGGACTTTTCTCATTGACTTTAACCTTATCAACACAATTTTAAGTTTCATATTTGAGGGTCAAAATGAGGTTAAATATAGGCACGCAAGGTATGGTCAAAGAGTTGAAGGTGTTTGTGAGGTTAGATTTCCTTAAATTTCCTAAAAATACCTAAATTTTGGGATCACAAAAATAATGTACAAATAATGTCCAAAAAGAATATACAATTATGACAAAAAAGGATTTAACTCATAGAGTATGTATGTTTGTGCATGTGTTCATGTAAGTATAAATCGCTTTTGAATTTTCAAGAAAATTCAGATACCATGTGGTCGATGGATTCCAATCATACACATTGTAACAAAAAACTAGGGGGTGGTTAAATAGCATTCTACAATGTTCCATGGCAACATTATTAATACTGTGAGAAAGAGATATTTGAATCTTCCATGAAAATGATTCGAGAACTCATATTAACCAATAGTGAATATGGAATCAACTTCTATTGTGTAATTCTTAAGTTTGATGCAGATTTATAGAGAGCATCTTTCCAAGCTGCACCAATGTAGTTTCGGACCTTTTTATCTGTTGAGGTGTTCCTCTACACAAGGTCTACCAACAGAGGATGAGTATTCTTGATTTGAAAGGTCTCTATTTTGCATTTTCTGGACCAAAACATGCCTAAATTATGACAGGATGCATACATTGCTAGAGATAGTTGAAATTCTTTTTGCTACAAATCGAGATATTTTAATTTTGTCTTCTTGCAGCGATGAGAATTTTGAATGTAGAATAAGATGCACGACAAGGAACAAAATGAAACACCCCGTTCTTTCTCTCAGCTTGCAAATAAAGCTGATTGTGACTATCTTTGGGCGCTCAATGAAACACCCCGTTCTTTCTCTCAGCTTGCATACGTAAACTGTAATGAAGTGTAGATTGATTTATATACTGAAAATGTAAGAGTGCGCTCAATGTCGTTTGTGAGGTCCTTTCGCCACCTCCTTGCATTGGATTGCTCAAAATGACATCTTCACAAACATAATCTAAGCTCGTGGTTTGATGATAATGATGAGATGATTGTTATCACTATTATTATTATTCCATCTCTGTAGTAGCCTCAAATGAAGTGAATAATGTAACAGTCGGAAGTACCTGAGCGTCAAGATTTCCGACATACGCAGTGGCATCCTGGTTCCGTTCAGCTGCATGTTGCCCAAGCAGGTTCGCCCCTACACCGGGTGTAATTCTAGTCGTCATTTGTCGGTAGCTCGTTCGCGACTCGCAACTCGAGTCGTGCTGTCAGCGACCGCCGCTGCCCCTGGCTGTTTCAGCTGTTCAAGTACAGATGCGTTGTAACTCAACAGCCAACTCGTAAGCTCTCTTCCTCGATGTATATTTTCGTTTAAAAGAAGCCTCGCCTGAGGTTTAATGTCTTGAGTTGAATTTCAATTAATTGAAAATACAAGTGAAGGCGAAATTAGTATCATGATACCTTTTATCTCATTCTATCTCATAATCTCATAGGATGAAGATCATAGAGTTCGTAAGTTCACTAACATAAAACTTTAGGGATGATTTCAAGGTTTAACACAAAAACTTGATTTGATGAACTCAAAGTTTGGAGATGGAATTCACCTTCGAGAGGTTGCAATGATATATGCCTCTTAATTTAACAAATAGAGGGTATCCAAGCAACTCGCAGGGTTTGAAGTCCAGCCCTCCACCCCAAAGGAAGTAGTTTAAACCAATGCAACCAACATCCTATGGAGTCAATGAATATTTTCTTTTTTTAAGAGGAAGTTCTACCGAGGCCTAATCTGCCTTTATTTGAATTGATTGAAAGAACAATTGTACGAGTGAATAAGCATAGTATTCATGGGACCTCTTGTATCCCACAAAGCAGGGATCAGACTGTCCGAAGGCAACACTAGGAAAGATTGCCTGAAAGCATCTGGTTTAATACTATTCAAAGGCCTTACATTGGCCTCAGATCCACATATGTCTTACCATAGAAAGGGGTTGAACCCTCGCCCCCACCTCAAGAGGCGAAAGGCCTAACCACCTACACTAACATGCATACATAAGTGTATATTTTCATGTTTTTTATTTTTTTGAACATTTAATGCAAAAAATGACTCCTTTTTTTGTTGTTGCTTCAAAGTTTGAGGTATCTTTTGCATCTTCAGCCATAGCAATTTAAAGTATCATATTATACATACATATGTAATGCATGTATATAATCTTCATGTATGCACTTTTCACTTTGAGGAAGCTAGATAGGTTAATTTATTTTATTAATATTTTTAAAGAGAAGGAATAGATTTTTGCTTTGAAGTTCAACTTTATGGAGGCTTACATATTAGAAAGCATTGATAGGTAGTAGAATTGGATAATAATACGAGTTTGTGAAAGGGTCCCGATAAAATAAGAGTTTTCCATGTGTATTAGTTCACTTTCTTGGGCTTTTCATCTCTCAAGGTTGGGGATGGAGGTTCAACTCCTATGAACTACAACCGGACATGTCTCACCACTTGGGTGATGAGATGTTAAAAGTAACTCTCTCAGAGAACCGTTGAGCCTTCGGGTTACCTAGTTCAAACTAGTTATATCTTACCTTAAAATTGTTCTTTCCTGTGTCTACCTTAGCAAACTTTTGAGTTCTCTATCCTAGTAGTTGCTAGATGTTCAACCCTTGCTTTGTTATATTCAAACAATTCCATGAGTGCTATGTTCGCCTTTCATTGTACTTTCATATTAATTCAAGTTAATTTGATAAAATAGATCTCAATAATTGAACTTCCTTTTTTTTTTAAAAAGTAAAAGAAAAGCTAATTGTGAAGCGACTTTAATTTTAATCCTTAGAAAAAATGCCACACAATCATGCACCTAGCCTCATAAGGTTGAGGATGGTCCAGATGTAGGGGTAGGGAGTCGGGACACCCCATCATATGATAATCTTTTTTTTAAGATATCTAGAGACATATAGTCACGTGAATCTAGAGACATATTGCAAAGTAATAGATCTACTCATCAAATTATTCTCCCTAAAATAATTATTGTAACACATTATTGTGCAAGTATCTCTAATTGATTTATGATCTTTCAAAGGTCACAAGGCCTTGGAGTCAACTTAGGACACTTTCTTGTTGAAATATTTGTCTTACCTATTGAAATAATCCATTTCTTTCACGAGTTAAGTGAGGAAATATACGTTCATCAAATAATTCTTGACCTTGTTAATAGCTTGCTAAATTATGACCCTTGGTATTTGTTATGAATTATGGAATGAGTTGAACAAGGAATTGTTGGAGTGTTAATTTATTAATGTATTAATGTGTTTTGGTGTTTTGATATAGCAATTGAAGTTTCGTGAGGGTGTGAAAGGACGGACATCAATAATCATATTTATATTTTACATATTTTGTAAATAAAGCCATATAGAGGGTTCTATTTTTACACAATTAGTAAAATTAGTGGTTAGGATAGTTATCGTTGTAGATCGAGATTTATGTTATTAAAAGCAAAGGCTCTCTACAAAAGAGACCAACTTTTACTTTCACGCATGCTTTTCAAAGCCGCTCTCATGTAACCACTATTTCGACATAAAAAATACTGGAATTGTGGTAAACCTAAACATACAAAAATGCAGTGTTGATTGCGACCTCTTCACATGAAACCAATTGTAGCTCAATTCCATAATATTGATGCCCATAGTGAAGAAATTCCTTCTATTTGGACAGAGGAAGCATTGGAGAAGGACTTAAGTACCTTGGGTAATGGTATCTCTATTCATTCTTTACTTTCCATGTAGGTATCAATAACAAATTGGTTAACATTTTACATGATGATGGTAGTTCACATGATTTTATTTCACATTTATTAGTACAAGAACTTAAATTAAAAATATTTCCTTCCTTGTATAAAGTGAAAGCTGCATTTCAAGGTAGTCATTGTAATGTAACACGAGAAGTGTAAGATGTTATGATTAGCATAGGCCCATATGTAAATGCACAAACATTTTTTATTGCACCTTTGCAATCTTAGGATGTTATACTCGATATGCCTTTTTGTCATCATTATAACCCATGCATTGAATACCATACACATACCTTTAACTTTGAATTTGAAGGTCAAATTATTACTTTGACTACACGGCATGATTTTCAACCATTTCCATTGATTAGTCATACTCAAGTAAAACGTGCATTTAAGAAAGATACAATTCATGCATTGCTTTTGTCAATGTCATAAATGATAATACTCATTCACTTCTCGATGCACATAAACCTTTCCTGACTACTTATACGGATTGTTTTATGTCTGAGTATCCCTCTGAACTACCACCATCTCAAGGATCATTTGACCATATCATAGATTTAATTCTTGGTAGTTCTCCTCCTCATAATGCACCTTATAGGCATGGCCAATACACCAAAAGGACATAGAAAACCAAGTGAAAGAATTAATCCACAAAGGACTTATCAGGCCTAGTTCTTCCCCATTTCAAGCACCAATTCTCTTAGTAGAAAAGAAGAATAAAACTTTATCGAATGTGCATTGATTATAAAGCCCTTAACAAGATCACAATAAAGAATAGATACCCTATTCCTCGAATAGATGATCTCTTAGATAAATTATGAGGAGCTCGTGTCTTTAGTAAAATTGATCTTAAATCGGGTTACCATCAGATTCGTATGACGCAAAGTGATATTTTTAAGACTGTTTAGAACTCAAACCCGTTTGATGGCCATAAGGATGGCCCTTTAGTTCTTTCATGGTTATCATAGTTTGACAATTTTTATACTGATGAAACATATGTTGAAAGTGATAAAGTCAACTTTCCACTAACTATTAAGTAGGAAAAGCTTAGCTCTCATGGAATATCCTGCATCACAGCATAGATCGTCCAACAACATGGAAGGCTTTCCAAAATAAATTGAAGGATAATTTTCTTCCTCCTCAATATCATTTACATGTTTGATGTGCATCGACAACCTTTACATGGAAGGAGGGTGACAGTGTCACTACCTACACAGAGCGGTTCTGGCAAAATTTATTATTGGTTTGAATGCTCGAATCTGTATGGGAGGATGTCTTGCAACGGAACTACAAAGATGGATTGGAGATGGGAATCCAAGCCAAGCTTCACACCCTATGACCTACAACCCTCAAGGAGGCTATCTCTTTTGCCTATGATACAGAGAAGGAATTCCAGTCCATAACCAAATCGATCCATCTACAGCAACCGCATCGACGACAAATTTTTGTTAAATCAACTTTTCCTTTGAAACATAATTTTAATGCCCCATCTTAATCTACTTTTCCTTGTCCTCCACAATCCAATTACTCAATTGCACCTGTTGCTTATTCTCTCCAACCTACCAAACCACCTACCTTGCAAACTTCAATGGTAGATGCCGAACAGAAGTGACCATTTATCACCTACTCGAATTGTGATAAACTTAGACATACAAAAACAAAGTGCCGATTGCGACATCTTCACATGAAACCAACTGCAACTCAATTCCATAACATGGAGGCCCATAATGAAGAAATTCCTCCTGTTTGGACAGAGGAAGCATTGGAGAAGGACTTAAGTACCTTGGTAATGATATCTTTATTCATTCTTTACTTTCCATGCAAGGTACTATCAATAAAAAACTAGTTAACATTTTACATGATGATGGTAGTTCACATAATTTCATTTCACATTTATTAATACAAGAACTTAAATTAAAAACATGTCCTTATTTGTATAAAGTGAAAGCTAGATTTCAAGGTAGTCGTTATAATGTAACACAAGAAGTGCAAGATGTTACCATTAGCATAGGCCCATATGTAGATGCACCAACATTTTTAATTGCACCTTTTCAATCTTACGATGTTATACTCGGTATGCCTTTTCATTCATCATTATAACCCGTGCATTGACTACCATACACATACCTTTAACTTTGAATTTAAAGGTCAAATTGTTACTATGATTGCACCGCATGATTTGCAACCATTTACATTGATTAGTAATACTCAAGAAAATCATGCATTTAGGAAAGATACAATTCATGCATTGTTTTTGTCAATGTCATAAATGATTATAGTCATACACTTCCCGATGCACATAAACCTTTCCTGACTACTTATAAGGATTGTTTTATGTCTGAGTATCCCTCTGAGCTACCACCATCTTGAGGATCCTTTGACCATAGCATAGACTTAATTCCTGGTAGTTCTCCTCCTCATAATGCACCTTATAAACATGGCCACTACACCAAAAGGATATAGAAACCCAAGTGAAAGACTTAGTCCACAAAGGAATTATCAAACCTAGTTCTTCCCCATTTGGAGCACCAATTCTCTTAGTAGAGAAGAAGAATAAAACACATCAAATGTGCATTGATTATAGAGCCCTTAACAAGATCACGATAAAGAATAGATACCCTATTCCTCAAATAGATGATCTCTTAGATAAAGCTCATGTCTTTAGTAAAATTGATCTTAAATTGGGTTACCATCATATTCACATGATGCAAAGTGATATTTTTAAGACTTTAGTTAGAACTCAAACCGGCCATTATGAATTTATGATAATGCCCCTTTGGACTTACTAATGCTCCTACTACATTGGCATGAATGATGAATAATATTTTTCTTGATTACCAAGCTTTTGTTCTTGTATTCTTTGACGATATACTTGTTTAGAGTAAAAATGATAGTGAGCATGAGAAGCATCTTAAAACAATTTCTGAATTGCTATGAGAGAACACACTTTATGCTAATCCTGAAAAGAGTTACTTCTTTCAATGTAAGCTAGAATATCTAGGACATATTATTTCAAGTGAAGGTGTGCATGTGGATCCAAAAAAGATTAAAGTTATAGGAATGGCCTACACCACAATCAGTCAATGATGTTCGTTCTTTTCTTGGGTTGGCTAGTTTCTATAGGAAGTTTGTTCGAAAATTTTCTTGCTTAGCATTGTCTCTTACCTTGTTATTGAAAAAGAAAATAAAATTTGCATGGGGACTTACCCAACAACAATCCTTTGAAAAACTCAAACATGCACTTTCACATGCACCAGTTTTACACTTACCTAATTTTTCACAACCATTTCATGTCGTTACTAATGCTAGCGGTTCATGAATAGGTGTTATTTTAATGCAAAATGATCACCCTATTGCATTTGAGAGTAGGATGCTTAAGCCCTTAGAAAAGAATTATAGTATATATGATAAAGAATTGTTAGCATTTGTGCATGATTTGCGAATTTGGAAACACTATCTTATGGGATCTGAGGTTTTAATCAAACCCGATCAATAGGCTATTAAGAATTTATTACATCAACCCTTAATCTCTGATCAACGTCTTAAGTGGGCTTCATTCATCCAAAATTTACAGCCTAGGGTCTAATATCAACTTGTTAAAGCTAATGCCATAGTCGATGCTCTTAGCCATTTTGCATTTCCGTCACATTCTGTTGTTTTGCATTATATTTATGCAATCCGAATTCATTCCTTTCAAGAAATGATTTCCACTTATGCATCTGATTTGTATTTCTCATGTGCATGGCATGAATTCAACAATGGTGCACCTTTAACTAATGAACATTATGCATTTCATCATGGGTTACTTTATTTTCAACATAGATTATGCATAACCCAAGATTCAACTTTACCTTCGGTGTGATCACCTCTTCATACTCTTCTTCACTTGCATTTGAATCACTATTTTGGGCAGCACTTTCAGCTTTAGATCTTTCATAAGCTGATGTTGGTGATGAGGAATGACTCCTTAGCCTCCCCTTCCATGTTGAGCTTTCTCCAAGTGATGTAGAAGCTTCTAGACCTGACATTTGAGTGCTTGTTTGCTGAAATTCTTCTTGGACAGCACCTCCATCATCTTCGCAATCTTCTTCAAGAATCTTCTCTTTTCCTTTGTCTCCAAACCATGGTCTTAGCTCATCAAATACCAAATCTCGTGAGACTCGTAGCTCCTTTGTCACCGGATTGTAGCACCTATATCCCTTTTGCTCCGATGAATATCCAATAAAAATACATTTTTCAGACTTTGCCTCCATCTTTGTCCTTAGTTATTGAGGGATGTGAACATAACACACACATCCAAAAACTTTGAGATGTGTAAGCTCAGGCTTCTTACCGGAATAAACCTCCTAGGGAGTTAGATTATGCACTCCAGCCGTTGTGCACTTGTTCATCAAATAAACGGCCGTACTAGTTGCTTCAGCCCAATAGTTTAGTGGCATCTTCATCTCGTTGTGCATGCATCTTGCAACTTCTGTGATATGTCGATTTTTCCTTTCAGCTATTCCATTTTGTTGAGGTGTGTACCTACATGTAAATTGTCTCTTGATGCCATTTTCATAAAGAAAATCTGAAAATTCTTTGGAGAAATATTCTCCTCCTCCATCGGACCTCAAGGTCTTTATGTAGCGTCCTGTTTCCCTTTCTACCTGTGCTTTAAATCTCTTGAACATGGAGAACACATCTGATTTTTGTTTTATGCAAAACATCCATACTTTCCTTGAATGATCATCAATAAAAGTGACAAAATATCTATTACCAGCCACTGATGGTTGTTGTGATGGTCCCCATACATCTGTGTGTATCAAGTCGAGGACATTCCTTGCCACATAGTGACTTTTCTTGAATGGTTGTCGAGTTTGCTTTCCTAGTTGGCATGCTTCACAAAACTCATGTAGTCCGGCATCATTGAATCTTGGAAGACCTCTTACCACTTCATGGTTGCTCATGTCCTTGAGCTTGGGAATGTTGATATGTCCAAACCTTTTGTGCCACAAATCGATTTCAGCAATCCTCTTGTTTCCAAACTGAATATACATCACCTTTCCATGCGGTTGTTCAATGTCCAAAGTGAACATCCTTCCTTCTTTCCTTCCTTGAGCAATGACCTTGAATACTTCTTTTGGATTCTTTATAAAGCAGCCTTTTTCATTGAAGATAACATGATATCCTTTCTCTACCATTTGTCCTACTGAAATCAAATTCTTTGCAATAGTAGGAACATGAAGAACATCAGCCAATACCTTCTTATCTCCAAGCTTGATATCTCCAACATGCTCAATTGCGTGTTGAGTTTCATCGCCGGTCTCCACACATCCTTTTCCACTTGCAGCTTGTAGCTTTGTGAACAAATCTCCTTGGCATGTCATATGGTTGCTGCAACCTGAATCTATGAACCATTTTTGGTCATCACTTCTCGAGTTGTTGTGGTCATGCTTCATGGCAAGCATGGTTTGCTTGTCTCCTTCACTTGATGTACTCGCATAGTTATTTTGGCTCCTTTGGTTGCCCCCATTCAGCCTTCCATTCTTTTGCCAACAAACATTTGCATAATGTCCTAGTTTACCACAATGATAACATGTTATACCTTTATGAGGATTGTATGAACCTCGACCTCTTCCTCTATTTCTTCCTCGACCTCTTCCATGTGTGTTGTCATTTGAGTTGTCTTTGTTGTCCTCCGAGTTGTGTTGGTTGAAATTTGTGTTGTTGTAGCTTCTTCCTCTTCCTCTCGAGCCTCCTCTTGAGTTCCTTCCTCTACCTCTTCCTGCATATAACATTTGACTATGGTTGTCCTTACCTTTGTTGCCTTCTCCTTGTTGAGCAACCTCTTCAGCCACAAGATTTGGTATAATCTCGTCGAATGTTGGTAGAGGATCTCTATAAAGGATGTTTGTGATGAGGGGCTTCCACTTTTCTTCACTTCTCAAGCCATTGAGGGCTGTTTGGACGATGTCTTCCTCT
>CM035410.1:44155775-44215775 GCA_020310875.1 Ceratopteris richardii
TGTGTATATGTGTGTATGTGCATGTATATGTGTGTATATGTATGTATGTGCATGTGTATGTGTGTATATGTATGTATGTGCATGTGTATGTGTGTGTACGTATGTGCATGTATATGTGTGTGTATATGTATGTATGTACATATGTATATGTGTATATGCATGTATGTGCATGTGCATGTGTAAATGTATATGCATATGTATGTGTATGTGCATGTGTGTGTATATGTATGTATGTGCATGTGTAAGTGTATATGCATATGTATGTGTATGTGTATGTGCATGTGCATGTGTATGTGTGTGTATATGTATGTATGCGCATGTATATGTGTAAGTGTATGTGTATATGTGTGTATGTGCATGTATATGTGTATATGTATGTATGTGCATGTGTATGTGTGTGTATGTATGTGCATATATATGTGTATATATGTGTATGTGTGTGTATATGTACGTAAATGCATATGTATATGTATGTGTATAAACATATAAAAGTGTATGTATATGCATGTTTATATGTATGAAACATGCATGTGCATGTGGATGTATTTCCATTTGCATCCATGTGTATATGCATGCATGTGAATGTGCATATACATGTATCTAAGTATGTGTTAATGTGTGTATGTGTATGTATATATGCAATAATGCATGCAAGTCCTTTTATGCGTTTGTAGAAAAGTCCTTTTATGTGTTTGTAGAAATGTTTGTGCATATGCATGTGTATGTGTGTGTATATGTGTATGTGTGTGTATGTGTAAGTGTATGTTGCATATGTATGTGTGTGTATGTGTATGTTTGTATGTGTATATGTGTGAATGTGCATCTTCATGTATAAGTGTATATGTGCATATCAATAAGTGTGAGTATGCTAATTAATGAAAATAGCAGAATTCAAATGATATACAAAGAATGGAAATTGTACTTACAATAGTTAGCCATATTTTTTGCTTGGTTAAATTCTTGAATAACCTGCAATAAAGAGAGAGAGAGAGAGAGAGAGAGAGAGAGAAAGAGAGAGAGAGAGAGAGATAATTCAAAGAGAAAGAGTTAGAAAGGAGAGAAATAGAGAGAGAGAGAATAAGATAGAGATTAGACAAAAGAACAATTCAGCAAGCGATTGTTTCAGCTCGTAAGCTGTAATAAAGTAAGTCTATGATCCAAGGGTCTGGCCGGTTCAGACAGATCTGAAATCGGACACCGTTTGGTCATCCGTGTGTATGACCAAAGATCTCGAGTTTTAGACTTACTAGGAGGTCTTGTGCTCTTGTGAACAAGTGATCCACTTAGCCTAATGGTTAAGACTCAAGGGTGTGAAGAACGAGGTCTTGGGTTCAATCCCCATGAGGTACATGGGAAGAGTATTTTGCCCAAAGAGCTCTAGAACCTTCTAGAAGCATCCACTGGACACTTGGCGCACATGTAGTTACATGGCTGACACTTGGATGATTAGCATCCACCTGCCCAAGAAGGCAGTCCCCTGGAGAGAGCTATATATAGAGGCATTTGGTTGGGAGGAGAGTCATCTCTCTAGTATGTGGTGGTCGTAATCCTTGCTCTCTTGCATTGGTATCAGAGCCTTCTCCATAGCTCTCACCCTCATCAATTTGCTCTTTTCATCTTGCGTGTGCATAAGATCTTCTACGATGAAGAAGGTTGCTCGCGGCTGCCCTGAGAAGAGTGCAGAGTTGGTCGTGTGCTGCCTTAGCTTAGGAAAAGCATAGCAAAAGGCTAAGGTCATCTCTGCTATGCAGAATGAGGGATTCGAACCCTGGTCCCTCGTTCAAGGGGGCGTTCTTCTATCCACGAAGATTGCCGGCTGGTCGTGACTTCCTTTCTGCGGATCTCTTATTGACAGATTGTCGCTGTAGAAGACTTCAATAAGGAGTGTTGGTCTATCCACATCGCCACGGGCGTT
Source organism: Ceratopteris richardii (assembly GCA_020310875.1). Classification (NCBI taxonomy): domain Eukaryota; kingdom Viridiplantae; phylum Streptophyta; class Polypodiopsida; order Polypodiales; family Pteridaceae; genus Ceratopteris; species Ceratopteris richardii. The sequence continues at coordinate 44,157,691 of CM035410.1, forward strand.
CGCGTGAAGGATGATCGCAGCAGACCGTATTATCCGTAGTGCGCGCTGAAGAAGATCTCAGCTAGGAGCAAAAGAAAGAAGATAATTCAGAAGGTCGACGCAGGGATTCGATCCCATTACCTCCCAAAGAGGAGGCTCTCCTCTTATCCACGAGGCCAAATCGATTGCTGTGCTGTAATTGAAGAAGGCAAAGGTTCTGTTCTGAACGTGGCGCAGTAGAAGTTCTTTGAGGCACGAGACTTGAATCGGTGACCTCTAGGAGGGGAAAATCCATAACTTCTTACGACAAAAACCAACTGTTGTAGCCCGGAACCCGAGCTCTATTGAGTCTTAGGACTCTTCCTTAGCCAAAGAAGCAAGCAATAAATAAAGTTAAAGTTTTGAGCAAAGTTTGATGGAAGTGGAGTTGTGGAGTGAAGATCCAGAGACCTAACTTCGTCGACCTTGACGGACCAAATCATCAAGAACTATTTCTTGATGAGGAAGCTTCAAGAATGGTGAATAGCTCCTGGCAAGGATCAAGAGGATGAATCACTCTTCCAAAGGATCAAGGGAAGGACGTAGCTCTATGTGGAGCTAAGTATTTTCCAGTTTTTGCTTGGCCTTAATGCTTGATTTATTTTGTTTTCATTATTCTACACTTAATCCTAGATGCACATTGAAATAGCTAAGATTTCAATCGATTAAGTCTAGATTAGGATAATGAAAACAATCAATTTCTTATTTCAAGCATTAGTTTGCATTAAGGAAAGATTTGATTTCAAAAGATCCTTGTGCATCAAAGAATGTATCTTGGTAGTTTAAATATAGATTTCCTTTCCATTGAGTAAGTTTTCTATTGCACCTCAAGGGTATGTTTTTATATCATAGTGCATTAGGACAAAGGAAAGGATATACATGCATCAGGATTGCATGATATACATTCTTAGTACAAGAAAAAATCGTGCATCAAGATCATGCATGATTGTTGTATTATTTTTTGGGCATGCAAAGAACATGCATGCATACGCATGTGAGCATATGCTTTTGCATGTAGATACATGCATTTGCATGATAGAATGGAATGTTGTTTGCAAGTAGATATGAGAATGTACTCTCTTAGTATTTAGCTTACTTTATAAAGCTCGCAGTTTGACATTAGGGAAGACCAAGGACTAGTTAGTTGCAAAGACATACTAGTTCTAGTTTGCAACTCAAGTAATTAGTCGATTTCTTCCCAAGTCGATACTCCGCTATCAAAGACAAATACTTAATGATAATTAAGTATGATAGATGTCTTGCTAGGTATAAGTAAGCACTAGGAGAAAGTTAAGTAATAAATTTTCCTGATAACCAAGAAAATTTAATTACTTGCAAACTCTTTTATGATGTATGATGACTCTAAGTCCTGGATGTACTTAGAAAGTCATGCGGATAAGCTTTACTTGATTAGTTACATACTTTATGTAACTTCTCAAGCATCCCAAGGTTGGATGAGAACGTCAACTATATTTCCAAAGTTCCATGAGCACTCTTCTATTTAGAAGATTTCGAAAGTTTTAAAGAAGTTTCTTGTGGTTTCAAGATTTGTATCTCATGATGAAACCTCGGTAAGTAACTTTTTGGAATAGAGATATGAAATAGTCAAGCCTTCTATTTCATGTGAGATCATTCTCCTACTATGTTCAAGATGAATTTAGCTTTGGGAAGGAAGATGTTCCAAGTAGAGGATCTTAATTGATTCATGAACTCTTCCCAAAATACACATAAATTCATATTATATGATAGGTCCTAGGAATGATGCAGGCAAAACCTCTTTAGGATATAAATGTTTTGCCAAGATATAAAGGTACCAAGCTTTTATAAATTTTCATTTGATTTCATCCCAAGGGGTGATGGAAATCAAAAGATTAAACCTCAACATCAATTGATCCTTGATATCAATAAAAGGATGTTAAGTTCTATAGTTGCATCTCTGGTAAATGATGCAACTAGCTAAGCAATCTTTAGGAAATAATATAAGTTCCTAAAGACTTGAAGCAAGTGTGAACTTTTCATTTAGGAATAGAAAGTTCCAAGAAATGGATCTTGAATCCATGAACTTCTCCTAAACAAGTTATAAAGTTCAAAGTGTTCATAGTTGCATTACTATTGGATCAATCAATAGATGCTTGGACTTTAAACATAATTTTGATTGGTGAAATATGTTAAAAGGACTCTAGTAACATCTGAAGATTGACCAATAATAATGAGTCTTGTATCAAACTCAAGAATAGAAGTCGATATCACATAAACAAAAAGTCAACTCAAACTTTCATAGTGGCATGGGAAACCATATCCAAAATGTGATATTTTGTCTCTAGTTTGATACTCAGGAAATGAATACAATTGAATCAGTAAATTTTTTGGATATTATTTGAAAGAATTTCTTTCAAATGTTCTTTTAGTATTGCAAAAGATTCCAAGATGAATCATTTGCTCAAGTTATTTGATTTCCTATAAGGAATCTCAAGTATTTGAAGAAATGGCATTCTTTCAAGTATTGAGAATGAAATTCTTCATACTCTTTAAACAATAAGTAGTTCCCTGGACGTCCCAAACCACTAGAAGTGGTATTTCAAGTCCTATTTGTGATATAACTTAAAGGTATATCAAAGATTCTTAGCTTTGGAATCTGAGAGGCATAAGTGTATGCTTGGACTTGAGAAAGATCTCTAAAAATCCTGCAGGTAAGCAAAGAAGCTTAAAGATAGTTTAAGAGATCTTAAAGATAAAGACTATAAGTCTTTATTTTTATCGCAAGATCAACCAGACTTGATCAATCTTGGCCATGATTGTCCAAGTAATGTGCGATTAGAACTACTTTGTAGATTGCCCAAGTATTGGCAATAAAATTCCTTTTGGGAATTATTCACTCAAATTCCATTTATTCGATGGAAAACTCTGAAAAAGAGTAAGTTGTTCCAAGTCTGAACAGAGTAAAGAAATTCAAGAATGTAGTCTGCAACCGTGAAAATGGTAATTAAGTTTGTGGAAGGTAAAACATAAGTGTTTACCTATCCTTAAAGGGATTTTGGTACAAATCCAGAAAGCATGAGCGGATGCTTAAGACTTAAGCAGTAAAGAGATTCCTAAATAAAGTCCCCGGGATAGGTACCTAAAGCATTAGTAAAGAAAGGAATCTAAAGACAAGAAGTCAAAAGCTCTTGTCGCTACAAATTGGTCAAGGGTAAACCAATTGAACTTGAATTCGAGAAAATTCAAGAACTTGGAATTCTGATTGATATTCTGTCAAAGAGGTTTTCAAGTTTCCAAGGCAAAGCACATGATTATGAGGTGATCATGCGAAGGAATCAAAACCTAGGAAAATCTAGTTAGAGGTAATGCCTGAAACTTCCAATTCTTGTAAAAGAATTGAAGAAATAAGGTACTCTATGAAGAGATGTTTAGACTTTAGGATAAGAATCACCCACACATTAATGTGAATATAAAATAGGGTGATATGGGACACCAGATTTTATACTCAGATTGATGTAGGAAAGATGGAATGGGACATCGGACCGTGGGATGATGATTATCTTTTAGTCCTAGTTTGGATTTTGAAGTTAGGTTTCATCCTCAAGGGAATTAAGACTTCAAGGAAAAGTTTAATTCGTAAAGGATGAAAGTAGTATCTTACGATACTTCAAGGTAACTTCAAGATTAAGGAAACTGAAGATATGAAGTAAGTAACTTCCAAGATCTTCATAGAACACTTCAAGTTTAAGTGTTATTGATCAGAAATATTTGATAAATTTCTGAAAGAAGTTGGACTTTGATTTTGAGTTGATCTTTTCAACTAAAGATTTAATTGACTAAGTCAAGCATCAAGTTCCTAGTGTAACTTGATAAATTCACTCTTTTAGACTTAAAGAAATGCACAAGAATTGCATTCACGATTAGGAGTCAAAAAGACTGAATGTGACCTGAACTTAGTCTCAAGTGAAGCATTATTTGAATACAAAACTCATCAGCGTAACCTCAGTGGGTCGACACACTGATGTTGGTTACCACACTAGTATCTTGTGGTTGGATGATGTTTTTTATTTGCTTTGAATCTTTTTGAGAAGCTAGCTTATTTCTCTTAAAGATAAAGTCAATGCTTCAATATCTTATTGAAATAGATCGTTGAGAAGTTAAAGTCCTGAGTCAACTAGACTTTGACTCATAGCAATTTTATGTATGTGCGAAGTTTGAATTGGTTGTACAAAGTCTTAGTTATCTCTTTCCGCTTTCCAAATCTTTTGGAATTGACTCAGATATGGTATCTGATTCCTTTTGCAAAAGACCAGGGATAGCCGGTTAGAATTAGATAACTAACTTGAACATCCTAGATAGATGTTATGTACAAGAACCTTTTCAATCTTCAAAAGATGATAAGTCTAAGTAGACTTATTCATTTGATTTTGCTTCAAGTTATAGCATAAATAATTTCCTAGAGTCCAGTATACTCTAGAATAAAGAAGTTAGGAATTGCTCATTAGATTGACAATTCCCAAGAACTTTCAGTTAAAAGTCTTTGAGAAAAGTGTCCTAAGTTGGACAATTTTCATTTTGAATTTGAATTGGTGAAGTTAGTATGGTTGATTCCACCGGAATGGTAAACTTTCTCCTACAGTTTACATAGGATTTTTTCAACTCATTGGGACAGAGTAGTCCTCTAGTCGGGTGAAAAATCAAGTAACTGTTGGATCAAAGTAAACCATTGAATAAACATCTAAAGCTAGATGTATGGGACAATCAAACTTCAAGTTCTCCAAAACAAATTCAAGTGAATCAAGAATTCTTAAAATCTTGCAAGGGATAAGAATCCCACCTTCATTACTAAGCCCATGCACCAGTTATGCCTAGAAATGGACTAGTAATTTGAATCCACCTAGTTCACATGTTTGTGCCTAGATCGCACATCCAGAAACTGTGAATTAGCCAGGGATGTCATTAGATCCACCCTTATTATTCTTCACTAGTTTGTACTTTGTCCCGTTCATCAAAGTGCAAACCCAGATAGTGTTTTGAATCATTTGGGCAAGGATGCCACCACAGAGATGAGACATGTTCTTCCAGTTCTAGAACATGACCATGTTCTTCCAGTTTTTAGAACATGAGGCTCGGGGGTTGCCTACTGTATGTATATAGCTCTATTTTCGAGGACGAAAATCTTTTCCAAGGGGGGAAGAATGTAATAAAGTAAGTCTATGATCCAAGGGTCTGGCCGGTTCAGACAGATCTGAAATCGGACACCGTTTGGTCATACGTGTGTATGACCAAAGATCTCGAGTTTTAGACTTACTAAGAGGTCTTGTGCTCTTGTGAACAAGTGATCCACTTAGCCTAATGGTTAAGACTCAAGGGTGTGAAGAACGAGGTCTTGGGTTCAATCCCCATGAGGTACATGGGAAGAGTATTTTGCCCAAAGAGCTCTAGAACCTTCTAGAAGCATCCACTGGACACTTGGCGCACATGTAGTTACATGGCTGACACTTGGATGATTAGCATCCACCTGCCCAAGAAGGCAGTCCCCTGGAGAGAGCTATATATAGAGGCATTTGGTTGGGAGGAGAGTCATCTCTCTAGTATGTGGTGGTCGTAATCCTTGCTCTCTTGCATAAGCGCAACACAATTGTGAACGTTGGAGAGCTCTTCAATCAAATGCATGTAGATGCCGATCAAAAAGCCTCCAATGCTTTTATTTTTTTCATAAAAAAACCATCATGTAACCGATGCTAAACCATCATATATCTGTCTCCGGATAGCATCACATAAGCCACACTAAACATCATCATTTATGCGATGCAATTTATCATCACTTATGTGACACTTTTTTATATTGTTGCTTTAGCGACGCTTAGTGTTACTGTCGCAATGCACGTCACTCCTCGTGTCGATAAGAACATCGAAGTTTTTACCGTTTAACCAATGTTGTGCGCTTGGCACTTGTTGCGACACTTTGTGCAATTATATAGTGACCAAATTGTATCGTGTTAATCGTCGCTATGCGCCCGTATTCCTTGTAGTGTCTGTCTCCATTTCTGTTTGCATTTCTGTTTCCATTTCCATTTTTGTTTCTGTTTCCATTTCTGTTTCCATTTTAATTTCAGTTTTGCTGTTGATTCAGTCCCAGAACCAAAACCTATGTTTACACCTGCGTTTACTTGTTTGGCTTACTCCAAGGCATTGACTACGCGATAGAACTTAAACATAACTAAAGCATTACTTTGGTATCTTTGGAAGCCATGGCTCCCTTGGCGACCATTGGCTACACACGAATCATTTTTAATTTATGAGTGGCAATAAGGAGTTTTATATTCACCAAGGAGGGAGGATTTGAACCCATCACCTTACTCTTACAAGGGAAGTGTTCTACCACTATACTATGTCTTTGTGTTTTCACTCTAGTTCTCTTTTCTTATATTTAGCACAACTTGCATCTCTTTCTTACTTTTTCAATTCCCAAGAACAACCCTTCCTTTTACATTTTAATTCAAGCAATCTCAAAATCATTTTTACATATCTAGCAAGAGGGTTTTGTTCTCTACATACCATGGACCCTACGAACACCATGGAGGATTTTGGTGAGTCGACTCTACCCGAGGTAACACTTGAGCAACAGTTCGAGCTCCTACGGCACGAACTTCAAGGCGCTCATAACAAGATCCGACAACATGACAAAGCACTTCAGAAGATGAATCTAATGATGATAACCTTATGAGGGTGCTAAAAGCTATTCTCTCTGCCCAATCTAATGGCAGTAAGGATGGCCTTCTTTTATGGTTATCACAGTTTGATAATTTTTATACTGATGAAATATATGCTAAAAGTGATAAAGTCAAATTGCCACTAACTATTAAGTAGGAAAAGCTCAGCTCTGGTGGAATGTCCTGCGTCACAATGTAGATCGTCCAACAACATAGAAGGCTTTCCAAGATAAAGTGAAGGATACTTTTCTTCCTCCTCAATATCATTTATATGTTCGACGTGCATGGAAAACCTTTACATGGAAGGAGGGTGACAATGTCACTACCTACGCAGAACAGTTCTGGCAAAATTTATTATTGGTTTGAATGCTCGAATATGTATTGGGAGATATCTTGTAGTGGAAATATGAAGATGGATTGGAGATGGGAATCCAAGCCAAGCTTCACACCCTATGACCTACAACCCTCAAGGAGGCTATCTCTTTTGCCTATGATGCAGAGAATGAATTCCAATCCATAACCAAGTCGATAGATCTACAACAACCACATCAATGACAACTTTTTGTTAAACCAACTTTTCCTATGAAACATAATTTTAATGCCCCATCTTACTCTAGTTTTCCTCGTCCTCGACAATCCAATTACTCAACTGCACTTGTTGCTTCTTCTCTCCAATCTACTAAACCACCTACCTTGCAAACTTCAATGATAGATGCCCAACAGAAGCGACCATGTATCACCTGCTGGAATTGTGGTAAACCTGGGCATACAAAAACAAAGTGCCGATTGTGACATCTTCACATGAAACCAGCTGCAGCTCAATTCCATAATATGGAGGCCCATAGTGAAGAAATTCCTCCTGTTTGGACAAAGGAAGCATTGGAGAAGGACTTAAGTACCTTGGGTAACGATATCTCTATTCATTCTTTACTTTGCATGCAGGGTACTATCAATAACAAACTAGTTAACATTTTACATGATGATGGTAGTTCACATAATTTCATTTTACATTTATTAATACAAGAACTTAAATTAAATTTTTTCCTTCTTTGTATAAAGTGAAAGCTAGATTTCAAGGTAGTCATTATGATGTAATATGAGAAGTGCAAGATGTTACGATTAGCATAGGCCCATATGTAGATACACGAACATTTTTAATTACACCTTTGCAATCTTACGATGTTATACTCGGCATGCCTTTTCATCTTCATTATTACCCATGCATTGACTACCATACACATACCTTCAAGTTTGAATTTAAAGGTCAAATTATTACTATGAACGTGTGGCATGATTTTCAACCATTTCCATCGATTATTCATACTCAAGTAAATCATGCATTTAGGAAAGATACAATTCATGCATTGTTTTTGTCAATCTCATAAATGATTATCGTCATACACTTCCTGATTCACATAAACCTTTCTTGACTACTTATAAGGATTGTTTTATGTCTGAATATCCCTATGAACTACCACCATATCAAGGATCCTTTGACCATAGCATATATTTAATTCCTGGTAGTTCTCCTCTTCATAACACACCTTATAAGCATGGCCACTACACCAAAAAGACATAGAAAACCAAGTGAAAGACTTACTCCACAAAGGAATTATCAGGCTTAGTTCTTCCCCATTTGGAGCACCAATCCTCTTAGTGGAGAAGAAGAATAAAACTTATCAAATGTGCATTCATTATAGAGCCCTTAACAAGATCACAATAAAGGATAGATACCCTATTCCTCAAATAGATGATCTCTTAGATAAATTATGAGGAGCTCGTGTCTTTAGTAAAATTGATCTTAAATTGGGTTACCATCATATTCGCATGACGCAAAGTGATTTTTTTAAGACTTCATTTAGAACTCAAACAAGCCATTATGAATCTATGGTAATGCCCTTTGGACTTACTAATGCCCCTCGTACATTTGCACGAATGATGAATACCATTTTTCTTGATTACCAAGCTTTTGTTCTTTTATTCTTTGACGATATACTTGTTTAGAGTAAGAATGATAGGGAGCATGAGAAGCATCTTAAAACAGTTTCTCACTTGCTATGAGAGAACACACTTTACACTAATCGTGAAAAGAGTTACTTCTTTCAATGTAATCTAGAATATCTAAGACATATTATTTCAAGTGAAGGCATGCATGTGGATCCAAAAAAGATTAAAGTTATAATAGAATGGCCTACACCACAATCAGTCAATGATGTTCGTTCTTTTCTTGGGCTGGCTAGTTTCTATAGGAAGTTTGTTTGAAATTTTTCTTACTTAGCATTGTCTCTTACCTTGTTATTGAAAAAGAAAAGAAAATTCGCATGGGGACTTAAACATCAACAATCCTTTGAAAAACTCAAACATGCACTTTCACATGCACCAATTTTACAGTTACCTGATTTTTCACAACCATTTCATGTCTAGTGGTTCATGAATAGGTGCTATTTTAATGCAAAATGATCACCCCATTACATTTGAGAGTAGGATGCTTAAGCCCTTAGAAAAGAATTATAGTATATATGATAAAGAATTGTTAGCAGTTGTGCATGCTTTACAAATTCGAAAACATTATCTTATGGGATCTGGGATCTTAATCAAACCCGATCAATAGGCTATTACACATTTATTAAATCAGCCCTTAATCTTTGATCGATGTCTTAAATGGGCTTCATTCATCCAAAATTTCCAACGCATGGTCCAATATCAACTTGTTAAAGCTAATGTCATAGCCGATGCTCTTAGCTATTTTCCTTAACATTCTATTGTTTTGCATAATATTTATGCAATCCAAATTCATTCCTTTTAAGGAATGATTTCCACTTATGCATCTAATTTGTATTTCTCATGTGCATGGCATGAATTCAACAGTGGTGCACCTTTAACTGACGAACATTATACATTTCATCATGGGTTACTTCATTTTCATGTGGTTGGTATGAAAAGATACATGCCTATCTCATTGCACATGGTTTTGAGAACAATCCAACTAAGAGCACCTATATGTTAAGCGTGCTAATGATGTGCTTCTGATCATTATTGTGTATTGTGCTCCAAGCTTCTTCTTCTTCCTTGTATTGTTCATGTGCTTCCACAAACATCTAACTCAAACAATTGGTATCAAAGCAGGTCACCGCTTCATCCAGGGCATCATCGACACCTCTCGAGTCACAATCTCAAAATCGCACCAAATATGGTGAGCATACTTAGGGTGATTAGGAGATCAAAATAGATTTGTGAGTTTCAAAATCGTGATATGAGATCGTTTCGGCCTTCGAATGCACTACCACAATGCTTATGCTAGCCATTTTGTCTTTTTGTGCCAAAGATATATACAAGTTCCAGTTGGCCAACATAAACATCTTGAAGTCTGCTACAAGTTTAGTAGAACTCGTCAAGGTAGTTCTGTTCAACTTTTTAGATACAATCATTTCTTTGCATCAGGGTATTTTAGTTAGTGACCATGGCTAAATGCAGTGATGTATTTCGTATGTTGGATGTTGAGGATAAGTTGGATGGTATGAATTACCCATTGTGGGCTTATATGATGCGTCATGTATTGGTTGCAAAAGAACTATGGAATATTGTGCAAGGTGTTGAAAAATGTCCTATTACACTTGCAAATAAAGGTACTAAAGTTGATGCAAAAGGTATCGAAGATGGTGATATTTTGTAGAATCTTGTGGTTCCTGTTGCACCTACTATAGAGAAAATTCATTGGGATGACAGAGATGCTCAGACACATGCCGTGATAGCCTTGTGTATCATGTGAAGAGATGGATTTGTACTTGGAGAAGATGAAGTGGTGCTATAATAACTTTGCACTACACTAGCCAAATGAACTCCATAGATATGTAGTGGGACCTTTTAGCTTGGAAAATGATGTATTAAACAACCTATGTACCTTGGAAGATCACTCTAAAAGAGATGAATCAAAACAAATAAGTTGGAGTAGATTCAAGAACAAAAAACTTGCTATATTTGTTCATACACTTGTCCAATGTTTTGAACAATTCTCTGGCAAAAACAATAATTGAATTAATTCCTTTTGGGGAACTCTTATTAACTTAGTAAGCTAAAAATCATGAGTAATTTCATAAAAAATGATGGACTACATAAAGATGAAAGTGTTTAGCAAGTTATAGCATCACCCTGATTTTCTTCAGCTGTAGCAGTCCTCAGACCCATGAGCAAAGAAATATTAATATCACGAGATTCCAAGATGCAATGCTTATGAAATTTTGTAGACATATATTAGACATTATTTTGATTCTATCAAACCTTAAATCATGGAAAATGATGAACTACACACTGAGAACAAGGATTGAGAAAATGACTATTCTGATGAGTGCTGATAGAGAAGTAAAGTATGAAGATATATAGTTGACTTCAAATGAACATATCTCAAGATTGAAAAACCCAATTGCAATGAATTTTATGAGGATGTAGTAAACTTAAGAAAAAAACTTTAACGAATTAATCACTAAAAATTATGGATCATCCTTAGAGAAATTAACAATGCAAGCTCACTGAAAAACTGAGAGGTATGGCAGTGAACAATATACTCACAAAATCATGAAGATATGAACTCAAATTATCATTAAAATGAATGTATATTGATTGTAAAGTACAATGGACTTACTGATACGTATGTGTGCCTTGAACCCACTCTTTGATATAGCATAAAGCTCTGCTCATGGAGGTCCTAAGCCGTGACTAAAGAGCCATGTATATATAGTGATCTTTGGAGCCAAGATTTGAATTTGAATCTTGCTCACCTAAAGCAAATCTCCTATCTTTTAGTGATTGATTGATTCTCTAACCACTTCAATCACGAATTTGTGACTTCTCTTTCCTTTTTCATCAAGTGGACCAACCACTTTAGATGCTTTCACTTTTACATCAAGTAAAGACTTCAAAAATTACAAGAGATACTTCACAAGTGAACTCATACATTGTCTTCACTTTAAAGCTTCTCCTATGACCTTGGGAGACTGAAGCCAATACTTAGGCTTGTCATAGACTTGCTCCAACAACGCCCCCTCAAGCCAAGTATGCTTGAGGTCTTCAATCTTCAAGAATTACCTGCAACCCAATCATAGCCTTGAATTTGCAAAGCTTTGTACCATCCAATGCTTTGGTTAGAATATTTGCACATTGTTGATGAGTGGACACATAAGTTAACTGAATTTCCTTGCTCACAATCTTCTCTCTTACATAGTGATAATGTACTTCAATATGTTTAGTCCTTGCATGAAAAATTTGATTGGTAGCCAAGTGAATGGAGCTCATGTTGTCACAAAAAATAGTTGGAGTTTCAATCTCCAATCCAAGATTTGTGAATAGTGTCTTCATCCACATTGCTTATTGAGTAGCTATGTCAAGACCTTTGTATTCAGCTTTAGTGGAAGAGAGTGCAACTCAAAAAACTTACTATCTTTAGATGAGACAATGAACTTCAAATGCTCATAGTGATAAGCATGATTACAATCAGAAAAAATCCTCTTATGGGAATGATATACATAGGTTTGAGTGTGTAGAATGCACAAGAGTACAAGGAATAAGTAAAATATGCTATTGGAATGAATGAGACACTCAATAGTCGTACCGCCTATTTTTCAGGAATACATAGAGATTGACCTCGAGACAGAAAAACTAAGATTTATCCCAATCTGTTAAATCAAATGCTATGAAAATTTACAAGCATCAACTAGGAAAATTTGAAGCTCTGTAGAGAGAGTAACAACCTTTGCAAGCTTACTGTTGTCAAAGAAGATGATGCAAAAAATGGAGGAGCAAGACAATGATGGTCACAAGTGTATGTATATTGCTTCCATATATTGTACAAGTGATTTGAAGTCTTTATATAGACTCTAGAAGTGCTACACTAGTTCTAAAAGTGGGTTTTGAATTCAAATGAAGGTGGGAATGGTTGTTGGAGGGGATGAATTCACTTTCCTACAATCTAGGAAAAGTGAAGATCTAGTTTGATCTACTTTTAGGTGATTGATTGATTAACTAAATGCAACTCAACCACCTCAAATTCATGGAATTAGGGCTTTATATTTCTACTTTTACATGTGTAAAGCTCTAGGCTTTTACAATGATAAATGAACCATCAAAAATCTCTCAAAAAAATACAATAAATGAACATATGTAAAAGAACTCTCCAATGGATATTCTTTCGACGTAATCCAAGTGATAGCTTTTTGATGTAGATCAAATCCACCTTAAGCATAGTGTAAGCTTGATGTTCCAATCATAAACATAACAATAAAATAGAAAATAAGCTAAAACAAATCAATACGTGAATGCTATGGTCAAGAAGGGAGCTCTACGAATGGTATAGTAGAAAATAAAGCTCTATCAACTTGCTTGGAAGCACATGTGCAGATGGGCATTTTTGTTGAATGAAAAAATAAATTTTCTTTTCTTAGAAAACACTTTTTGATCAAAAGAACTTTTGACCAAAATCATTTTGATTGAAAGCATTTTTGATAAAAAAAGATAACCCCTAATTTTTAATTATGAATTAATAAAAAAATCCCAAATACACCGAACATATTTGGTATTTTTTATTATTCAATCAAATAAATGCAACATAGGACTTAACCACTAGGCCAAGCTTATAAATTGTATAATAATTTTGAGGCATCTTTATGTTATCATTAACTTAGAACCTTGTCCAAGATACTTACAAGTAGTGTGGTCAAAGTATCTTCATATATGGAGTATTGAAGGTGAAATGGAAAGCTATCTCTCTTTGTCTTCCCCATGGTTGTCTCCTTGTTGATATTCATCTTTCTCTCTTCTCTGTCCTTATCATAGTTGTATCCTTCTACTTGTGATCATTCTTTAATATTTTTCTTCTCTTCTCCATGTGTCTCCTCTTCATTTTGATTTCTCAAATTTTCATTATTTATGTGATGCAACAAGATGGTGGGTAGTTTTGAGACTGGTATTGTGCATGGCCTCTTGCCCCTCCTCCTACCCCACTTCCCTCTCCAACCCACTATTACCAATTAGATAAGTTTGAGTCTCAAAACCTCCTAGAAATAATAAAGAAGGATAAACTCTCACAATATATTAGGAATTTAGATATTTTGAGTAATAGATTTCCTAGAACATTCTAGAATCTTAAAAATGACTCCAAATGAACATCAATTAGACACCTAGAGCTCGTTGTATGGCTTGGATAAGCTCTAACCATAAGGATTCTAATGATTTGTGTGAAAAGTTCGTGAGTAAGCATTGTAGAACCAACTTGGGCAAAACAATAGAACTTATCCTCTTCTTCCCATGCTTTCTCCACATATCCCTCAAATGATAAGAGAAAAAGTTATTAAGACAAAGCAAGAATTCATTAAAAAAAGTATCCAGAACTTCAAAAAGAATAAATAAAAAAATGAAAAATAAAAAAAAATGAAAAATAAAAAAAAAGAGAGGGTTGATCTCCACATGTGAAATCAAGGCATGTGGGTAGTTGAACTAGGGATAGAGAGAAGGAGAGAAAATTATATCCTCTAAAAATATTGTTGCTCTCATATCCAGATTTACTGCATAATAAAAGAACTCAAACGGAAATATTCCCTAGATTTTATGTAAAAGTACCATCTTTTGCCCTCATTTTTGAAAACCCTTCATGCTAGTATACATAGTTTCAAAAAAAGAGGCAAAATTTTATGAAAACTTGAGTAATTTCTAAAATAAATCCCAAAATTGGCTAAAAATATCTTTATTTTTATATAAAGGACACACATCCTTCTTGTAAAAATAGATCATCAGCTAAAAATAACCTCTTGAAGAATTTTATGATGTTATCTTAAAGGTAAATTATTGTTTACATAATAGTATTTCCTTAAAAAATCTTTGTATTTATCCAACAATAAAAGGACTAGATAAAATCTCTAAATTGTATCCATAATTTTAGATAGGATGCTCCAAACTATAGCCACTTTCAGAGGTTGATGTGGTAGCATCTAGACTTGAGACATCTCGTCTTCTTCTTTAAAGGCAAGCAAAGCTCCATCTTCATCCAAATGTATGCCAAAACTCTTGGGCTCACACATTTGACTTATTGTTTGCCTATGAGATGCATGATCAACAAGTTTATTCTTAAGCATTTGAAATGCTGATTTCCTCATATGACCTACCTTTGTTAATGTGAAATCATAAAGGATGATTGCAAACTTGTCCAATTTAAGCTTTGATGTACGATGAGTGCTCTTTTTACTTTTGATCCATGGTTCAACGATTGTAGCATCTCCAATATATATTTACTTGCATAAGCATTATCACATTTAGACTTATAATAATGAATGGTAATTGAAGCTATCTTATTTTGATGTCCATACATTGTCAAACATAATGCCTTGGCAATCTAAAATAACCTTGGTAAATCACCTCCATCAGCAATTGCTGCCATAAGTGTCGCTATAGTTATCTCTACTACATTACCACACCATTCTTCTTCCCTTCTCTTTGACTTTCTAGGACCAAAATAAATACTACTCTCATATCAATTCACTTAATGATGCTAGTGTACATGCAATTGCACATGCGAATTCTGTTGAAAACGCACTAAACATTTGATTCATATTATCGTGAGTGTGTCGAGCTATGAGAAAGTTCACCTTTATCTTTGAAAAAAATTTCTTCGCAAGTAGTATACTTAGATATCCAAAGACAATAGAGTTCTTTTTCTTTCTGGCAAGGTTATCAAATTACACATAGAGTATAGTTGGTAGCTCACCATCAAATGATGCAAGACACCTATGTATTACTATGAATATAAGATTTGGATCTTGATGGATGTTGGGATAAGTTGAAAAAAACGTTTGGCTTCACATATGCACTATACATCAAGCATCCTACCAAATGTATTTGCATGAGTCCCTCATTGCCAATATCCTTTGGGGGACAAGAAAAGTGAGGAATACAAGTTTTGATTTGCTCCATACCATCAATCACCTAACATAAATAATGGTCAGGATGCTTGAGAGCCTTAGCCCAATGATGCATTGATTTTTTCTAGTAATTGTAGTGTCATGGAAATCCCCTTTCTATACCCTTATAAAGTCTGCATATGTAATATAAATATCCCCTTGAATCAAGATCTATTCCTTGTATGCTTTAGAAACCTCTCAACATGAAAACTTGTCAGATAAATGTAGTCTACATCTTGTTGGCATAATGTCACACTACAACATAAACTAGTCTTTCATACAATCAATAGAATTTCTTCCATTTAACCCTTTAACTTTTCAAAATATAGGAAAGACAAGCCATGCTTGAAATAATCCTTCTATATTCTTGCAAGCCTCATGCAACCCTTCTATAACACATAATCACACATTCAAGATAGTAATCAAGTGATCTCTCTTGAAGATATGGCTTCCATTGCCTAAATATGAGAAGAAAGAAATTTACCCTAGGCATGGCTACGAAGTTTTAGATAACAAGTTCTTAACTCTTTCAAGTTCATACCACCAAACTTGTGTAAGCACTCTGAGCCACAACAATACTTCATACAGTCCTTATGCACTTACGAACTTGATAGAAATAAATATGCTCTTCTCTTACTCACAAAGCATGGAGTACATCTCAACTCATTAAGATTATCACAATCATCCATATAATAACCACTCTACCTCATACTAAATCGATTGCTATCACATGCAACTTCACCAAAACCTTGCACATTTGATCTAGCCATTGAATTGATGGCAACAACAGATAGACTAACCTCTTCAACCAAGAAAATTTGTTCAACATCTAGATATGTACTAGATATGTGTGCCACTGGACTATTTCCAATACTAGAGAAATTGATCTTTTCAACTAAGAACATACGCTAACTATGCACATTTAAAATAGGAAATTGAGACCTTAAAGAATTACCAACCTAGAGAAATCACTTCTTGAACCATGAATTGTGGATTAGATCTAGAATTTTCAATTCAAAAGCAACACTTAATTGGAATATTAGATACATGGTGGTTGATAGGGGAAATCATGGAATGCTAAACATGGCTAAACCATTTCATGTATTCTAAAGAAGCTCAAAATCAATATCAAAGGATAAATTTAAGTGTGATTGTGCAACAAGGAAATTATGAATACAAAATATGTAACAAACCTAAATAGCATTAAAACAAAACTTGTACAAATGTAGAAGTAGTCAAAAAGTACAGGACAAAAGTGACAAGAAAATAGCAATTCTCTACCTATTTAGAAATGAATGAACTATATCCAACTAGATTGCTAGATGTTACATTTAACCAGGTCATTTAGAATGCCAAACTCTCTATAAAAGTGGTAGAGGGCGTCATTTTCAAATTTAAAAAGTCAAGAAAGTAGAAAATAACTCTTGCAACTAGAAAGCACATGTATCTGCAGCAACCTAGAAAGGCGAGCTCACTAAAGATGGAGTCCAAGAAGGAAAGCAAGAAACACAGGAGGTAACAAAATTATAGGAAAAAAAGATTCCCTAAAGACTCCTTTTAAAATTTGTATAAATGTAATTGATTTTTAGTAGCAAAGATCTATTGGTTTATTTATTGAAAAATATAGTGTTGAAGGTGAATGGCCATGGGATAAGAAAAAATGAGAATTTGATGTCCGACATCAACTTTTTGCATAAATTTGATGTTACACATTGCATTTATGTGTAAAGTCAATGTTGAGCACTGACTTCCCACATAAATTTGATGCTTGGCATCAAGTTCCCTTAATGTTGGAGATTGGTTTTATGTGAGAAGTCAATGTTGAGTATCAACTTTCACATAAACTCAATCCTTAGCATTGACTTTCCACATAAACTTAATCATTAACATTGAATTTATACAAGAAGTCAATGCCATGCCATTGAAATCCCAAAGACATATGATACTTGGAACTAAGGAATTCATACGAGGCATCATCTTTATGTGCCAAGGTTTTATAAAATAGCTTGGCTAGGCTAAATTTAATGTTAACATTAGGACATTTTGTAGTATTAAACAAGTTGATTGCTTAGTCTAGTGGTTAAGTTCATTGGATGGGAAGGAGGATGTCTTGGGAATCAATTCCCACAAGTGCCTTGGGTAGAGTATTTTGCCTAATGCCTCTCTAGAGACTTCTAGAAGCATCCACTCAAGTTAATGTGAGTTAACTTGAGTTTAGAGAGACCTACTCAAAAGGTAAGTGCACCTACCACTAGTGGGCTCCAATGGGAGGTCATAAACGAATGGTGGAGAATGAACATGTAAAAGGTGGCTCAACCATTTTAGTTATAAAGAGTGGTTGCGAGTCTAAAATTAGCTCTAGATACTCGAGAGGTCACGATTAGTCCCTAAGGCTATATAATGGCAAGTTGGGTGGAGAGTTAGAGGTCATTCTCTTGTGTGTGTGGAGGTTAGGTTCTAGGTTTCTTCAACATAAGTTGATAACTTGCATTACTTTCCACATAAATTCAATACCTAGAATTGATATTATGTAGGAATTGATGCTAGCCATTGCAATTTCACATACAATTGATACCTTGCAATGACCTCATGCATATTCTCAATGTTTTCATCAACTTGCACATAAAAATGATGCCGTGTATCCTTGCTTAAAGTTGATGCCCCACATTGGATTTATGTAAGAAGTGGATCCTTGGCATTGATAAATTTTATTATGCATGAATTTGATGTTGAGCATCGATGTCTTGCATAAATTCAATCTCAGATATCATGGGACCCAACATTGCCTAAGATGTCTCCATAATAGGAATATAAAATTTAGAGATCCTAAATCGCATATTGATTAATGAATTCTATGCTAGAGATCGTATCCCTTTATTATTGATGCAAAGGAAACACACGTGATGCAAATAGCCAAGAAACGGCAATGTTCTCAACTCTATTATCATGTTTGATTGTGCTATATTTTAGTCCCTTTTTAATAAAAAAATTGATAATTTTTGAGTAAATTTGACATTCTATTATAAAGTGAACCCTAGTATTGGATATCTAGATTTGAATAGGTTGAGTGGGGAGAAGAGGAAGGATGATGAGATAAGGAAGCTAAAAATCAAGTCTATCGAAAAGGAGGCATCTAGCTTGAAGAAAGTAGATGTAGGAAAGAAGTGCAATGGAATGCCCTCAAAAGAATTTAAGGGAATTAGAATGGGGTGTGTAGTATTCTTCTTCAAAGAAGGATTTTTTTGAAAGTGTCCTGATAGTTTGGATGTGGAGCCATATCTAAGGTTGGCCCCTATAATTAGGGAAAAGTGACCAAAGTAAACTACAATGAACTAGACCTAGATTATGTGATATTGATGGTGGATGCAAGTAAAGATACAATGAAGATAATCCTTTTGTAGATAAATCTTTTTCTGAGTGCATGTAGTCCAAAAGGCTTTGTATATCATATTAATGAAAATGTAAATATAATCATGATGACCCTTCCTTTTATCAAGGATTGTGATGCTGAGAATGTAGATGAAAATGTGGTGATCAAGGAGCCAAAGTTAAAACATAATATTCAAAAAATTCAATGAAGAGACAATTGACTAAGGTCTCTAGTGAAACCATAAACCTGTCTCCATAGGAATGGCAATAGGTTTTTAGTCTTCAAGGCCAAAATGCTGCAATAATGTGTCAATATATTTTGTTTGACACAAAGCTATTCCACCATCAACTTGCGTAAACTGAATGCCCAAATAATGATGCAACTGTCCCAAATCTGACATCTCAAATGAGGCATGCAAATCAGCCTTAAAATCAGCAATATGCTTCTCATGAGGAACAATGAGCAGCATGTCATCAACATAGACAACAATGATCAAAAGCACATCATTTACAACCTTAACATGTAAGGTGCTCTCACTTGAACTGTTCTCAAAACCATGTGTAATCAAGTAGGCATGGAGAAGCTTGTAGGAGGTAGAAAAGTGTGTTGCAAAGCGATGAAGTAAGGTCCAGCCAATCGGCACAAGAAAAGCCCTTGAGCTTTTGGAGACTCAAATAGACCTTATACACGTGTTATAAGTGCAATAAAATGCACTATGTACTTTGGAGCATCAAGGAGAAAGAGTTGATACAAAACAGATAGGTTCGCACATCGACTAGCTCAAAAAACTTACTATCTTTGGAAGAGATAATGAACTTCAAATGCTCATAGCGATCAACGTGATTACAATTAGAAAAAATCCTTTTATGGGAGTGATACACATAGGGTTGAGTGTATAGAATGCTCAAAATTATAAGGAATAAGCAAAATATTCTATAGGAATGAATCAAACACTCAATGATGGTACTTCCTATTTTTCAGGAATATGCAAAGATTGATCCCAAGACAGAAAAACTGAGATTTCTCCCAATATACTAAACAAATGCTATGAAAATTTACAGGTAATACCTTTCCAATGAGCCATCTTTCATCCAATTTGGAGCTCTGTAGAGAGAACAACAACCTCTGCAAGCTTACTATTGGTGAAGAAGATGATGTAGAGAAATGAAGGAGCAAGACAATGATGGTCACGTGTATGTATATTGCTTCCATGTATTTTACAAGTGATTTGAAGTCTTTATATAGACTCTAAGTGATCCACGACTTCTACAAGCGGATTTTGAATTCAAATGAAGGCGGTAAGAGTTGTTGGAGGGAATTAATTTACTGAATCAAATACATTCCTTCATCTGTGTATATCACTTGCACACCTAGGAAACATGTGAGCTCACCTAAGTCACTGATTTTGAACTCCTTTTGCATGTGTCTTTTGATCCTTTGAATTCCACTTAGATCGTCACTTGTCATAGTAATATCATCTACATATACACATAGATAGATAACCTCATTGTGATCCATTTTGATGAATAGCAAAGGATCTGAGCTATTAGCTTCAAACCCTTGATCTTGAAGGTATGTAGCCAACCTATAATTCCAAGCTCCTTGTTTCAATCTATACAATGCTTTCTTAAGTCTGCAAACATAAGATAGATGATTAGGGTTTTCAAGACCTAGTGGTTGTGACATGTATACCTCTTCACTTATCCAACCATTTAGAAATGCATTTTTCACACAAGTTGGAGGAGTCTGCGATTCCTTGCAGCAGCTACACTTATCAATGTTCTGATTGTAGTCATCTTTGCAATTGGTGAGAATGTTTCCTCATAGTTTATACCATGAGTTTGAGAGCATCCTTTGGCAACTAATCTTGCCTTGTACATGCAAACTGATCCATTTGAATTTCTTTTAACTTTATATACCCATTTGGAACCAATTACCTTTTGATTCGATGAAATTGGAACCAAATCCCAAGTGTCCATCTCCTTCAATGCATCTATTTCTTCTTTCATGGATTTTTCCCAATTAGGATTTCCCTTTGCCTCTTCAAAGCTTGATGGTTCTTTTGAAATTGAATCTTTTTGCCAAGTAGATTGAATGCTTAGTAACAAATGTGGAATCATATCCATACCTTTCTAGTTGTTTCTTCTCTCTTGCTGATCTTCTAGGTGCTTGTTTGGAGCATTCTCCAACCGCTTGCATATTTGCTTTGCCTCTTGACTTCCATAGTTTCTAATGCTGTTCTTTTTCATCTTGGCCATAATTTGTGTCACTTCTTGGATCTTGGACTTGTGTATCAAGATTTCTTCCTAATTGATAAGAATTAGAATCAAGATCATATGGTAGAGTTACCTTTTATTTGTCTTCATTATACCAAGACCTCTGTTCTTCAAACACAAGATCTCTACTTGTAGTGAATTTCGTGGTTGAAGGATTATAGAACCTATAACCCATCTGAGTTGATTCATAGCCAATAAACACTGCCTTTGTTGCTCTTTCATCTAGCTTACCTCTTATTTGTGATGGTACATGAACATAAGCTGAACAACCAAACACCTTGCAATGCCCACAAATAGGTTTTCTTCCATTCCATGCTTCATAAGGAGTCATACCTTGAAGTGATTTGGATGGTAGTCTATTGACAAGGTACATAACAGTTGAAATAGCTTTTGCCCATAGATAATGTGGCAAGTTCTTCTCTTCAAGCATTGTTCTGGCTTATCCAACCAATGTCTTGTTTCTCCTCGTGGTGATTCCATTCAGTTGAGGAGAGTACATGGTATTCACTGTAACATAATCATGGTAGGAGATGGTTGAACCACACCCTAAGAGAGAGGATTAGGAAGTAATCCTCAACCATGGCTTTTGGGGCAAGTGGTTAGCCCATCACATTCCTAACCAAGAGGTTGTGAGTTCAATTCCTTACATTGGTATCAGAGCTTAGGAAGTAGGCTTGGGCAAGGTGGAATGATCCAATGGCCTCTAAAAAGAGGCCATTGGATCATTCCACCTTGCCCAAGCCTACTTCCTAGGCTCTGATACCAATGTAAGGAATTGAACTCACAACCTCTTGGTTAGGAATGTGATGGGCTAACCACTTGCCCCAAAAGCCATGGTTGAGGATTACTTCCTAATCCTCTCTCTTAGGGTGTGGTTCAACCATCTCCTACCATGATTATGTTACATTCTTCCCCCCTTGAACTCCCTCGGGAATGTACCCTGACCAGCTATGGGACTGGTAGGATGTACCTTGGATGGAACTTGATTGAGTACATCCTGCCAGTCCCATAGCTGGTCAGGGTACATCCTACCAGGGTACATCCAGGGTACATCCTACCAGTCCCATAGCTGGTCAGGGTACATTCCCGAGGGAGTTCAAGGGGGGAAGAATGTAACATAATCATGGTAGGAGATGGTTGAACCACACCCTAAGAGAGAGGATTAGGAAGTAATCCTCAACCATGGCTTTTGGGGCAAGTGGTTAGCCCATCACATTCCTAACCAAGAGGTTGTGAGTTCAATTCCTTACATTGGTATCAGAGCCTAGGAAGTAGGCTTGGGCAAGGTGGAATGATCCAATGGCCTCTAAAAAAGGCGCTTGGGCATCCTCCTTGTGAAAGGGTAGGAATTGTGGAAGGTGCGCGCGTCGATTTCAATGATGGACCTTACAATGATTGGGGTGTATCTCTCAATCCGTATGTCGGATT
Source organism: Ceratopteris richardii (assembly GCA_020310875.1). NCBI lineage: Eukaryota > Viridiplantae > Streptophyta > Polypodiopsida > Polypodiales > Pteridaceae > Ceratopteris > Ceratopteris richardii. Next base: position 44,180,420 of record CM035410.1, read on the forward strand.
GAGGCGTGTAATATACCGTTGGAAAGCTCTCGGAACGAGCTTTCCAATGAGCTAGCTTGGAAGTGTGAATTCCTTGGGAATCCTTGGGTGGCACTTGATTGAGTGTTCAAGATACCAAGCATGGGTGAGAACAAGGTTCAACACTGAGGTTGAGAACAAGGGCTCGAGACACCAAGGTTGCGAACAAGAAGGTTCAAGACACCGAGGTTGAGAGCAAGGGTTCAAGAGACCAAGGTTGCGAACAAGGTTCAAGAAACTATGTGAGGTTGAGGGACATCAATTCAAGGGCACCTAGGGGTTCAAGGGACTGATCACCGAGGCTAGAGGGATACAAGAGTAGATCATTGAGGACAATGATCAACCAAGGGGGAAAGAATGTAACATAATCCTGGTAGGAGATGGTTGAACCACACCCTAAGAGAGAGGATTAGGAAGTAATCCTCAACCATGGCTTTTGGGGCAAGTGGTTAGCCCATCACATTCCTAACCAAGAGGTTGTGAGTTCAATTCCTTACATTCACTTCCCTTTTGATACCTTTTTCCTGCAAGAACTCATCAAACTCTTTGGAGAAGTATTCTTCCCCTCCATCAGATATGAGCTTCTTGAGTGATCTACCTGTGTGATTCTCCACATGTGCTAGATACTTTTTGAAGTAATCAAACACTTCATTCTTACTTTTGATGAATATAGAATAGTCCATCTACTATGTTCATCAATAAATGAGCCATAATACCTTGATCCTACCAATGAAGGTTCTTTAATTGGTCCCTATACATCTTTATGTACTAAGTCTAGTAAGTTTTTGTGGATGTGGCCTTTGTGGTTGAATGGTTGTCTTTGTGCCTTCCCAATCAGACATGCATCACACCTATTGATCATGTGTTGCTTTGATATGTTAAGCAATCCTAGAACACTTTGATCCCTACATATATCCGTCAAGCTTCTTTCATTCACATGAGAAAGTCTCTTATGCCACACTTCAAGCTCAATTAGGGTTTGAGACCCAAAAGTGAATAGAGCTATGTTATTGGTTTCTCCTACTTCAAATGTAAAGAGCTTACCATGCTTCTCCTCTCTGGCTATCTTCTTGAAGCCTTGACATGGATATTTCACAAAAAATCCATGCTAGGTGACCCTAACTTGCAAGCCTTTTTCGACTATTTGGCCTGCACTTATTAGGTTTTTAGTGATAGTGGGTACATAGAGAACCTTACTCAGAATATTTGTCCTGCCATTCAAAGTTTTGACATTACCAATCTTCTCCACATTGTGCTTTGTGACATCGCCTATTTGAACTTCATGTCTATGCTTTGGACTTTCCAAATCAGATAGAAGAGCAATGTTGCCTACAACATGATTTGGACATCTTGAATCTATGTAGAACAAACGATCATCTTCTTTAGCTTCTTTGTGGCTTAGATTCATAAGAAGCAATGAGTCTTCAAGTGGTTGATCTTTTGAATAATTGTTGAATTCCCTTCTATTATAGCCTCTATTGTTATTGTTGAAGTTATGTCCACCTCTACCTCTATTGCCGCCATATCCACCTCTTCCAGTTCCAATCTGGGTCTTTCCATTGTCCGAACAATTCTGAGTGGTGTGGTTGGTCTTATTACAAATGGCAGAAGGTTGAACATTCTAAACTTTGGCTTTGTCATGATTCAGTCCTTTCTTCTTCCCTTTCCACTTGCTCTTGCTTGCGAAGTTGGCTTGGGAAGTCTCCTCTTCATCTTCTTCCTTCTTCTTGCCTTTTTGCTTCTTATCCTTCTAATTTGCATATAGAGCACTAGTTGAATCACCATGATAGGAGTTACCTTCCTTTATGCTATTATTGGCCTCTTGATTGAAGAATTTTTCAAGAAAGATGTCTGGAGTTTACACATCCATGATGAGATCATAAGCCATCATGAAGGATTGCCATTGCTTATCACTTCGAATCCCATTGAGAATCTACCTCATGATAGCCTCTTCTTCAATCAGCTCTGCGATGGATGCTTACTGATGCGCAACCTCCTTGACCTTGGTAACGAACTCCATGATGGTTTGTTTAGGTTTCTTCTTCATTTGGTTGAACTCATTCCAAAGATGATTCTTTCTTGCTTTGATACTAGTAGAAAAGAAAGTTTAAAGGGCATCCCAAGTCCCTTGAGATGTCTTCGATCTTCTAATATGTTGTAATAGAAAGTCATAGATAGAGTTTAGTATGTATGACCTTGCTTGAGCATCCCTTGTGCACCAAGTGTGAGCTTATCTGTCTCCTCTTGTGTAGGTCCTCCTTTGGATAGGCATAGCTTCATCACCTGCTACAATTCCATAAAGATTTCTACCTTGCAAATAGGCCTCCATTTTGATTTGCCAAGCTGCACAGTTGTCTCGATCAAGCTTCTTGATCATTGAGGGAAAGCCTTCACCCATCTTGATCTAGCTTTGATACCACTGAAAGAACTTGGAGAAGCTTGTAGGAGGTAGAAAAGTGAGTTGCGAAGCGACGAAGTTTGGTCTAGCCAACTGGCACAAGACCAACCCTTGAGATTATGGAGACTCAAATAGACCTTATAGGGATGCAATAATTGTAATAAAATGCTCTATGTACTTTGAAGCATCAAGGAGAAAGAGTCTTTACAAAATAGAAAGGTTTGCACATCGACTAGCTCAAAAAACTTACTCTCTTTGGAGGAGACAATGAACTTCAAATGCTCATAACGACCAGCATGATTACAATTAGAAACAATCCTATTATGGGAGTTATATACATAGGTTTGAGTGTATAGAATGCAAAAAAGTATAAGGAATAAGCAAAATATGCTATAGGAATGAACCAGACACTCAAAGGTGGTACTTCCTATTTTTCAGGAATATGTAGAGATTGATCCTGAGATAGAAAAACTGAGATTTCTCCTAATCTACTAAACCAAATCCTATGAAACTTTACATGAAAAAACTAGAAGCTAATAGCTTTTCAATGACCATATTTCATGCAATTAGGATCTTTGTAGAGAGAGCAACAGCCTCTGCAAGCTTACTGTTGGCAAAGAAGATGATGTAGAGAAATGGAGGAGCAAGACAATGATGGTCACAAGTGTATGTATATTGCTTCCATGTATTGCACAAGTGATTTGAAGTCTTTATATAGACTCTAGAAGTGATACAAGACTTTGATAAGTGAATTTTTAATTCAAATGAAGGTAGTAAGAGTTGTTGGAGGGAATCAATTCACTAACCTACAATCTAGGGAAAGTGAAGATCTAGTTTGATCTTTTTTTAGGTGATTGATTGAATGCAACTCAACCACCACAAATTCATGGAATTTGGGCTCTCTCTTTCTACTTTTACATGTGTAAAGTTCAAGGCTTTTACAATGGTAAAAGATCCATCAAAATTCTCTCAAAAAAATACAATAAATGAGCATAGGTAAAATAACTCTCCAACGGATATTCCTTTGACATAATCCAAACCATAGTTTTTGATGTAGATCAAATCCACCTCAAGCATAGTGTGAGATTGATGTTCCAACATCTCTAGAATGTGGTGGTTGTATAATCTTGCATTGGTATCAGAGCTTCTTGGTTGCGCATCCATGGAGACCATCATCATCTTCTCATTGTTTTTGAGCGTGTAAATTATCTTCTTTGGAGCTCTTTAGAGAAAAACGCTCAAGTAATTTTGTTTTCTTCCGAAGCTATTTAGAATAGCAAAATAGAATATTGTATTCAGCTGGAGTATTGTATTAAGCTACACCAAGGTGGGGAATTGAACCCATGACCTCCTTTTCCTTATAGTTCTATGTACCCAAGGAAGATAAAGACTAAGTATTTATTTTAGTCGCAAGGTCAACTAGAATTGATCAAGCTTGTCCATGATTATTCAAGAACTTGCAATTGGAACTACTATGAAGGTTTCCCAAGTATTGGCAATAAAATTCCCTTTGGGAATTATTCACTCAGGTTCCATTAATCCAATGGAAAATTGTGAAAAGAGTAAGCTGTTCCAAGTTTGAACAGAGTGAGGAAATTCCAATAATGTAGTCTGCAACCGTGAAGATGGTACTTAAGTCTATGGAAGGTAAAATATAAAGTTTACCTATCCTTAAATGGATTTTGGTACAAATCCAAAAAGCATGAGCGGATGCTTAAACTCAAGTAGTAGAGAGATTTCTATAAAGTCTCGGCCAAGATAGGTACCTAAAGCATCAGTAAGAAGGAATCTAAAGACAAGAAGTCAAAAGCTCTTGTCACTACAAATTGGTCAAGAATAAACCAATTGAACTTGAATCTGTGAAAATTCAAGTACTTGGAATTCGAACTGGTTTTCATTTGAAAAACCATAGCAAAGAGGAATGGGGATATTCTATTGAAGGTTTTCAAGTTCCTAAGGCAAAGCTCAAGATCGTGAATGATCATGTGAAGGGATCAAAACCTATAATATCAAGTTAGAGATAATGCCTGAAACTTCAAGCTTCTTGTCAAGAATTGAAGCGAGAAGGTTCTCTATCCAGAGATGTTTAGACTTTAGGATAAAATTCACTCACATGTCAATGTGAGTATAAAATAGGGTTGTATGTGACACTAAGTTTTATACTCGGATTGATGTAGGAAAGATGGTATGTGACATTGGACCATGAGATGATGATTATCTTTTAGTCTTAGAATAAATCTTGAAGTTAGATCTGATCCTCAAGAAAATGCAAACTTCAAAGAATAAGTTTAAATTCAAGAAGGATAAAATAATGATTTAAAGATACTTCAAGATCAAGGAAACAGAAGATAGGAAGTAAGTGACTTCCAAGATCTTCTTGAAACACTTCAAGATAAAGTGTTGATTTAGAAATATTTAATAAATTTCTAAACAAGTGGGATTTTGACATTGAAAAGATCCTTTCGACTAAGGAATAGACTGACTAAGTCAAGCACCAAGTTCCTAATGTAATTTGGAAAATTCAATCCTTTGGCTCAAAGCAATGCATAAGAATTGCATTCTCAGTAAGGACTCATAAAGATTGAATGTAGGGACGAACTTAGTCCCAAGTGAAGCATTATTTGAGAAAAAATGCATCAATAGAACCTCAGTGGGTTGACACACTGATGTTGAATACCACACTAGTATCTTGTGGTTAGATCATGTTTTGACTTGCTCTAAATCTTTTTGAGAATCTAGTTTATTTCTCTTAAAGATAGGAAAAATGTTTCAATATCTTATTGAAATAGATCATTGATAAGTTAAAGTATTGAGTCATCCAAAAATTAACTCCTCGTAAGTTTAATCTTTCGAAGTTTGAATTGGTTGTACAAAGTTTTAATTATTTCTTTTCGCTTTTCAAATCTTTTAACTCGCTCAAATAGGGTATCTGATTCTTTTCACAAAAGATGAGGGTTAGCAGTTTAGAACCAGGTAACTAAATTTAACATCCCAGATAGATTTTTTGTACAAGAACCTTTACAATCATCAAAAGATGATAAGACCAAGATTGACTTATTCATATGGATTTGCTTCCAGTTATTAGCATAACTCTCATGACTTTGTAGAGTACAATACACTCTAGAACAATGAAGTTAGAAATTGCTTATTAGGTTGACAATTCCAAGAACTTTTAACTCAAGTCTTTGAGAAAAGTTTCCTAAGTTGGAAAATTTTCATTTTGAATTCGAATTGGTCAAGCTATAGTATGGCTAACTCAAAGAAAATGGTAATCTTTCTCCTACAGTTTACATAGAATTTTTTAACTCATTAGAACAAAGTAGTCCTCTTGTTGGGTGAAAAAATCAAGCAACTATTGGATAGGAGTAAAACCATTGAACAAACATCCAAGTGAGATGTTTGGGACAACCAAACTTCAAGTTCTCCAAATCAAATTCAAGTGAATCAAAAGTTCTCAAAGTCTTGTGAGGGATAAGAATCACACCTTTGTTACTAAGTGCATGCACCAGTCTTGCCCAAAAATGGAACAATAATTTGAATCCACCTAGTTCACATGTTTGTGCCCATATCACACCTAGTAAAAACTGTGAACTACCCAGGGATGTTTTTAGATGCACCCTTATTATTCATTTACTACTTTGTACTTTGACCAATTTATCAAAGTGCAAAGCAAGATAGTGTTTTGAATCATTTGGGCAGGGATGCCACCACAGAGATGATATAGCTCTATTTTTGAGGACGAAAATATTTTCCAAGGGGGCAAAAATGTAATAAAGTAAGTCTATGATCCAAGGTTCTGGCCGGTTCAGATAGATCTGAAATCAGACACTATTTGGTCATCCGTGTGTATGACCAAAATCTTGATTCTAGACTTACTAGAAGGTCATTTACTCTTGAAACCAAGTGACCCACTTAGCCTAGTGGTTAAGTCTCATGGTTGTGAAGGAGGAGGTCTTGGGTTTAATCCCCATGGGGTACATGGGGAGATTATTTTGCCCAAAGAGATCTAGAGCCTTCTAGAAGCATCCACTTGAGTTAACTCAAGTTAAATGGGACACTTGGTGCACATGCAGTTACATGGCTGACACATGGATGGTTAGTATCCACCTGCTCGAGAAGGTAGTCCCTTGGAGAGAGCTATATATAGAGGCATTTGGTTGAGAGGAGAGTCATCTCTCTAGCACCTGGTGGTCATATAATCTTGCATATACACACATATACACATGCATATATAAACATAAATAATTAAAACATATAAATCATCAATAAAAATAAAATAACTATATGAAATTTACTAATACTCACAAAAGCATTTGGATGATCTTGCATGTACTCATTGAGATGTTGATATCCACAATGTGTAGCAAAATCGATTTCCTTTTTCATAGGATATCGACCATAATCCTTTTGTTGCATTGAAACAAATAAAAAAGATAAATGATTAGTGTTTTAACTAAAATAAAAAATATAGTTTCAATAATACATATAGTTACAAATGTAGCTACAAAATCATGATGGCCCATTTGGCCTAAGTGTGATGTATGACCCGACTCAACTCTATTCTTTGCAGTTGCCTGCATTTATTTAATGAAACAAAAAAACATAGATTAAATATAAAACATATGAGAATTATAGGTCACTATAATATAAACTATCAATTTGTGTACCTTCTTCTGAGGAAATGATTCTTGAAGACATAGCTGTCTGGAAAAATATTGCCAAATCTTAGGTGGTATGTTAAGTCTTCTCTTATTTTGTTCCACCATACAATATCTTCTATTATTTCAATCTCAAACAAAAAAAGAATCAGAATATATAAAAAACTTTAAATTTATAAACATGCATATACAAACACAAACACACACACACATACATAGTAAATACATACCCACACAGATACATATATACACACATATGCATGCATACACATACACATATACATATGCTTACACATACATACATACATACATACATGTACATATACATACATACATGCATACACATATACATGCATACACTTACACATACATACATACTCACACATACATGTATACACAAATACATGCATACACATATACATATATACATACACATACATAGTAAATACATACCCACACACATACATATATACACACACATACATGCATACACATACACATATACATACACTTACACATACATACATACACTTACATATACATACACACATACATGCATACACATACACATATGCATACACTTACACATACATACACACCCACACATACACATATACACACACATACATGTATACACACACATACATGCACACACATACATAACCACACACATACATATATACACACACATACATGCATAGACATACATATATACATACACTTACACATACATACCCACACATATACATACACATACACATATACATACATGCATACACATACATGCATACACATACACATACGCATACGCATACGCATACGCATACGCATACGCATACGCATACGCATACGCATACGCATACGCATACGCATACGCATACGCATACGCATACGCATACGCATACGCATACGCATACACATACGCATACGCATACGCATACGCATACGCATACGCATACGCATGGTGGTTGATAGGGGAAATCATGGAATGCTAAACATGGCTAAACCATTTCATGTATTCTAAAGAAGCTCAAAATCAATATCAAAGGATAAATTTAAGTGTGATTGTGCAACAAGGAAATTATGAATACAAAATATTTAACAAACCTAAATAGCATTAAAACAAAACTTGTACAAATGTAGAAGTAGTCAAAAAGTACAGGACAAAAGTGACAAGAAAATAGCAATTCTCTACCTATTTAGAAATGAATGAACTATATCCAACTAGATTGCTAGATGTTACATTTAACCAGGTCATTTAGAATGCCAAACTCTCTATAAAAGTGGTAGAGGGCGTCATTTTCAAATTTAAAAAGTCAAGAAAGTAGAAAATAACTCTTGCAACTAGAAAGCACATGTATCTGCAGCAACCTAGAAAGGCGAGCTCACTAAAGATGGAGTCCAAGAAGGAAAGCAAGAAACACAGGAGGTAACAAAATTATAGGAAAAAAAGATTCCCTAAAGACTCCTTTTAAAATTTGTATAAATGTAATTGATTTTTAGTAGCAAAGATCTATTGGTTTATTTATTGAAAAATATAGTGTTGAAGGTGAATGGCCATGGGATAAGAAAAAATGAGAATTTGATGTCCGACATCAACTTTTTGCATAAATTTGATGTTACACATTGCATTTATGTGTAAAGTCAATGTTGAGCACTGACTTCCCACATAAATTTGATGCTTGGCATCAAGTTCCCTTAATGTTGGAGATTGGTTTTATGTGAGAAGTCAATGTTGAGTATCAACTTTCACATAAACTCAATCCTTAGCATTGACTTTCCACATAAACTTAATCATTAACATTGAATTTATACAAGAAGTCAATGCCATGCCATTGAAATCCCAAAGACATATGATACTTGGAACTAAGGAATTCATACGAGGCATCATCTTTATGTGCCAAGGTTTTATAAAATAGCTTGGCTAGGCTAAATTTAATGTTAACATTAGGACATTTTGTAGTATTAAACAAGTTGATTGCTTAGTCTAGTGGTTAAGTTCATTGGATGGGAAGGAGGATGTCTTGGGAATCAATTCCCACAAGTGCCTTGGGTAGAGTATTTTGCCTAATGCCTCTCTAGAGACTTCTAGAAGCATCCACTCAAGTTAATGTGAGTTAACTTGAGTTTAGAGAGACCTACTCAAAAGGTAAGTGCACCTACCACTAGTGGGCTCCAATGGGAGGTCATAAACGAATGGTGGAGAATGAACATGTAAAAGGTGGCTCAACCATTTTAGTTATAAAGAGTGGTTGCGAGTCTAAAATTAGCTCTAGATACTCGAGAGGTCACGATTAGTCCCTAAGGCTATATAATGGCAAGTTGGGTGGAGAGTTAGAGGTCATTCTCTTGTGTGTGTGGAGGTTAGGTTCTAGGTTTCTTCAACATAAGTTGATAACTTGCATTACTTTCCACATAAATTCAATACCTAGAATTGATATTATGTAGGAATTGATGCTAGCCATTGCAGTTTCACATACAATTGATACCTTGCAATGACCTCATGCATATTCTCAATGTTTTCATCAACTTGCACATAAAAATGATGCCGTGTATCCTTGCTTAAAGTTGATGCCCCACATTGGATTTATGTAAGAAGTGGATCCTTGGCATTGATAAATTTTATTATGCATGAATTTGATGTTGAGCATCGATGTCTTGCATAAATTCAATCTCAGATATCATGGGACCCAACATTGCCTAAGATGTCTCCATAATAGGAATATAAAATTTAGAGATCCTAAATCGCATATTGATTAATGAATTCTATGCTAGAGATCGTATCCCTTTATTATTGATGCAAAGGAAACACACGTGATGCAAATAGCCAAGAAACGGCAATGTTCTCAACTCTATTATCATGTTTGATTGTGCTATATTTTAGTCCCTTTTTAATAAAAAAATTGATAATTTTTGAGTAAATTTGACATTCTATTATAAAGTGAACCCTAGTATTGGATATCTAGATTTGAATAGGTTGAGTGGGGAGAAGAGGAAGGATGATGAGATAAGGAAGCTAAAAATCAAGTCTATCGAAAAGGAGGCATCTAGCTTGAAGAAAGTAGATGTAGGAAAGAAGTGCAATGGAATGCCCTCAAAAGAATTTAAGGGAATTAGAATGGGGTGTGTAGTATTCTTCTTCAAAGAAGGATTTTTTTGAAAGTGTCCTGATAGTTTGGATGTGGAGCCATATCTAAGGTTGGCCCCTATAATTAGGGAAAAGTGACCAAAGTAAGCTACAATGAACTAGACCTAGATTATGTGATATTGATGGTGGATGCAAGTAAAGATACAATGAAGATAATCCTTTTGTAGATAAATCTTTTTCTGAGTGCATGTAGTCCAAAAGGCTTTGTATATCATATTAATGAAAATGTAAATATAATCATGATGACCCTTCCTTTTATCAAGGATTGTGATGCTGAGAATGTAGATGAAAATGTGGTGATCAAGGAGCCAAAGTTAAAACATAATATTCAAAAAATTCAATGAAGAGACAATTGACTAAGGTCTCTAGTGAAACCATAAACCTGTCTCCATAGGAATGGCAATAGGTTTTTAGTCTTCAAGGCCAAAATGCTGCAATAATGTGTCAATATATTTTGTTTGACACAAAGCTATTCCACCATCAACTTGCGTAAACTGAATGCCCAAATAATGATGCAACTGTCCCAAATCTGACATCTCAAATGAGGCATGCAAATCAGCCTTAAAATCAGCAATATGCTTCTCATGAGGAACAATGAGCAGCATGTCATCAACATAGACAACAATGATCAAAAGCACATCATTTACAACCTTAACATGTAAGGTGCTCTCACTTGAACTGTTCCCAAAACCATGTGTAATCAAGTAGGCATGGAGAAGCTTGTAGGAGGTAGAAAAGTGCGTTGCAAAGCGATGAAGTCTGGTCCAGCCAATCGGCACAAGAAAAGCCCTTGAGCTTTTGGAGACTCAAATAGACCTTATACACGTGTTATAAGTGCAATAAAATGCACTATGTACTTTGGAGCATCAAGGAGAAAGAGTTGATACAAAACAGATAGGTTCGCACATCGACTAGCTCAAAAAACTTACTATCTTTGGAAGAGATAATGAACTTCAAATGCTCATAGCGATCAACGTGATTACAATTAGAAAAAATCCTTTTATGGGAGTGATACACATAGGGTTGAGTGTATAGAATGCTCAAAATTATAAGGAATAAGCAAAATATTCTATAGGAATGAATCAAACACTCAATGATGGTACTTCCTATTTTTCAGGAATATGCAAAGATTGATCCCAAGACAGAAAAACTGAGATTTCTCCCAATATACTAAACAAATGCTATGAAAATTTACAGGTAATACCTTTCCAATGAGCCATCTTTCATCCAATTTGGAGCTCTGTAGAGAGAACAACAACCTCTGCAAGCTTACTATTGGTGAAGAAGATGATGTAGAGAAATGAAGGAGCAAGACAATGATGGTCACGTGTATGTATATTGCTTCCATGTATTTTACAAGTGATTTGAAGTCTTTATATAGACTCTAAGTGATCCACGACTTCTACAAGCGGATTTTGAATTCAAATGAAGGCGGTAAGAGTTGTTGGAGGGAATTAATTTACTGAATCAAATACATTCCTTCATCTGTGTATATCACTTGCACACCTAGGAAACATGTGAGCTCACCTAAGTCACTGATTTTGAACTCCTTTTGCATGTGTCTTTTGATCCTTTGAATTCCACTTAGATCGTCACTTGTCATAGTAATATCATCTACATATACACATAGATAGATAACCTCATTGTGATCCATTTTGATGAATAGCAAAGGATCTGAGCTATTAGCTTCAAACCCTTGATCTTGAAGGTATGTAACCAACCTATAATTCCAAGCTCCTTGTTTCAATCTATACAATGCTTTCTTAAGTCTGCAAACATAAGATAGATGATTAGGGTTTTCAAGACCTAGTGGTTGTGACATGTATACCTCTTCACTTATCCAACCATTTAGAAATGCATTTTTCACACAAGTTGGAGGAGTCTGCGATTCCTTGCAGCAGCTACACTTATCAATGTTCTGATTGTAGTCATCTTTGCAATTGGTGAGAATGTTTCCTCATAGTTTATACCATGAGTTTGAGAGCATCCTTTGGCAACTAATCTTGCCTTGTACATGCAAACTGATCCATTTGAATTTCTTTTAACTTTATATACCCATTTGGAACCAATTACCTTTTGATTCGATGAAATTGGAACCAAATCCCAAGTGTCCATCTCCTTCAATGCATCTATTTCTTCTTTCATGGATTTTTCCCAATTAGGATTTCCCTTTGCCTCTTCAAAGCTTGATGGTTCTTTTGAAATTGAATCTTTTTGCCAAGTAGATTGAATGCTTAGTAACAAATGTGGAATCATATCCATACCTTTCTAGTTGTTTCTTCTCTCTTGCTGATCTTCTAGGTGCTTGTTTGGAGCATTCTCCAACCGCTTGCATATTTGCTTTGCCTCTTGACTTCCATAGTTTCTAATGCTGTTCTTTTTCATCTTGGCCATAATTTGTGTCACTTCTTGGATCTTGGACTTGTGTATCAAGATTTCTTCCTAATTGATAAGAATTAGAATCAAGATCATATGGTAGAGTTACCTTTTATTTGTCTTCATTATACCAAGACCTCTGTTCTTCAAACACAAGATCTCTACTTGTAGTGAATTTCGTGGTTGAAGGATTATAGAACCTATAACCCATCTGAGTTGATTCATAGCCAATAAACACTGCCTTTGTTGCTCTTTCATCTAGCTTACCTCTTATTTGTGATGGTACATGAACATAAGCTGAACAACCAAACACCTTGCAATGCCCACAAATAGGTTTTCTTCCATTCCATGCTTCATAAGGAGTCATACCTTGAAGTGATTTGGATGGTAGTCTATTGACAAGGTACATAACAGTTGAAATAGCTTTTGCCCATAGATAATGTGGCAAGTTCTTCTCTTCAAGCATTGTTCTGGCTTATCCAACCAATGTCTTGTTTCTCCTCGTGGTGATTCCATTCAGTTGAGGAGAGTACATGGTATTCACTTCCCTTTTGATACCTTTTTCCTGCAAGAACTCATCAAACTCTTTGGAGAAGTATTCTTCCCCTCCATCAGATATGAGCTTCTTGAGTGATCTACCTGTGTGATTCTCCACATGTGCTAGATACTTTTTGAAGTAATCAAACACTTCATTCTTACTTTTGATGAATATAGAATAGTCCATCTACTATGTTCATCAATAAATGAGCCATAATACCTTGATCCTACCAATGAAGGTTCTTTAATTGGTCCCTATACATCTTTATGTACTAAGTCTAGTAAGTTTTTGTGGATGTGGCCTTTGTGGTTGAATGGTTGTCTTTGTGCCTTCCCAATCAGACATGCATCACACCTATTGATCATGTGTTGCTTTGATATGTTAAGCAATCCTAGAACACTTTGATCCCTACATATATCCGTCAAGCTTCTTTCATTCACATGAGAAAGTCTCTTATGCCACACTTCAAGCTCAATTAGGGTTTGAGACCCAAAAGTGAATAGAGCTATGTTATTGGTTTCTCCTACTTCAAATGTAAAGAGCTTACCATGCTTCTCCTCTCTGGCTATCTTCTTGAAGCCTTGACATGGATATTTCACAAAAAATCCATGCTAGGTGACCCTAACTTGCAAGCCTTTTTCGACTATTTGGCCTGCACTTATTAGGTTTTTAGTGATAGTGGGTACATAGAGAACCTTACTCAGAATATTTGTCCTGCCATTCAAAGTTTTGACATTACCAATCTTCTCCACATTGTGCTTTGTGACATCGCCTATTTGAACTTCATGTCTATGCTTTGGACTTTCCAAATCAGATAGAAGAGCAATGTTGCCTACAACATGATTTGGACATCTTGAATCTATGTAGAACAAACGATCATCTTCTTTAGCTTCTTTGTGGCTTAGATTCATAAGAAGCAATGAGTCTTCAAGTGGTTGATCTTTTGAATAATTGTTGAATTCCCTTCTATTATAGCCTCTATTGTTATTGTTGAAGTTATGTCCACCTCTACCTCTATTGCCGCCATATCCACCTCTTCCAGTTCCAATCTGGGTCTTTCCATTGTCCGAACAATTCTGAGTGGTGTGGTTGGTCTTATTACAAATGGCAGAAGGTTGAACATTCTAAACTTTGGCTTTGTCATGATTCAGTCCTTTCTTCTTCCCTTTCCACTTGCTCTTGCTTGCGAAGTTGGCTTGGGAAGTCTCCTCTTCATCTTCTTCCTTCTTCTTGCCTTTTTGCTTCTTATCCTTCTAATTTGCATATAGAGCACTAGTTGAATCACCATGATAGGAGTTACCTTCCTTTATGCTATTATTGGCCTCTTGATTGAAGAATTTTTCAAGAAAGATGTCTGGAGTTTACACATCCATGATGAGATCATAAGCCATCATGAAGGATTGCCATTGCTTATCACTTCGAATCCCATTGAGAATCTGCCTCATGATAGCCTCTTCTTCAATCAGCTCTGCGATGGATGCTTACTGATGCGCAACCTCCTTGACCTTGGTAACGAACTCCATGATGGTTTGTTTAGGTTTCTTCTTCATTTGGTTGAACTCATTCCAAAGATGATTCTTTCTTGCTTTGATACTAGTAGAAAAGAAAGTTTAAAGGGCATCCCAAGTCCCTTGAGATGTCTTCGATCTTCTAATATGTTGTAATAGAAAGTCATAGATAGAGTTTAGTATGTATGACCTTGCTTGAGCATCCCTTGTGCACCAAGTGTGAGCTTATCTGTCTCCTCTTGTGTAGGTCCTCCTTTGGATAGGCATAGCTTCATCACCTGCTACAATTCCATAAAGATTTCTACCTTGCAAATAGGCCTCCATTTTGATTTGCCAAGCTGCACAGTTGTCTCGATCAAGCTTCTTGATCATTGAGGGAAAGCCTTCACCCATCTTGATCTAGCTTTGATACCACTGAAAGAACTTGGAGAAGCTTGTAGGAGGTAGAAAAGTGAGTTGCGAAGCGACGAAGTTTGGTCTAGCCAACTGGCACAAGACCAACCCTTGAGATTATGGAGACTCAAATAGACCTTATAGGGATGCAATAATTGTAATAAAATGCTCTATGTACTTTGAAGCATCAAGGAGAAAGAGTCTTTACAAAATAGAAAGGTTTGCACATCGACTAGCTCAAAAAACTTACTCTCTTTGGAGGAGACAATGAACTTCAAATGCTCATAACGACCAGCATGATTACAATTAGAAACAATCCTATTATGGGAGTTATATACATAGGTTTGAGTGTATAGAATGCAAAAAAGTATAAGGAATAAGCAAAATATGCTATAGGAATGAACCAGACACTCAAAGGTGGTACTTCCTATTTTTCAGGAATATGTAGAGATTGATCCTGAGATAGAAAAACTGAGATTTCTCCTAATCTACTAAACCAAATCCTATGAAACTTTACATGAAAAAACTAGAAGCTAATAGCTTTTCAATGACCATATTTCATGCAATTGGGATCTTTGTAGAGAGAGCAACAGCCTCTGCAAGCTTACTGTTGGCAAAGAAGATGATGTAGAGAAATGGAGGAGCAAGACAATGATGGTCACAAGTGTATGTATATTGCTTCCATGTATTGCACAAGTGATTTGAAGTCTTTATATAGACTCTAGAAGTGATACAAGACTTTGATAAGTGAATTTTTAATTCAAATGAAGGTAGTAAGAGTTGTTGGAGGGAATCAATTCACTAACCTATAATCTAGGGAAAGTGAAGATCTAGTTTGATCTACTTTTAGGTGATTGATTGAATGCAACTCAACCACCACAAATTCATGGAATTTGGGCTCTCTCTTTCTACTTTTACATGTGTAAAGTTCAAGGCTTTTACAATGGTAAAAGATCCATCAAAATTCTCTCAAAAAAATACAATAAATGAGCATAGGTAAAATAACTCTCCAATGGATATTCCTTTGACATAATCCAAACCATAGTTTTTGATGTAGATCAAATCCACCTCAAGCATAGTGTGAGATTGATGTTCCAACATCTCTAGAATGTGGTGGTTGTATAATCTTGCATTGGTGTCAGAGCTTCTTGGTTGCGCATCCATGGAGACCATCATCATCTTCTCATTGTTTTTGAGCGTGTAAATTATCTTCTTTGGAGCTCTTTAGAGAAAAACGCTCAAGTAATTTTGTTTTCTTCCAAAGCTATTTAGAATAGCAAAATAGAATATTGTATTCAGCTGGAGTATTGTATTAAGCTACACCAAGGTGGGGAATTGAACCCATGACCTCCTTTTCCTTATAGTTCTATGTACCCAAGGAAGATAAAGACTAAGTATTTATTTTAGTCGCAAGGTCAACTAGAATTGATCAAGCTTGTCCATGATTATTCAAGAACTTGCAATTGGAACTACTATGAAGGTTTCCCAAGTATTGGCAATAAAATTCCCTTTGGGAATTATTCACTCAGGTTCCATTAATCCAATGGAAAATTGTGAAAAGAGTAAGCTGTTCCAAGTTTGAACAGAGTGAGGAAATTCCAATAATGTAGTCTGCAACCGTGAAGATGGTACTTAAGTCTATGGAAGGTAAAATATAAAGTTTACCTATCCTTAAATGGATTTTGGTACAAATCCAAAAAGCATGAGCGGATGCTTAAACTCAAGTAGTAGAGAGATTTCTATAAAGTCTCGGCCAAGATAGGTACCTAAAGCATCAGTAAGATTCTAAAGGTATACCTCAAGTCCTATTTGTGATATAACCTAAAGGTATATCAAAGATTCTTAGCTTTGGAATCTGAGAGGCATAAGTGTATGCTTGGACTTGAGAAAGATCTCTAAAAATCCTGCAGGTAAGCAAAGAAGCTTAAAGATAGTTAAAGAGATCTTAAAGATAAAGACTAAGTCTTTATTTTTATCGCAAGATCAACCAGACTTGATCAATCTTGGCCATGATTGTCCAAGTAATGTGCGATTAGAACTACTTTGTAGATTGCCCCAGTATTGGCAATAAAATTCCTTTTGGGAATTATTCACTCAGGTTCCATTTATTCGATGGAAAACTGTGAAAAAGAGTAAGCTGTTCCAAGTCTCAACAGAGTAAAGAAATTCCAAGAATGTAGTCTGCAACCGTAAAGACGGTAATTAAGTCTATGGAAGGTAAAACTTAATGTTTGCCTATCCTTAAAGGGATTTTGGTACAAATCCAGAAAGCATGAGCGGATGCCTAAGACTTAAGCAGTAAAGAGATTCCTAAATAAAGTCCCCGGGGTAGGTACCTAAAAGCATTAGTAAAGAAAGGAATCTAAAGACAAGAAGTCAAAAGCTCTTGTCGCTACAAAATTGGTCAAGGGAAAATCAATTGAACTTGAATTTGAGAAAATTCAAGTACTTGGAATTCTGATTGGTTTTCATTTGAAAACCCTAGTAAAAAAATTGATATTCTGTCAAAGAGGTTTTCAAGTTTCCAAGGCAAAGCACATGATTCTGAGGTGATCATGCGAAGGAATCAAAACCTAGGAAAATCTAGTGAGAGGTAATGCCTGAAACTTCCAATTCTTGTAAAGAATTGAAGAAATAAGGTACTCTATCAAGAGATGTTTAGACTTTAGGATAAGAATCACCCACACATTAATGTGAATATAAAATAGGGTGGTATGGGACACCAAATTTTATACTCAGATTGATGTAGGAAAGATGGAATGGGACATCGGACCGTGGGATGATGATTATCTTTTAGTCCTAGTTTGGATTTTGAAGTTAGGTTTCATCCTCAAGGGAATTAAGACTTCAAGGAAAAGTTTAATTCGTAAAGGATGAAAGTAGTATCTTACGATACTTCAAGGTAACTTCAAGATTAAGGAAACTGAAGATATGAAGTAAGTAACTTCCAAGATCTTCTAAGAACACTTCAAGCTTAAGTGTTATTGATCAGAAATATTTGATAAATTTTTGAAAGAAGTTGGACTTTGATTTTGAGTTGATCTTTTCAACTTAAGATTTAATTGACTAAGTCAAGCATCAAGTTCCTAGTGTAACTTGATAAATTCACTCTTTCGACTCAAAGAAATGCACAAGAATTGCATTCACGATTAGGAGTCAAAAAGACTGAATGTGACATGAACTTAGTCTCAAGTGAAGCATTATTTGAAAACTAAACTCATCAATAGAACCTCAGTGGGTCGACACACTGATGTTGGTTACCACACTAGTATCTTGTGGTTGGATGATGTTTTTGATTTTCTTTGTATCTTTCTGAGAATCCAGCTTATTTCTCTGAAAGATAAAGACAATGCTTCAATATCTTGTTGAAATAGATCTTTGAAAAGTAAAAGTCCTGAGTCATCTAGTCTTTGACTCATAGCAAGTTTATGTATGTGTGAAGTTTGAATTGCTTGTACAAAGTCTTAGTTATCTCTTTCCGCTTTCCAAATCTTTTGGAATTGACTCAGATATGGTATCTGATTCCTTTTGCAAAAGACCAGGGATAGCCGGTTAGAATTAGATAACTAACTTGAACATCCTAGATAGATGTTATGTACAAGAACCTTTTCAATCTTCAAAAGATGATAAGTCTAAGTAGACTTATTCATTTGAGTTTGCTTCAAGTTATAGCATAAAAGATTTCCTAGAGTCCAGTATACTCTAGAATAGAGAAGTTAGGAATTGCTCATCAGATTGACAATTCCCAAGAACTTTCAGTTAAAGTCTTTGAGAAAAGTGTCCTAAGTTGGACAAATTTTCATTTTGAATTTGAATTGGTGAAGTTAGTATGGTTGATTCCACCGAAATGGTAAACTTTCTCCTACAGTTTACATAGGACTTTTTCAACTCATTGGGACAAAGTAGTCCTCTAGTCGGGTGAAAAAAATCAAGTAACTGTTAGATAAAAGTAAACCATTGAACAGACATCTAAAGTTAGATGTATGGGACAACCACACTTCAAGTTCTCCAAAACAAATTCAAGTGAATCAAGAATTCTTAAAGTCTTGCAAGGGATAAGAATCTCACCTTCATTACTAAGTTCATGCACCAGACATGCCCAGAAATGGACTAGTAATTTGAATCCACCTAATTCACATGTTTGTGCCTAGATCACACATCCAGAAACTGTGAATTAGCCAGGGATATGTGTTTAGATCCACCTTTATTATTCATTCACTATTTTGTACTTTGACTAGTTTATCAAAGTGCAAAGCGAGATAGTGTTTAGAATCATTTGGGCAAGGATGCCACCACAGAGATGAGACATGTTCTTCCAGTTCTAGAACATGACCATGTTCTTCCAGTTTTAGAACATGAGGCTCGGGGGTTGCCTACAGTATGTATATAGCTCTATTTTCGAGGACGAAAATATTTTCCAAGGGGGGAAGAATGTAATAAAGTAAGTCTATGATCCAAGGGTCTGGCCGGTTCAGACAGATCTGAAATCGGACACCGTTTGGTCATCCGTGTGTATGACCAAAGATCTCGAGTTTTAGACTTACTAGGAGGTCTTGTGCTCTTGTGAACAAGTGATCCACTTAGCTTAGTGGTTAAGTCTCAAGGATGTGAAGGAGGAGGTCTTGGGTTCAACCCCCATGGGGTACATGGGGAGAGTGTTTTGCCCAAAGAGCTCTAGAGCCTTCTAGAAGCATCCACTTGAGTTAACTCGAGTTAACTGGGACACTTAAGACAAGAAGTCAAAAGCTCTTGTCACTACAAATTGGTCAAGAATAAACCAATTGAACTTGAATCTGTGAAAATTCAAGTACTTGGAATTCGAACTGGTTTTCATTTGAAAAACCATAGCAAAGAGGAATGGGGATATTCTATTGAAGGTTTTCAAGTTCCTAAGGCAAAGCTCAAGATCGTGAATGATCATGTGAAGGGATCAAAACCTATAATATCAAGTTAGAGATAATGCCTGAAACTTCAAGCTTCTTGTCAAGAATTGAAGCGAGAAGGTTCTCTATCCAGAGATGTTTAGACTTTAGGATAAAATTCACTCACATGTCAATGTGAGTATAAAATAGGGTTGTATGTGACACTAAGTTTTATACTCGGATTGATGTAGGAAAGATGGTATGTGACATTGGACCATGAGATGATGATTATCTTTTAGTCTTAGAATAAATCTTGAAGTTAGATCTGATCCTCAAGAAAATGCAAACTTCAAAGAATAAGTTTAAATTCAAGAAGGATAAAATAATGATTTAAAGATACTTCAAGATCAAGGAAACAGAAGATAGGAAGTAAGTGACTTCCAAGATCTTCTTGAAACACTTCAAGATAAAGTGTTGATTTAGAAATATTTAATAAATTTCTAAACAAGTGGGATTTTGACATTGAAAAGATCCTTTCGACTAAGGAATAGACTGACTAAGTCAAGCACCAAGTTCCTAATGTAATTTGGAAAATTCAATCCTTTGGCTCAAAGCAATGCATAAGAATTGCATTCTCAGTAAGGACTCATAAAGATTGAATGTAGGGACGAACTTAGTCCCAAGTGAAGCATTATTTGAGAAAAAATGCATCAATAGAACCTCAGTGGGTTGACACACTGATGTTGAATACCACACTAGTATCTTGTGGTTAGATCATGTTTTGACTTGCTCTAAATCTTTTTGAGAATCTAGTTTATTTCTCTTAAAGATAGGAAAAATGTTTCAATATCTTATTGAAATAGATCATTGATAAGTTAAAGTATTGAGTCATCCAAAAATTAACTCCTCGTAAGTTTAATCTTTCGAAGTTTGAATTGGTTGTACAAAGTTTTAATTATTTCTTTTCGCTTTTCAAATCTTTTAACTCGCTCAAATAGGGTATCTGATTCTTTTCACAAAAGATGAGGGTTAGCAGTTTAGAACCAGGTAACTAAATTTAACATCCCAGATAGATTTTTTGTACAAGAACCTTTACAATCATCAAAAGATGATAAGACCAAGATTGACTTATTCATATGGATTTGCTTCCAGTTATTAGCATAACTCTCATGACTTTGTAGAGTACAATACACTCTAGAACAATGAAGTTAGAAATTGCTTATTAGGTTGACAATTCCAAGAACTTTTAACTCAAGTCTTTGAGAAAAGTTTCCTAAGTTGGAAAATTTTCATTTTGAATTCGAATTGGTCAAGCTATAGTATGGCTAACTCAAAGAAAATGGTAATCTTTCTCCTACAGTTTACATAGAATTTTTTAACTCATTAGAACAAAGTAGTCCTCTTGTTGGGTGAAAAAATCAAGCAACTATTGGATAGGAGTAAAACCATTGAACAAACATCCAAGTGAGATGTTTGGGACAACCAAACTTCAAGTTCTCCAAATCAAATTCAAGTGAATCAAAAGTTCTCAAAGTCTTGTGAGGGATAAGAATCACACCTTTGTTACTAAGTGCATGCACCAGTCTTGCCCAAAAATGGAACAATAATTTGAATCCACCTAGTTCACATGTTTGTGCCCATATCACACCTAGTAAAAACTGTGAACTACCCAGGGATGTTTTTAGATGCACCCTTATTATTCATTTACTACTTTGTACTTTGACCAATTTATCAAAGTGCAAAGCAAGATAGTGTTTTGAATCATTTGGGCAGGGATGCCACCACAGAGATGATATAGCTCTATTTTTGAGGACGAAAATATTTTCCAAGGGGGCAAAAATGTAATAAAGTAAGTCTATGATCCAAGGTTCTGGCCGGTTCAGATAGATCTGAAATCAGACACTATTTGGTCACCCGTGTGTATGACCAAAATCTTGATTCTAGACTTACTAGAAGGTCATTTACTCTTGAAACCAAGTGACCCACTTAGCCTAGTGGTTAAGTCTCATGGTTGTGAAGGAGGAGGTCTTGGGTTTAATCCCCATGGGGTACATGGGGAGATTATTTTGCCCAAAGAGATCTAGAGCCTTCTAGAAGCATCCACTTGAGTTAACTCAAGTTAAATGGGACACTTGGTGCACATGCAGTTACATGGCTGACACATGGATGGTTAGTATCCACCTGCTCGAGAAGGTAGTCCCTTGGAGAGAGCTATATATAGAGGCATTTGGTTGAGAGGAGAGTCATCTCTCTAGCACCTGGTGGTCATATAATCTTGCATATACACACATATACACATGCATATATAAACATAAATAATTAAAACATATAAATCATCAATAAAAATAAAATAACTATATGAAATTTACTAATACTCACAAAAGCATTTGGATGATCTTGCATGTACTCATTGAGATGTTGATATCCACAATGTGTAGCAAAATCGATTTCCTTTTTCATAGGATATCGACCATAATCCTTTTGTTGCATTGAAACAAATAAAAAAGATAAATGATTAGTGTTTTAACTAAAATAAAAAATATAGTTTCAATAATACATATAGTTACAAATGTAGCTACAAAATCATGATGGCCCATTTGGCCTAAGTGTGATGTATGACCCGACTCAACTCTATTCTTTGCAGTTGCCTGCATTTATTTAATGAAACAAAAAAACATAGATTAAATATAAAACATATGAGAATTATAGGTCACTATAATATAAACTATCAATTTGTGTACCTTCTTCTGAGGAAATGATTCTTGAAGACATAGCTGTCTGGAAAAATATTGCCAAATCTTAGGTGGTATGTTAAGTCTTCTCTTATTTTGTTCCACCATACAATATCTTCTATTATTTCAATCTCAAACAAAAAAAGAATCAGAATATATAAAAAACTTTAAATTTATAAACATGCATATACAAACACAAACACACACACACATACATAGTAAATACATACCCACACAGATACATATATACACACATATGCATGCATACACATACACATATACATATGCTTACACATACATACATACATACATACATGTACATATACATACATACATGCATACACATATACATGCATACACTTACACATACATACATACTCACACATACATGTATACACAAATACATGCATACACATATACATATATACATACACATACATAGTAAATACATACCCACACACATACATATATACACACACATACATGCATACACATACACATATACATACACTTACACATACATACATACACTTACATATACATACACACATACATGCATACACATACACATATGCATACACTTACACATACATACACACCCACACATACACATATACACACACATACATGTATACACACACATACATGCACACACATACATAACCACACACATACATATATACACACACATACATGCATAGACATACATATATACATACACTTACACATACATACCCACACATATACATACACATACACATATACATACATGCATACACATACATGCATACACATACACATACGCATACGCATACGCATACGCATACGCATACGCATACGCATACGCATACGCATACGCATACGCATACGCATACGCATACGCATACGCATACGCATACGCATACGCATACGCATACGCATACGCATACGCATACGCATACGCATACGCATACGCATACGCATACGCATACGCATACGCATACGCATACGCATACGCATACGCATGCGCATGCACATGCACATGCACATGCACATGCACATGCACATGCACATGCACATGCACATGCACATGCACATGCACATGCACATGCACATGCACATGCACATGCACATGCACATGCACATGCACATGCACATGCACATGCACATGCACATGCACATGCACATGCACATGCACATGCACATGCACATGCACATGCACATGCACATGCACATGCACATGCACATGCACATACACATACACATACAGATACACATACACATACACATACACATACACATGCACATACACATACACTTACACATACACATACACATACACATACACATACACATACACTTACACATACACTTACACGTACATACATATCCACACATACACATACACACACATACATGCATACAAATACACATATACATACATACACATACATAGCAAATACATACGCACACACATACATATATACACACACATACATGCATACACATACACATATACATACATACATACACTTATATATACATACATACACACATACATGCATACACATACACATGCATACACATACACATATACATACATACATACATACACTTATATATACATACATACACACACATACATGCATACACATACACATGCATACACATACACATACATACACTTACACATACATGCATGCCCACACATACACATATACACACACATACATGCATACACATACACATATACATATATATATATACACACACATACATGCATACACATACACATATACATACATAGTAAATACATAACCACACACATACATATATACACACACACATACATGCATACACATACATATATACATACACTTATACATAGATACCCACACATATACATACACAAACACATATACATACATGCATACATATACACATACACATACACATACACATACACATACACATACACATACACATACACATACACATACACATACACATACATACATATCCACACATACACATACAAACACATACATGCATACACATACATATATACATACATACAAATACATAGTAAATACATATGCATACACATACATATATACACACATACATAATAAAGGCATGCATACACATACCCACACATATATATACACACATAAATAATAAATACATGCACACATACACATATGCATACATACATCCACATATACATACATACATACACACGTCATACATTTATAGTTTTGTATGCGTATTTATATGTTAGAATGTGTATTTGTGTATATGTGAATATGTGTGTATGTGTAAATGTTTATATGTGAATGTGTATGTATTTAAATAATGAGATTATTAATATCTAGTACCTTTATTTGCTACACCATCAGATTTTGATCAATCAGAGGGAACTCCACCACCGTCTCCTAACATTGCAAGGACTACTTATTGTAAGTATATCAAAATTTTAATTCTAATATTTGATAGATACATACATGATTGATATATGTTTTTTTATTGTGATATTATAATCAGATTCTCATCAATCAGAGGGTACTCCACCACCTCTTGTCCATGCAACCACATCTTCACATGTGTCCGATCCGATAAGAATTATGATGATTTTTGCTATCAAGGTAGAGTATGGTAGTTTTGAGTGTGCATTACCTCTTGTGCAACTTTTCAACATATTGATTCTAGATGGCCTGATTTTGCACAAGAGCCACGTAATCTAAAGTTAGGAGTTTCATTAGATGGGGTTAATCCATTTTTGATGAAATCTAGTAAATGGTAAACATGGCTTGCGGTAGTCATTAACTACAATCTCTCGCCATACCTTAGCATTAAAAAGGAACATTTAATGCTCTCACTTTTAATCCCAAGAAAAAGACAAGTTGAAGACATGAATATATATCTTGCTCTCCTCATTGACGATCTCCAAGATTTATGGAGAGGTATTAATGTCATTGATGTATCGAAAAGCATTAATTAAAGACACATTATGGTTTGTAGAATTGTGGCTTGGACTATACACAATTTTCTAGGACATGGTGTCTGTTCAGGTAATGATGTAATTTTTTATTTAATATGTATACAATTGTATGTGAGTTAATCTAATTATGTTTTTATGGTTTTCATGATGCAAGAATATCTACTAAGGGATATAAGGCTTGTCCTTATTGTGATGATTGCTTGTGATCAATTTATAGTAAGAATCTCAATAAAAATATTTATATTCGACATCAATGGTTCTTGCTTGATGATCATCCATTAAGATACAAAAGAGAAACGTTACATTTTAATGGAAAGATTGAAACACATCAATGTCCAAAACCAATGACACCTATGGATTGGTATAAAAAATGGACAGATAGGCCTCTTATAGATCTTGAATCCAAAATCTTTAGTGACGATGAAGATGATGAGAATGTAAAGATTAGAGGTAAAGGAAAATTGGTGCTAGTGGAGTATAGGAGAGAGTTAATATGGTATTCTTTGGAGTATAGGAGAGAGTTAAAGGTCTATCATCTTCTTGATCCTATGCATATATGTAATAATATTGTTTATTCATTATGGCAACATCATCTTGGATTAAAAGACACAATAGTATCAAGAAATAATTTAAAGGAACAAGACTCAAAACCAAATTTATGGCCAATCTTTGATAGAAATCGATAAGAAACAACTTATGCACCTACTCCTTGGATACTTACAACAAAAGAGATAAAAACTATCAACCATAGGATTCAATCAATTCGAACACCTACAGGATATGGAGCATCTTTCCAAAACATGTTTTCTATGGATGATAGGATCTTATCTGGGTTAAAGACACATGATTGGCATAACTTTCTGAAGCACATTCTACCTCTAGTTATTGATGGATGTACAATGAAAGGAGTATGAGACATGTTCTATCATCCTAGATCGCTTATAAGGTAATTATCATACTTTTATAGTTAATATATAAGACTATTTATTGTCTTTTATTTATAAAATAATTTCTTTATAATTTGATTTATGATAAAAATAGGTGGATTACATCAAAAGAGATTGACAAAGACTTGATGCCACAAAAGAAATATCAATGCAGGAAGCTATTATGTTTGATAGAGAAAGAGCTTCCACCATCATTTTTTGATATTCAAGTTCATTTATTAGTCCATCTTGTGGATGAAATAGAGATTGTAGATGTTTTAAATATTCGATGGATGTTTTGGGTCGAGTGATTTATGGGAATATTAAAAGGTTATGTATGACAAAAAGCAAAACTAGAAGGATCTATGGCAAAGTGATGGATTCTTGAGGAGTTCATGTACTATGTCAGTGAATACGGTTAAAGAGTTCACGCTGAATCTCTACATCATGGACCAACGAATCTTCTTCAAAAATAACAGATGAGGTATTATCAGGTAAGGGAGTTCCATTTCAATTTACATTACAAGAAAAAGTGATGTTTCTACTTTTATAGCATATAATAGTGAATGCATGCAAGCCTTCGTTAGCAAGTATGAACAGGAACTTCAAAATTTCCAAAGTAAAAGACGGAGAAACAAAAGATATAGACCTAATCTCAATGGTAATGAGAACACAAATATATCTTCTTTCATGGATTGGCTATATACTCATATGCAATGATCCAATGCAACTAATTAACAAATCTCAGATGAGCAGAAGGAGCTAATGATAGGTTATGAAAGAAAGATAATTTAATTTTAATAATATTCTATTTGTTCACATATATGTATATTAGTTTCTCTTTAATAATTTGATTTTTATTATAGGCTTGAATGTTCACAAATATGTGAGCTTTTGGACAACATATGAGAATCAAAATGATTGATTCTTTATGTAAAATAGAGGATTCTAGCATTGTTGCTTCTTTCAAGCAACTATCATGTGGTATCTCAAAAGATACACACCTTATAGATAACAAACTTGGTTATGTAGGAACCGTTGTTGGTATCTACGAAATATTGTTTCATATGTTCAAACACGTAAAAAAAAGTTTTTATTTTTTATGATATAGTTTATTATTTTTTAAGCAAACACTACAACAGATCGATGGTATACCGAGGTTTTTATCGAGGAAAATGAACGCGGCTTTATTTTCCGTGACGCCGGTGTAAAGGTCGGTTTCCACGTCGGTACCAAAAGGTCGGTATAGGCGTCGGTCTAGACATCGGTAAAAGCGTCGATATATGTGTCGGTATGTCCGTCGGTATAAACGTCGGTATATGCGTCGGTAACCGGTTTCTGCTGCATCGCCTCCTGGGTGTACTGACGGTTATTCCAATGACACTACTGGGAGTACCGTCGCTTATACCGACGACCATACCTGCAAAATTTTTTTTGGGCAGAATGTTTTGTCTTTTGCTACAACAACATTACCATGATGTTGCTGAACAAGAGACAATACACTCTGCCCAAAAAAAACCGAGTACATGTGATGTGTACTCTAATGACAACCGAAATATGATTTCATGAAATAGAGTATTATTGTACACAAAAGAGATCAATAATCAGAATGAACAATGAACCATGGATAAAAGAAGTTATATATTTCAATAATGAAGCATGTACAAGAGTGTGGCAAACCACTGTCATATATGACGCTTTTACAAAATGTGGCAAAGCAATGTATTGCCATATGGAAATCAAATACAAAATATTGGTCTTCCACTGCCATACACATGCAAAGAACGTTCCATATCAGCAGTCTTGTAACAAAGAACATTAATGGAATGAGATAAATTCACATGAAAATTACAAACAAGTAAAAACCAAGTTTATAAATTAATTACCTCATCGCAAACGCTCCCATGAAACTACCGCACCGCATCCCTCCAAGTCCTGCAATAGTGCAGTCAACCCATGACTATATCCATAAGACTCCTCCGATCGTGTTGGAGGACGACCCATTGCCAGCTCTTGAAACAAATATAAAAAGATTAGAGAAATATATATGATAAATTTAACACAAATTAATTCAATAAATGAAATGGTACTTACAAACTCATGACGCATTGTGTCATATCTGTCGCTGCCCAAATGTGACGGTCCAATCGTGTCTAGACGTGTGGCTGCGGCATTTCACTGCTGGCGATATCGATTAGGAGTCTGCTGCTGCTCATCACGAATCATGTCCCACTCCTCAGCATCTAACCACACAGGCTTTGGTAAGCCTTCTCTGAATGCATCACGAGCCTCGGATCGTCGATGCGACATGACCTCACGTGCGGTATGCAGAATCCACTCTGAACTGACAATCGACTGTCCATCGCCTGGTCGGAACTCCTGGTAAATTGTCTGTGTGATATAATTCTTCCGATCTTTATCCTGTTCACTCCATTTTCGCATGATGGAGTTTCCAAACTGGATGGAGCAAAGCTATCGTATGCGTGCACGCATTGCTTTGCCAGCCGCATCCATCACCGGAGCTCCATCTCGGATACTATACACCTTGGAGTCATCATGGTCATGAGCACCCCAAGGTGTACGTGGTGTACTGCGTGGTGTACTGCGTGGTGTACTGCGTGGTGTACTGCGTGGTGTACTGCGTGGTGTACTGCATGGCGTACCTACATCTGAGGTACTCATCCTAGGAGTAGAAGCGGGCGACACAACGTCCATCGCACTGCCTCCACAACAACCACCTCCTCCACCTCCAGACCTACCTGTAGATCCACTCCTAGAACCTCCTGCTCCAGAGCGTGACCTCGATCTACGAGACGGGCCAGACCCTGTATCACGCTGAGGTGTCGAACGCACATGTCTACTAGTAGATCCAGTAGGAGATGGCTGCAAAGATGGTCGTGGTGGAGTCACAAAAGCTAGGAGACATACCTCCTATGGGAGTAGCACCACCCTCAGGAGTGACACCGGCGGGAGTGACACCGGCGGGAGTGAGGCCAGCGGGAGTGAGGCCGGCAGGAGTAAGGCCGCCAGGAGTGAGGCCGGGAGGAGTGCTACCACGAGCGATCCAATACTGTGATGCAGCGGCCATATACGCAGGAGGAACCTGAGAGATGAACTCCAAAAATTGCTCCTCTATCATGGACTGTGCAGTGACTGGAGGACTGTCTCCCATCGTGCTCTGTAATAAAAGAATTGAAATAATTAGCATGCGATAAGAAAAATAATATAGGAAATAAACAAAAAAAACCAAAAATTAGTACGTACAAGTCTTTTATTCAAAAGTCCTCTATTCTAGCATCCTCTTGAAGATCCGATGCACCGAGAATATCTATCTCTAAATTGATGGCTTCTAAATCGCTTGCTATGCTGGTTTCCTCCTGATCATCGTCTATTGCTTCATCTTCTCGAACAATGACCTCTTCTTCAATGACCTCTTCTTCTCGAACAATGATCTCTTCCTCCTCAACTATCGAATGAATCTCTGAGTCCACTAGAGATGGACTTTCTTTTACATCTGCATTTTCAAAAATTTGTCTACTAGTTGGAAAAGGTGGGAGAGATCAAAGATTTTCTGGAAGAGGCAAAAATCGAGTGGAACGATTTCTTCGAAACTGAGCTCTTTCCTTTGCGTTAGTTTCCTTGGCAAGTTCATACCTTTCTAACCACTTTTGCATAGGCTCAGAGTTAACTATGCAAAACTTCATTGCCTTCTCTCTGAAAGCTGCATCCATTTTTCTTTGCAATCCTTTACCTTGTGGTTGATCGCCTACGAGACGAACATCTTCATCATCGCTCCATAAGCGAGGCATTTCGGGATCCGATATACGTAGAAACTCAGTAATGAATACAAGAGATTCTTGTACAAGCCATCCCTCTGCCATGCTACCCTCTAGACGTCTTCATAAAGCGCTCTAAGAAGAACATCCATCGACTATGGATAGTTCCTGCTATTGCAACTTCATCTACTACATGAACCAGTAAATGAAGTTGAATAGTGAGAATACTTGTGGGAAAGTATTTCTCTACCATACAAACAGCCTTGATAGCATTGAGTTTCGCACTCTCTATGCTATCTCTATTTATCTCTTTAGAAGATATCCACCGTACTAAAGAACTAATTTTATAAATGGTTTTTCGTTCATCCTCTGAAAGACAATCTTTTAGGGCTACAGGGAGCACAAACTGTAAAAACTTGTGCCAATCATGAGACTTGAGTCCTGCAAGATCGTCGTTTCGTGTGAAAGCAGTCTTTAGACATCTCATGCATCCAGTAGGTGTACGAAACTCTGAAATTGTTTTCTTCACTTGTTGCTCTTCCATCTTGCGAAGCACCCAAGGAGCTCTTGGTAACGATACTGTTCCGTTGGGCTTAGTAATTGCCCACAACTCTCGCATACGACCTCGCTCTTCTAGGTCGTCCCTTTGTGCTTTGATTTCTTTCTTTCCGATCAAAGTTTTCCAAAGCATCTCTCCCACATTCTTGAAAATATGCATCGGGTCTACCAAATGATTGATCACCAATTCACTCCAATAAGGGAGTTCATGAAAAATGGACAACCGTTTCATGCCAGCAATTGGATTTTCTGAATCCCACAATTGTTTCCAATCACTAGCTTTCATTTGGTGTTGCACTTGTCGACCAATTTGTCCTTCACGTAAAACATGCCCATCAGGCAAATATCTATGATGTCCTTCATAGACAGTTTTACGTAGTGCTTTGGAATAGCGTGCTTCGAGTCGTGGTCCGCATAAAGGACAAGCATGGTAACCCGAAATCGATAAACCTGAACATTCACCATAACCAGGCCAATCATGCAGTGTCCACATAAGTATGCCTTGCACTCGCACGTCTCGTCTTCTTATAGGTTGAGACATGTCATGCACAATGATCCTATCCCATAAAATGCGCAGTTCTTCCACAATTGGTGCAAGATATACATCCATGTTTTTTACCTTATACTTACCTGGTACAATAAGAGCTAATAATAAATGACCTTTCTTTGTGGCCAACCATGGTGGGATATTATAATTGACCAAACATACAGGCCATGTGCTCCATGAAGAACTACGTAATCCAAATGGATTCACTCCATCCATAGCTAGGCCTAGACGTATGGACCGAGGCTCACTAGCAAACTCTGGCCACTTACTATCTATGTGCTTCCAAGCATCAGAGTCAGCTGGCACTCGCATTACAGTATCTGTAGACCTGCTCTTTGTATGCCATGACATTAACTCAACTATAGATTTGCATCTAAACATGTTCTTAATTCGTGGAATGATAGGAAAGTGGCGAAGAACCTTTGCGGGGATTGCTTCGCCTATAACGTCTTCTCTAAATCTATTTGCTCCACACTTTGGACATACGTGGAGATGCTCATACTCATTCTGAAAGAGAATGCAATCATTCGGACAAGCATGAATTTTCGTATAATCCATTCCAATGGACTGTAAAAGTTTTTTCGCATCTCCACGTGTTGGAGGCATGTCATTGCCCTCTGGCAAAATTTGATCTTTAAGAAGCCTGCAATAAGCAATTAAAATGATATTAGTAAATGAAGTTATTGTGATACAACAATGAAAGCCAATTTGTTCTCCACTTACCTGAACAATTCAGTGACACTACTATCTGACCATCCATAAATGGATTGCAGATTGAGCATCGCGAGTGAAGCACGTAGTACAGATATCTTTGCTCCATTGTAAAGTGGTAAACGAGCTAATCTTCGCATGTTTTCATATTCTTCATCAACTTCTGATCGTGGAATTTCTATTGTGTCCATGAAACTCTCGTCGACACCTTCTTCACCATCATGCTCTTCGTCCATCTCATAAAATGCTTCAAGCATCTCTTCCATATGTTCATTCTGTGTAATATTATTAGTGCTTGCTTCTACGTCTAAGTCCTTTTTTTCTCTCTTTTGTCCACGAGATGTTACCGGTGCAATGTCGTTGGGGTCCATCTGCTCACCTGGGGGACCATGCGAATGATAGCGTAGGTTTTCCAGTCGACTCCTATCAAAGGATCCATACTCTCTAACATGTGCAGTACAAATCCTTTGTTTCTAATAAAGTTGATACTTGCACTGTGTGCAAGGACATGCCATTCTCTCTTCAGGATCCAAAGAAGCCATCTGCTACAATATGGACATTTTAGAACATTTTAGAACATTTCTTTTTTTATTCAACCTAAAAATCTAACTCTTAAAGACCTAAATACTTAAATACCTAAAAAAACTTAAAATCCTAGTTTTAAAACCCTAATCTATATAGCTATCCTATTTTATCTATATATTCGGATTTTTTCTTGATTGATCCTATTTTATATATATATTTATTTATTTATTCAGATTTTTTTCCTCTTAATTAAGTTATATGTATGCCTAAATCCTAAAACCCTAATTTTAAAGATCTAGAGCTAAATTATGTATATTTCTATACACATGTGTATATACATGTATATATGTATTATATGTGTATGTGTATGTGTGTATATATGTTATGTACGTGTTAAAACCCTAAAACCCTAATCCAAATGACATAGAACTAAAACATGTATATATATGTATGCATGTGTATATATATGTGTATATGTATATATATGTGAATATAGATAGGTATATAAGTATGTGTGTTTGTGTATTTATATATTTATTTATATATTCAAATTTTTTCTTTACTTAATTATATTTAATTATATATATTTAATTAAATAATTTAAAACACTAGTTATTTTTATATTTATTTATGTATGTAATTATCTTATTATATATATATATATATATTTATTTATACATTCAGATCTTTTTCTTACGTAATCCTATTTTTATATATTTAATTTTATATATTTAATTATAAATATTTAATTAAATTATTTAAAACACTAGTTCTTTCTATATTTATTTATGTATATAATTATCTTATTATATATATATATTTATTCATATATTCAGATTTTTTTCCTTATGTAATCCTATTTTTATATATTTAATTTTATATATTTTATTATATATATTTCATTAAATTATTTAAAACACTAGTTCTTTTTATATTTATTTATGTATATAATTATCTTATTATATATATATATTTATTTATATATTCAGATTTTTTTCCTTACATAATCCTATTTTTATATATTTAATTTTATATATTTAATTATACATATTTAATTAAATTATTTAAAACACCAATTCTTTTTATATTTATTTATGTATATAATTATCTTATTATATATATATATTTATTTATATATTCAGATTTTTTTTCCTTACGTAATCCTATTTTTATATATTTAATTATATATATTTAATTAAAACCCTAATCTTAAAATTCTAGATCTGAAACACTAAACCCTAAAACCCTAATTTTAAATATGTAGACCTAAAATATGTATATTTCTGTATACATATGTATATACATGTATATATGTATTACATGTGCATGTGTATGTGTGCATATATCTTATGTAGGTGTTATAAACCTAAAACCCTAATCTTAAAGATTTAAATCTAAAATATGTATATTTTTGTATGCATGTGTATCTACATGTATGTATGTATTATATGTATTTGTGTGTTTGTGTATATATGTAATCTACGTATTAAAATCCTAAAACCCTAATCAGAAAGACTTAGACTTAAATCTGAAATACTAAACCCTAAAACCCTAATCTTAAATATGTAGACTTAAAATATGTATATTTCTGTATACATGTGTATATACATGTATATATGTATTACATGTGCATGTGTATGTGTGCATATCTTATGTAGGTGTTATAACCTAAAACCCTAATCTTAAAGATTTAAATCTAAAATATGTATATTTTTGTATGCATGTGTATCTACATGTATGTATGTATTATATGTATATGTGTGCTTGTGTATATATGTTATCTACGTATTAAAATCCTAAAACCCTAATAAAGAAGACTTAGACTTAAATCTGAAATACTAAACCCTAAAACCCTAATCTTAAATATCTAGACCTAAAATATGTATATTTCTGTATACATGTGTATATACATGTATACATGTATTACATGTGTATGTGTATGTGTATGTGTGCATATATGTTATGTAGGTGTTATAACCCTAAAACCCTAATTTTAAAGATTTAAATCTAAAATATGTATATTTTTTATGCATATGTATCTACATGTATGTATGTATTATATGTATATGTGTGTTTGTGTATATATGTTATCTATGTATTAAAATCCTAAAACCCTAATAAAAAAGACTTAGATTTAAATCTAAAATACTAAACCCTAAAACCCTAATCTTAAATATCTAGACCTAAAATATGTATATTTTTGTATACATGTGTATATACATGTATATATGTATTATATGTGTATGTGTATGTGTGCATATATGTTATGTAGGTGTTATAACCCTAAAACCCTAATCTTAAAGATTTAAATCTAAAATATGTATATTTTTGTATGCATGTGTATCTACATGTATGTATGTATTATATGTATATGTGTGTTTGTGTATATATGTTATCTACAGATTAAAATCCTAAAACCCTAATCAGAAAGACTTAGACTTAAATCTGAAATACTAAACCCTAAAACCTTAATCTTAAATATCTAGACCTAAAACCCTAAAACCCTAATCTTAAATATTTAACCCTAAAACCCTAATCCTATTTAAAACCCTAAAACTCTAATCTTAAATATTTAACCCTAAAACCCTAATCCTATTTTTATATATTTGATGTAAAACAAAAACTTCAAACTAAAAAAATTAGATTATATGTGTGTATGTATGCATGTGTGTATATATGTGTGTGTATGTATGCATGTGTAC
>CM035410.1:44228275-44233275 GCA_020310875.1 Ceratopteris richardii
ACCCATTGCTAGCTCGTGAAACAAATATAAAAAGATTAGAGAAATATATATGAGAAATTTAACACAAATAAATTCTATAAATGAAATGATACTTACAAACTCATGACGCATCGTGTCATATCCGCCGCTGCCCAAATGTGACGGTCCAATCGTGTCTAGACATGTGGCTGTGGCATTTCGCTGCTGGCGATATCGATCAGGAGTCTACTGTTGCTCATCACGAATCATGTCCCACTCCTCAGCATCTAACCACACAGGCTTTGGTAAGCCTTCTCTGAATGCATCACGAGCCTCGGATCATCGATGCGACATGACCTCACGTGCGGTATGCAGAATCCACTCTGAACTGACAATCGACTGTCCATCGGCTGGTCGGAACTCTTGGTAAATCATCTGTGTGATATATTTCTTCCGATCTTTATCCTGTTCACTCCATTTCCGCATGATGGAGTGTCCAAACTGGATGGAGCAAAGCTGTTGTATGCGTGCATGCATTGCTTTGCCAGCCGCATCCATCACGGGAGCTCCATCTCGGATACTATACACCTTGGATTCATCATGGTCATGAGCACCCCAAGGTGTACGTGGTGTACTGCGTGGTGTACTACGTGGTGTACTGCGTGGCGTACCTACATCTAAGGTACTCGTCCTAGGAGTAGAAGCGGGCGACACAACGTCCGTCGCACTACCTCCACAACAACCGCCTCCTAAGCCTCCAGACAAGCAAAACTTCATTGCCTTCTCTCTGAAAGCTGCATCCATTTTTCTTTGCAATCCTTTACCTTGTGGTTCATCACCTACGAGACGAACATCTTCATCATCGCTCCATAAGCGAGGCATTTCGGGATCCGATATACGTAGAAACTCAGTATTGAATACAAGAGATTCTTGTACAAGCCATCCCTCTGCCATGCTACCCTCTGCACGTGCTCTCTGTCGAACAAACCCTTTTAATGTCTTCATAAAGCGCTCTAAGAAGAACATCCATCGACTATGGACAGTTCCTGCTATTGAAACTTCATTTACTATATGAACCAGTAAATGAAGTTGAATAGTGAGAATACTTGTGGGAAAGTATTTCTCTACCATACAAACAACCTCGATAGCATTGAGTTTCGCACTCTCTATGCTATCTCTATTTATCTTTTTAGAAGATATCCACCGTACTAAAGAACTAATTTTATAAATGGTTTTCGTACATCCTCTGAAAGACAATCTTTTACGGCTATAGGGAGCACAAACTGTAAAAACTTGTGCCAATCATGAGACTTGAGTCCTGCAAGATCGTCGTTTCGTGTGAAAGAAGTCTTTAGACATCTCATGCATCCAGTAGGTGTACGAAACTCTGAAATTGTTTTCTTCACTTGTTGCTCTTCCATCCTGCGAAGCACCCAAGGAGCTCTTGGTAACGATACTGTTCCATTGGGCTTAGTAATTGCCCACAACTCTCGCATACGACCTCGCTCTTCTAGGTCGTCCCTTTGTGCTTTGCTTTCTTTCTTTCCGATCAATGTTTTCCAAAGCATCTCTCCCATAATCTTGAAAATATGCATCGGGTCTACCAAATGATTGATCACCGATTCACTCCAATAAGGGAGTTCATGAAAAATGGACAACCGTTTCATGCCAGCAACTGGATTTTCTAAATCCCATAGTTGTTTCCAATTGCTAGCTTTCATTTGGTGTTGCGCTTGTCGACCAATTTGTCCTTCACGTAAAACATGCCCATCAGGCAAATATCTATGATGTCCTTCATAGACAGTTTTACGTAGTGCTTTGGAATAGCATGCTTCGAGTCGTGGTCCGCATAAAGGACAAGCATGGTAACCCGAAATAGATAAACCTGAACATTCACCATAACCAGGCCAATCATGCATTGTCCACATAAGTATGCCTTGCACTCGCACGTCTCGTCTTCTTATAGGTTGAGACATGTCACGCACAGTGATCCCATCCCATAAAATGCGCAGTTCTTCTACAAGTGGTGCAAGATATACATCCATGTTTTTAACCTTATACTAGCTAGGCCTAGACGTATGGACGAAGGCTCACCAGGAAACTCTGGCCACTTACTATCTATGTGCTTCCAAGCATCAGAGTCAGCTGGCACTCGCATTACATTATCTATAGACCTGCTCTTTGTATGCCATGACATTAACTCAGCTATAGATTTGCATCTAAACATGTTCTTAATTCGTGGAATGATAGGAAAGTGGCGAAGAACCTTTGCGGGGGATTGCTTTGCCTATAACGTCTTCTCTAAATCTATTTGCTCCACACTTTGGACATACGTGGAGATGCTCATACTCATTTCGAAAGAGAATGCAATCATTCGGACAAGCATGAATTTTCATATAATCCATTCCAATGGACTGTAAAAGTTTTTTCGCATCTCCACGTGTTGGAGGCATGTCATTGCCCTCTGGCAAAATTTGATCTTTAAGAAGCCTGCAATAAGCAATTAAAATGATATTAGTAAATGAAGTTATTGTGATACAACAATGAAAGCCAATTTGTTCTCCACTTACCTGAACAATTCAGTAACACTACTATCTGACCATCCATAAATGGATTGCAGATTGAGCATCGCGAGTGAAGCACGTAGTACAGATATCTTTGCTCCATTGTAAAGTGGTAAACGAGCTAATCTTCGCATGTTCTCATATTCTTCATCAACTTCTGATCGTGGAATTTCTGTTGTGTCCATGAAACTCTCGTGGACACCTTCTTCACCATCATGATCTTCGTCCATCTCATAAAATGCTTCAAGCATCTCTTCCATATGTTCATTCTGTGTAATATTATTAGTGCTTGCTTCTACGTCTAAGTGCTTTTTTGCTCTCTTTTGTCCACGAGATGTTACCGATGCAATGTCGTTTGGATCCATCTGCTCACTTGGGGGACCATGTGAATGATAGCGTAGTCTTTCCGATCGACTCCTATCAAAGGATCCATACTCTCTAA
Organism: Ceratopteris richardii; assembly: GCA_020310875.1. Lineage (NCBI taxonomy): Eukaryota > Viridiplantae > Streptophyta > Polypodiopsida > Polypodiales > Pteridaceae > Ceratopteris > Ceratopteris richardii. Next base: position 44,231,240 of record CM035410.1, read on the forward strand.
CATGTGCAGTACAAATCCGTCGTTTCCGATAAATTTGATACTTGCACTGTGTGCAAGGACATGCCATTCTCTCTTTAGGATCCAAAGAAGCCATCTGCTACAATATGGACATTTTAGAACATTTTAGAACATTTCTTTTTTTATTAAACCTAAAAATCTAACTCTTAAAGACCTAAATACTTAAATACCTAAAAAAGCTTAAAATCCTAGTTTTAAAACCCTAATCTATATAGCTATCATATTTTATCTATATATTCGGATTTTTTCTTGATTGATCATATTTTATTTATATATTTATTTATTTATTCAGATTTTTTTCCTCTTAAGTAAGTTATATGTATGCCTAAGCCCTAAAACCCTGATTTTAAATATCTAGACCTAAATTATGTATATTTCTATACACATGTGTATATACATGTATATATGTATTATATGTGTATGTGTATGTGCGTATATATATTATGTACGTGTTAAAACCCTAAAACCCTAATCCAAATGACCTAGAACTAAAACATGTATATATATGTATGCATGTGTATATATATGTGTATATGTATATATATGTGAATATAGATAGGTATATAAGTATGTGTGTTTGTGTATTTATATATTTATTTATATATTCAGATTTTTTCTTTACTTAATTATATTTAATTATATATATTTAATTAAATAATATAAAACACTAGTTCTTTTTATATTTATTTATGTATATAATTATCTTATTTTATATATATATTTATTTATATATTCAGAATTTTTTTCCTTACGTAATCCTATTTTTATATATTTAATTTTATATATTTAATTATAAATATTTAATTAAATTATTTAAAGCACTAGTTCTTTTTATATTTATTTATGTATATAATTATCTTATTTTATATATATATTTATTTATATATTCAAATTATTTTTCCTTACGTAATCCTATTTTTATATATTTAATTTTATATATTTAATTATATATATTTAATTAAATTACTTAAAACACTAGTTCTTTTTATATTTATTTATGTATATAATTATCTTATTTTATATATATATTTATTTATATATTCAGATTTTTTTTCCTTACATAATCCCATTTTTATATATTTAATTTTATATATTTAATTATAAATATTTAATTAAATTATTTAAAACACTAGTTCTTTTTATATTTATTTATGTATATAATTATATTATTTTATATATATATTCAAATTTTTTCCTTACGTAATCCTATTTTTATATATTTAATTTTATATATTTAATTATATATATTTAATTAAAACCCTAATCTTAAATATGTAGACCTAAAATATGTATATTTCTGTATACATGTGTATATACATGTATATATGTATTACATGTGCATGTGTATGTGTGCATATATCTTATGTAGGTGTTATAAACCTAAAACCCTAATCTTAAAGATTTAAATCTAAAATATGTATATTTTTGTATGCATGTGTATCTACATGTATGTATGTATTATATGTATATGTGTGTTTGTGTATATATGTAATCTACGTTTTAAAATCCTAAAACCCTAATCAGAAAGACTTAGACTTAAATTTGAAATACTAAACCCTAAAATCCTAATCTTAAATATGTAGACCTAAAATATGTATATTTCTGTATACATGTGTATATACATGTATATATGTATTACATGTGCATGTGTATGTGTGCATATATCTTATGTAGGTGTTATAACCTAAAACCCTAATCTTAAAGATTTAATCTAAAATATGTATATTTTTGTATGCATGTGTATCTACATGTATGTATGTATTATATGTATATGTGTGCTTGTGTATATATGTTATCTACGTATTAAAATCCTAAAACCCTAATAAAAAGACTAAGACTTAAATCTGAAATACTAAACCCTAAAATCCTAATCTTAAATATCTAGACCTAAAATATGTATATTTCTGTATACATGTGTATATACATGTATATATGTATTACATGTGTATGTGTATGTGTGCATATATGTTATGTAGGTGTTATAACCCTAAAACCCTAATCTTAAAGATTTAAATCTA
>CM035410.1:44238275-44243275 GCA_020310875.1 Ceratopteris richardii
TAATTTGGTGAAGATTCTCTAAATTAGGTGGAGTCTAAAGTTGATCTTGATATAGAGGTGATCTAAATTCAAGGTTAACTTGTTCTTTTGGAGATTAACACTCTCCATCAGTGGTATCAGAGCAGGTTGTGTCAAAATTGAGAAGAAGAAGACTCCGACTATTGCAGAAGTACAAATCTTTACATTTTGAAGGTGCAAAAGGTCAAAGTGTGAAGAAAGATCAAAGGAAGACATACAAAGAGCATCAAAAGGATCAGAAGGAGCAACATTCGAAGTAAAGGTACATTTATTATCTGTAAAGGTTAAAGATTTGAAGCTACAGGTGAAGTAAAGATGGGAGATAGTCTCCAAATTGAAAAATTGGATAGAGAGAACTATCCTGCATGGTCTATGAGGATGGAAGCTCACCTTATGAGCAAAGATCTGATAGGATACATCACAGGAGATGAAGAAAAGCCAGAATTTAGAGATCCTAGTGTTCCAACTAGGGAGGAGCTTGCAGATTTGAAGAATTGGATGAAGAAGGATGCTCAAGCAAGAAGCATCATCTACATGGCAGTCAATGACTATTTGCTTCCTCACATTAGAGGACTTGAAAGTGCTTGTGACATTTGGAATGCTTTGGAAGAGCATTTCCAAAATACAACCAAATCAAGGAAGGCTTCACTATGGGCAGAGTTTACTACCTTCAAGAAGAAGGCCTCACAATCAATTTCTGATTATGTGACAAAGATGAAGGACATTGCAGATTCTTTAGGTGCAGTTGATGAAGATATTGAAGAAGACAAATTGGTAAGACAAATACTCACAGGGCTAAGAGGAGATGAGAAGTGGAAGCCTTTCATTTTATCTACAGAACTTTCATTAGATCATTTTACTCCTGATTTGAATCAATTGTTAGGTCATATGCTAACTTTTGAGAATGATGTCAAAGGAGATGTTGATAAGAGTGCAGGGCATGCAATGTATTCTAAAGACAAGAAGAAAGCTAACAAAGGGAAGCAACAATCAGGTGAAGAAGAAGGTACATCAAACCAAGCAAACTTCATAAGAGGAAGAGGAAATGGCAGAAGTAGAGGAAGAGGCAGAAACAACAAAGAGAATGCAAGAGCTTGTTGGATATGTGGTAAGACCAATCATCTATCTCATGATTGTTGGCATAATAATCAAAACAATGGTAATTATCAGAACTTTAATCAAAGAGGAAAAGGAGGTAGATTTCAGAGAGGAAATTTCAGAGGTAGAGGTGGTAGGAATTCTTTTGGAAGAGGTGGTGGAAGAAACTTCCAAAGTCAGTCCTATAATAACACCTACTACAACTATGCATCAGATCAAAAGGAGGATTCGACTCTCATTATGAATACATGTGAAACCTCACATGAGGACATGAGAGTGTTCTATATTGATTCAGGATGTAGTAATCATTTAAGTGGAAATATTGCTTTGATGACTGACCTAGATCATAATGCAATTAATCATACAGTGCAGACAGGTGATAATACAAAGCATAAGGTAAAGTCAATTGGTTCAGTCAAAGCTAAGGATGGGAGCACTCTTCTGAGTAAGGTACTTTATGTTCCCACAATTCCAAAGAATTTGATCAGTGTAGGTCAAATTGTGGAAAAAGGATATGAGGTAAGGTTCACAAATGATGGAGTTTATGTGGAAGACCCTAGTCAAGGGTATAAACAAGTTATTGCAGGAAAGAAAGAAGGAAGGCTTTTCACATTGAAGGTACAAGGAAATGTTGGACATGCTATGTTCACATATGGAGAGCAGAAGGTGTCAGAATTGGATCTTTGGCACAAAAGACTTGGACACTTTAATGAAAGAGGTATCAAAGAAATGATTAACAATGATTCAGTGCTTGGAATGCCTAACATTGCAGGTCAACACATGACATACAGATGTGAGGCATGTCAATTAGGTAAGGCTCATAAGCAATCCTATTCCAAGCATGGATTTATGTATTCAGAAAGACTTGAATTGGTGCATACAGATGTGTGGGGTCCTTCAAAGGACTTTAGTATAAATGGTTCAAGATATTATGTCATATATGTTGATGATGCTACCAGGTGGATCACAATTTATGTGATTAAGGAAAAGTCAGAAGTGTTTAATACATTTAAACACTATCATGCATATGCAGAAAGGATTACAGGTCAAAAATTGAAGAGACTAAGGTCAGATGGAGGGGGAGAGTATTTTTCAAATGAGTTCAATGATTATTTGTGGAATGCAGGTATAAAGAGAGAAGTTACTTGCAGGTACTCTCCTCAACAAAATGGGGTAGCAGAAAGAAGAAATAGGACTCTTGTTGAGTTTGCAAGGTCCATGATGAAAGAGAAGAATTGCCCAAATTATTTGTGGGCTGAGGCTGTTAATACAGCTACATATTTGGTTAATAGATTGCCTTGTAAAGCTTTGCAGGGTATGACACCATATGAAGCTTGGTGGGGTAAGAAACCTACCTTGGATCATTGCAGAATATTTGGATGCTTGGCATATGCATATGTGCCATCTCAATTGAGGCATAAGTTGGAGCCTAAGGCAGAGAAGTATGTATTCATTGGTTATGATGATAAGCAAATGGGATACAGGTTGTGGAGTCCATCCACAAAGCAATTTATTGTATCCAAGGATGTTACATTTGATGAGCAAGGTACTTGGTATGCAGGTAAATATAATGTACATGCAGATGATGAAGAAGTAGTGGAACAAAGAAAAGGTAAAGCAAAGGTTCAATTACTTGATGAAAGTGAGAGTAATGAAGTGCAGATTGAAGTTGAAGAGAGGCCAAGGTTTGATCCAGAATGTGATGAACCAGAGACCTCAAGAAGTGCAGAAGTTAGGAGATCATCTAGGCACAAATGGCAACCTACAAGGTATAGCTATGACACTTCATTCTTGACTACTAAAGATTATGCTTATTTGGTAAAAGCAGATGAAGACCCTTCTACATATGAAGAAGCCAAAGGGAAGAAGAATTGGGAAGATGCTATGCAAGAGGAGTATGATGCATTGATAGAGAATCAAACATGGGATTTGGTTCCTAAACCTAATAGTCAGAAAATCATTGGTTGTAAGTGGGTTTACAAAACTAAAAGGTTTGCAGATGGAAGTGTGTCTAGATACAAAGCTAGACTTGTTGTGAAAGGGTATGCACAAACATATGGAGTGGACTATGATGAGACCTATAGTCCTGTGGCAAAGATGACAACCATCAGGACACTCATAGCAATTGCTGCTTGTAAAGGTTGGAAGTTGTCTCAATTAGATGTTAAAAATGCTTTCTTGAATGGTTACATTTCAGATGAAGTCTACATGGAGCAACCAGATGGGTTCAAAGATCAAGTGAGTCCAAATTATGTATGTAAGCTCAAGAGAGCTTTGTATGGGTTGAAGCAAGCCCCAAGGGCTTGGAATTATAGGCTTGTAAAATTCTTGAATGATCTTGGATTTCAAGCATCAAAGGCAGATAGTAGCTTGCTAGTCAAAGCAAGTGAAGATGGGTTCATTTATGTGTGTATTTATGTTGATGACATAATACTTACAGGAACAGATGATAAGGGAATACAAATGATCAAGAAGCAGATGGAGAAAGAGTTCAAAATCAGTGATTTGGGGAACCTATCATTCTTCTTGGGAATGGAGATTTCTTATACTCAACATGGAGTATATGTGACCCAAGAAAGGGATCTTAAAAATTTGCTAACCAAATTTAAAATGGAAGATTGCAGGGTTGCACCTACACCTTTGGAAGTAAACCATAAATTGTCTAGGTTTGGAGGAGAAGAGTTCAGAGATATGAAAATCTATCAAAGTTTGGTTGGTAGCTTGATTTATGCTACATTGACAAGGCCTGACTTGTCATATGCAGTTGGTGTGCTTTCACAATTCATGCATTGTCCTAGAAAGGAACATTGGATTGCAGGACAAAGAGTACTTAGGTACATCAAGGGTACACTCAAAGAAGGGTTGTACTATGGGTTTACTTCAGATACAAGAATCAAGATATTTAGTGATGCAGATTGGGCAGGTAATGTGGATGATAGAAGATCAACACATGGATACTTGTGCTATGTAGGAGACAAATTGATTTCATGGTGTTCCAAGAAGCAACATACAGTTGCTTTGTCATCCACAGAGGCAGAATATAAAGGTATGGTGGAAGCTGCAAAAGAGGTAATATGGTTAAAGACACTTTTGAAAGTTTTTGATGTGATTCAGAGTACTCCTATTATTTGTGGAGACAATATGAGTTCATTATACTTGGCAGCTAATCCTGTATTTCATGCTAGAACTAAGCATATTGAAATACAGTATCATTTTCTGAGAGAGAAGGTCATTGAGAAAGAGATTGAAGTCATACACACTCCCACAAAAGATCAAGTTGCAGATATGATGACTAAAAGTCTAGATGGACCAAAACTACAAAGATTCAAGGATATGGCTGGAGTAAAGAAGATAGAAAAGAACCTCAATTAATGATTGAGGGGGAGCTGTTGGTGCATGACAATCATCAATTGAAGGATTATGGAGAAATGAAGTCAAGGAGTCAAGAAGGAAACAAAGTCAGATGGTTGAAGGAAGGACATTTTCAGAAAACTCAAAGATATGTACACATATGTACATTAGCTGACTTATACTCTTGTTTAAGTCATACACTTGTATATATTCATCTATAAATATGTTTGAAAATGTCGGGCAAGTAGAGCAGAAGAAGATTTGAGAATAGTGAGAGAGAAATTAGTGTCATTAGACACATGAAGAGTGAGTGAATTGTCCATCCTCACTTAGATGTAAATTTTCTGAGAAATCGAAAAATTTTGCGCCCGATATTTTGCTGTCTGCTCCCTCTGTGTTTAATCTTTTGAGAAATCCTTTTGCACGTATCTAAGTCCATAGCTAATCTATCTATGGCTAGAATTTGAGAGGTTAATTGTAATCAGGCTGTGAGAGTTTTGATTAGGAACATTCATATGTAAGAATGTTCTAAC
>CM035410.1:44250775-44253275 GCA_020310875.1 Ceratopteris richardii
AAAGGATCAAAAGGAGTAACATTCGAAGTTAAGGTACATTCATTCCTTATAAGGATAAAAGTTTTGATAGTATAGGTGAAGAAAGGTCCTTTAATGAATTTGGATAAAGAAAACTATCCACCTTGGTCTATGAGAATGGAAGCTCATCTTATGAGCAAAGATCTGATGGGATACATCACACGAGAGGAAGAAAAGCCAGAGTTCAAAGATCCTAGTGTTCCAACTAGGGAGGAGCTTGCAGATATAAAGATTTGGATGAAGAAGGATGCTCAAGCAAGGAGCTTAATCTCCATGGTAGTGAATGATTATTTGCTTCCTCATATCAGAGGACTTGAAAGTGCAAGTGACATATGGATTGCCTTGGAAGAGCATTTTCAGAATACCAAATCAAGGAAAGCTTCATTATGGGCAGAGTTTACTACATTTAAGAAGAAGGCTTCACAATCAATATCTGATTATGTGACAAAGATGAAAGACATTGCTGATTCTTTAGGTGCAATTGATGAAGATATTGAAGAAGATAAGTTCATAAGACAAATTCTCACAGGGCTAAGAGGAGATAAGAAGTGGAAGCCTTTTATTTTGTCTACAGAACTTTCATTAGATCATTTCACTCCTGATTTGAATCAATTGTTAGGACATATGCTAACTTTTAAGAATGATATCAAAGGAGATGTTGATAAGAGTGTAGATCATGCAATGTATTCTAAAGACAAGAAGAAAGCTAGCAAAGGAAAGCAACAATCAGTTGAAGATGAATGTACTCCAAGTCGAGCAAACTTCCTAAGAGGAAGAGGAAGTGGCAGAAGTAGAGGAAGAGGCAGAAATAACAAAGATAATGTCAGAGCTTGTTGGATATGTGGTAAGACCAATCATCTATCTCATGATTGTTGCATAATAATCAAAGCAATGGTAATTTTAATCAAAACTTTAATCAAAGAGGAAGAGGTGGAAGATATCTGAGAGGAAACTTCAGAGGTAGAGGTGGTAGGAATTCCTTTGGAAGAAGTGGAGGAAGAAACTTCCAAAATCAATCCTACAATAACACCTACTATAATTATGCATCAGATCAGAAAGAAGATTCAAATCTTATAATGAATGCAACATGTGAAGCCTCAGATGAAGACATGAGAGTATTTTATATTGACTCAGGATGTAGCAATCATCTGAGTGGAAACATTGCATTGATGACTGATCTAGATCATAAGGCAATCAATCACACAGTTCAAACAGGTGACAATACAAAGCACAAAGTGAAGTCAATTGGTTCAGTTAAAGCCAAAGATGGAAGTACTCTCTTGAGTAAGGTTTTGTATGTTCCTACAATTCCAAAGAATCTTATTAGTGTAGGAAAAATTGTGGAAAAAGGATATGAGGTAAGGTTCACTAATGATGGAGTTTATGTTGAAGACCCTAGTCAAGGGTATAAACAAATTGTTATAGGAAAGAAGGAAGGAGGGCTCTTCACATTAAAGATAAAAGGTAATATTGGACATGCTATGTTTACATATGGAGAGCAAAAGGTGTCTGAATTGGATCTTTGGCATAAAAGACTTGGACACTTTAATGAAAGAGGTATTAAAGAAATCGTTAACAATGGTTCAGTGCTTGGATTGCCTAATGTTGCAGGTCAACACATGACATACAGATGTGAAGCATGTCAGTTAGGTAAGGCTCATAAGCAATCATATAATAAGCATGGTTTTATGTATTCAGAAAGACTTGAAATGGTACATACAGATGTGTGGGGTCCTTCAAAGGACTTCAGTATAAATGGTTCAAGATATTATTTCATATATGTTGATGATGTTACTAGGTGGAGCACAATCTATGTGATGAAAGACAAGTCAGAAGTGTTTAATACATTTAAACACTATCATGTATATGCAGAAAGAATTACAGGTCAAAAATTGAAGAGGTTAAGGTCAGATGGAGGGGGAGAGTGTTTCTCTAATGAGTTCAATGATTATTTGTGGAATGCAGGTATAAAGAGAGAGGTTACTTGCATGTATTCTCCTCAACAAAATGGGGTAGCAGAAAGAAGAAACAGAACTCTTGTTGAGTTCGCAAGATCAATGATGAAGGAGAAAAATTGTCCTAATTATTTGTGGGCTGAGGCTGTAAACATAGCCACATATTTGGTCAATAGATTACCATGTAAAGCCTTGCAGGGTATGACACCATATGAAGCTCGGTGGGGTAAGAGACCTACCTTGGATCATTGTAAAATATTTGGATGCTTAGAATATGCATATGTGCCATCTCAATTGAGGCATAAATTGGAACCTAAAGCAGAGAAGTATGTATTCATTGGTGATGATGACAAGTAGATGGGTTATAGGTTGTGGAGTCCATCCACAAAGCAATTCCTTGTGTCTAAGGATGTTACATTTGATGAGCAAGGTACTTGGTATGCAAGTACACTTAATGTTCATGCAGATGTTGAAGAAGTTCTGAATCAAAAGAAAGGTAAATCAAAGGTTCAAATATTTGATGAAGA
>CM035410.1:44260775-44265775 GCA_020310875.1 Ceratopteris richardii
AACACACACTCAATTACAATGACAATATGCCTCGGGGAGTGAGCTGAAATGGCAGAACTTGCCGCGAGTTTTTTCTTCTTCACTTTATATGAATTGAGTGAACATTTGAATTTCAAATTCAAACTAAGGCTCCCTAGAATCTCTCCTCTAAAAGTAGGGAGATATTCTCTCCATTACAACATTCAAATTTCCACGACTAATGAGGTAGGTGAATGACTTCAAGTGATTACAAATAAATGCTAAGTCATATAGACTTTTACAAGGGGTAAAAGATAATAACTCATAAGTATGAGTTCCTATGCCTTATCCTTCATGAAGAGATATCCTTCAAGGGTTCCAAATCCATCTTCAAAGTTTCAATGTTCCAAGCCAATGTGTGAAGGCTTGATATGCACCAACAGCTCCCCCTCAAGCCAAACACTTTGGCTTAAGTCTTCTCTTTCATTCTTCAATCACTTCCTGCAATCCAATCATGGATTTGAATCTGCATAACTTGTTTCCATCCAATGCCTTTGTAAGTAAATCTGCACATTGCATATTAGTAGACACATATGTCAATTGAATCTCTTTGCTAAGTAACTTCTCTCTCACATAGTGGTAATGAACCTCTATTGGATTTGCTGCAAGGTGAAGAGAGCTAGTGTTGTCTCCAAAGATAATAGGTGGTCTTGTGTGTAGACCTAATTCTGTATATAGAAGCTTCAACCAGATAGCTTCTTGAGTGGCATTGGCAAGCCCTCTATACTCTGCTTCAGTGGATGACAATGCCACTGTAGGTTGCTTCTTAGCTGACCAAGAGATAGGTTTATCTCCTGCAAAACAAATATATCCTGAGGTGCTTCTCCTATCATCCTTGCATCCTGCCCAATCTGCATCTGAGTAAACTTTAATGTCAATATCTGATGTATAAGGAAAATACAAACCATGACTTTGTGTTCCCTTCAAATACTTCAAGATCTTCTTGGCTGCCTCTAGGTGAGGTACCCTAGGTTTGTGCATGAATTGACTAAGCACACTTACTCCATATGCTATGTCAATTCTTGTCAAGGTAGCATAGTTCAAACTACCTACCATACTTTGGTATCCTGTAATATCTTTGATTTCTTCTCCTTCATGAGCACTTAGCTTTTGGTTAACCTCCATTGGAGTAGTAGATACCTTAGCATCCTGCAAACCAAACTTTTTGACCATATCCTGTACATACTTCTTTTGAGTGATGTAGATACCTGAATTTGTGTAGACCAATTCAAGACCTAAAAAATACTTTAATAGTCCAAGATCACTGATCTTGAATTCTTTCATCATCTGTCCTTTGATGTGTCTAATCCCATTGACATCATTACCTGTAATGATGATGTCATCAACATAAACACATAAGTAGATTACCTCTGTACTACTTCTCTTTATGAATAGAGAAGTGTATGCTTTGCTCATCACAAATCCTTGGTCTAGGAGGTAGGTGGTCAATCTGTAATTCCATGCTCTAGGTGCCTGCTTTAAACCATACAGAGCCTTCTTCAATTTACAAACATAATGTACCTTTTTTGGATCCTCATAGCCAGGTGGTTGTGACATGTAGACTTCTTCAGATATCCATCCATTCAAGAATGCATTCTTCACATCCAATTGGTACATGTTCCAATTTTTGGATGCAGCTACACTCACCATAACTCTGATAGTTGGCATCTTGGCCACAGGAGAAAATGTCTCCTCATAATCAATGCCTTGGGTTTGTGCAAAACCCTTGGCTACCAACCTAGCTTTGTACCTGTTTATTGTTCCATCTGAATTCTTCTTTAGTTTGTAGACCCATCTGGATCCTATCACCTTCATAGAGTCCTTCTTGGGTACCAAGTCCCAAGTATCACTTTCCTTAAGAGCTTCTATCTCTTCATCCATGGCTTCTCTCCATTCTGGTTTGACAATTGCTTCTTCATAGGTACCTGGTTCTTCATTCAACAAGTCTTTTGCAAGATATACAGAATGTTTAGTTACAAGTGATGTGTCATACCCAAATCTGATAGGCTTCTTCTTTTCTCTTTGAGATCTCCTCATTGCTTGAGTAGAAGTTTCTGGCTTATCCTCTAATTGCTTCATCTTCATCTTTCCTTTGGACTTCCAAGCCTTGAACTCTTCAAGGTTTATTGTATCATCATCTGAGCTTGAATCTTCTTGCTGAGTTGGCTCTTCCTTGGTAAGCTTTGGAAAGTCTTCTTCCATGTCATAGGGTAGACTCACTTTCCTGCATTCATTCTCATACCAAGAGTCATTTTCATCAAATATGACATCTCTGCTTACCTTGAACCCTTTGTTTGTGGGGTTGTAGAATCTGTATCCCTTTTGGTTCAAATCATAACCAATGAAGATACATTTTTCAGCCTTAGGGTCTAGCTTTCCTCTTACCTGTGAGGGAATATGCACATATGCTACACAACCAAAGATTTTGCAATGATCCAGAGAGGGTCTCTTACCATGCCAAGCTTCATAGGGTGTCATGCCATCAAGTGATTTGGATGGCAACCTATTGATGAGATAAGTGGTAGTGGATACACTCTCTGCCCATAGGTAATTTGGCAACTTTTTCTCATTAAGCATAGACCTAGCTGTTTCTACTATAAGTCTATTCCTTCTTTCTGCTACCCCATTTTGTTCAGGTGAGTACCTTGTAGTGATCTCCCTTTTGATGCCTCTTTCCTGCAAGAAATCTTCAAACTCATTGGAGAAGTACTCTCCTCCACCATCTGACCTTAGCCTCTTCAAGCTTCTACCTGTTTGATTTTCAACAAGTGCAAGATACCTCTTGAAACAATTAAATACTTCATCTTTGTGCTTCATAAAGTATAAAATGGTCCACCTGCTATAGTCATCAATGAAGGACACATAATACCTTGAACCAGAAATGGAAGGGTCCTTGCTAGGTCCCCAAACATCTGTGTGTACCAAGTCTAGGTAGTCTTCATGCATGAAACCTTTCCTTGAGTAGGGTAATCTGTGAGACTTACCAAATTGACATGATCCACATTTGTAAATCATGTGTTGCTTGGATACATTAGGTATCCCAAGCACACATTGATCCCTGCACATTTGCTTAAGAGTCCTTTCACCTATGTGCCCTAATCTCTTATGCCATATCTCTAACTCTGAAAGTGTCTGATCCTTGTAATTATACAAAGCAATGTTTTTTGTATCTTCTAGCTCAAATGTAAATAATCTACCTGATTTCTCCCCTTTGGCTATCCTTCTGAATCCATGTTTTGGATCCTCCACATATGCTCCATGTTGTGTAAATCTGACCTGCAAACCTTTCTCCACAATCTGACCAACACTCATTAAATTCTTAGTTATTGTTGGTACATAGAGTACCCTGCTTAATAGGTTCTGATTACCATCACATGTCTTTACATTTCCAATTTTGACAACAGAGTGTTTAGTGTCATCACCTGTTTGTACCTGATGTTTTCCCTTGGGCTCTTCCAAATCAGAAAGTAGTGCCACATTGCCAGCTACATGGTTAGAACATCCTGAGTCAATGTAAAATAAATGATCATCATTTGTACCTATCTTGGAAGTCATATTCATGATCAATAAGGAGTCATCTTGCTCCTCTGTGTAGTTGTTGTAGTCTCTTCTATTTCTGAATCCACCTTGGTAGTTTCCATTGTGGTTGTTGTTGTAGTTGTTGTTGTATTGGTTGTTGTATCCATTGTAGCTTTGATGTTGGTTGAATCTGCCTCTCCCTTGAGAGTATCCACCTCTTGAGTAGCCTCTTCCTCTCTGATTTTTGTAGTTCTTGTAGCATTCATCCATGGTATGATTGGACAATCTACAAATGTTGCATGGTGATGAGTTGTAGGGTCTCCCCCTACCTGACTTACCTCCTCTGCCTCTTCCTCTAGATGACCTACCTCTCCCTGCATAATTAGCTTGAGAGGTGGAGCCTTCTTCATCCTGTTTCTTCTTGCCTTTATCTTTCACCTTCTTATCAGTATAGAGAGCAGAGGGGTTATTACCTTTTGATTGATCTCCAGCCTTTGTAAACTTTGCTTCATGTGTAAATAGTTGGCCCATGAGTGTTGTGAGATCAGGGGTATGCATGTCCATATAGAGATCCATTGCAGTGGTGAAACTTTCCCACTTATCATCTGCCTTGAGTCCATTTGTCACTTGCCTGACTATTTGCTCTTCTTCAATCTCCTCTCCAATGCTTGCTAATTGGTCTGCCACATCTTTGATCTTTGTCACATACTCTGAGACTGATTGCTTGGGCTGCTTCCTAAGGGTTGTGAACTCAATCCATAATTGATTCTTCCTAGCCCTTGTGTTGGAAGAAAAATAATTTGACAAGGTTTCCCAAGTCTCTTGGGAAGTCTTACAATTCCTTACATGAGGTAAAAGAAAGTCAGATATAGAGTTTAAGAGATAAGCCCTTGCCAAAGCATCCTTTGCACACCATTGGTTGAGCCTTTCATGTTCATCCTTTGTAGGTGGTCCTCTAGTCTTGAATGAGGGCAACTCCTCATCTCCTGATATGTATCCAAATAGACTTCTCCCTTGTAGATAGGTCTTCATTCTCAATACCAAGCCTGGTAATTATTTCTATCCAATTTGTCAATGAAGGAAGGGAAACCATCACCCATGATTACCTTATTTGCTCTAATACCACTGTTGGGAGTGATGGTTGGATGCACTCAGGAAATCAGTTGGTGCTGCAAAACCTGCTTCACATCTGCCCTCTTTTCTCTTCAGATATGCTTAGTAAACTTACTTAGCTTCCAAATGACACAAAGAAACCATATATGTACTTTGAAAATGGTTTGGGTAATGATCAAACCAAAACAGACAACTTGGTTTCTTCACAACTCCAAAAACCTACTATTTATGTAATGATACCTGCTCAGTGTTATGCTCAGTGTGACCAGCACACTTAAAATTGGAACAATTCCTTTTGGGAGTATTAAAGTACTTTAGTAAGCTACCAATCACAAGTGGAATCACTTCAA
>CM035410.1:44273275-44278275 GCA_020310875.1 Ceratopteris richardii
ATCAGGCTAAGAGAATTGTGTGTAGGAACATTTACATGTGAGAAAGTATTCACTGGTTCCTCAAACAGGTGCAAATTTTGATCTTAATGATTTGATCATTTCTCACTCCACAGTTTAAAGTTTTGTGCAAGTAAGCACTTAATCTTTAAGTTGGAAGGTAAGCTACTCGTGGCTAAAAGCATTTGCTTAAACGGGTTCTATACTGAGAGAACCAAAGCTAAGAAGTTAGGGGTGTCCAAATCGACTTCTGAGAAGTGCAGATTTAGACATAGGTAACTTGGTAAGTAGATTTCTCAAGATCTACTGAATCGTTTGGAGTGATTTGACTTGGAGAAGGTGCGCAATCTTTAGGTGACACCTTGTGCAAAGTTTCATAAAAAACTTTACACATTTACTCAATCAATGAGCAAGATTTATGCAGCAGACTTCCTGAGTAATTTCCTTCTTCACAGTTTAGTCAAGAAATTGATATTTGATCATTGATCTCTTAAATTGGTGAAGGTTTTGACTTACTCTTGATATAGAGGTGTTCTAAATTCAAGAGTAGGTTGTTCTTTTGGAGATTAACACTCTCCATCAGTGGTATCAGAGCAGGAAGCATCAGAATTGAAGAAAAGGAGGATCCCGACTGCTGCAGCTACAAGGAATTTGACATCTGAAGATTCAAAGGGTGAAAGCTTATACTTTATAAAGGTTGAAGAATTCAATATACAGGTGAAGGAAGGATGGGAGATTCTCTTCAAATAGAGAAGTTGGATAGATGAAACTATCCTGCATGGTCAATGAGGATGGAAGCTCATCTAATGAGCAAAGATTTGATAGCTTACATTACAGGTGAAGAAGAAAAACCAGAATTCAGAGATCCTAGTGTTCCAACTAGGGGGGAATTGTCAGATTTGAAGATTTGGATGAAGAAAGATGCTCGAGCTAGGAGCATTATCTATATGGCAGTCAATGATTACTTGCTACCTCACATTAGAGGTCTTGAAAGTGCAAGTGATATATGGAATGCCTTGGTCCAAAACACCACAAAGTCAAGGAAGGCATCTTTATGGGCAGAATTTACAACTTTCAAGAAGAAGGCTTCTCAATCCATTTCAGATTATGTAACAAGGATGAAAGACATTGCAGATGCATTAGGAGCTGTTGATGAAGATATTGAGGAGGATAAATTGGTAAGGCAAATCCTTACAGGTTTGAGAGGTGATGACAAATGGAAGCCATTCATTTTGTCTACAGAATTAACACTTGATCATTTCACTCCTGATTTAAATCAGTTGCTAGGTCATATGCTAACATTTGAGCAGGAT
Source organism: Ceratopteris richardii (assembly GCA_020310875.1). Lineage (NCBI taxonomy): Eukaryota > Viridiplantae > Streptophyta > Polypodiopsida > Polypodiales > Pteridaceae > Ceratopteris > Ceratopteris richardii. Next base: position 44,274,586 of record CM035410.1, read on the forward strand.
GTTAAAGGAGATGGTGACAAAAGTACAGGTCATGCAATGTACTCAAAGGACAAGAAGAAAGCTAACAAAGGAAAGCAACAATCAGGTGAAGATGAAGGCACAACTAGTCAAGCCAACTTCCTAAGAGGTAGAGGAGGTGGCAAAGGTAGAGGAAGAGGCAGGAACAACAAAGATGGAGCCAAAGCATGCTGGATTTGTGGTAAGACAAATCACTTAGCTAATGATTGTTGGCATAATAATCAGAATAATGGTGGATATAATCAAAACTATAATTCAAGAGGAAGAGGTGGCAGAAATCAAAGAGGTAATTTCAGAGGCAGAGGTAGTAGGGGTTACTTTGGAAGAAATGCAGGTAGAGGTTTCCAAAGCCAACAATATAACAATACCTACTACAATTATGCTTCAGATCAAAAGGAAGATTCAACATTGATAATGAATGCAACTTGTGAAAGGCAGAATGAAGATCAAAGAGTCTTCTACATTGACTCAGGGTGTAGCAATCACCTGAGTGGTAATATAGCCTTGATGACTGATTTGGAAAATAAGGTATCTAATCATGTTGTTCAAACAGGTGACAACACAAAGCACAATGTGAAGTCAATTGGATCAGTGAAGGCCAAGGATGGAAGCACCTTATCGAGTAAGGTCTTGTATGTTCCTACAATTCCTAAGAATTTGATAAGTGTAGGACAAATTGTGGAAAAAGGTTATGAAGTAAGGTTCACTAATGAAGGAGTGTTTGTGGAGGACCCTAGCAATGGGTATAAACAAATTGTTTCAGGGAAGAAAGAAGGAAGATTGTTCACATTGAAGATTCAAGGTAATGTTGGTCATGCCTTGTTCACCTATGGAGGACATAAGATCTCTAAGTTAGATCTTTGGCACAAGAGACTTGGACATTTCAATGAAAGAGGTATTAAAGACATGATTAATAATGGTTCAGTGCTTGGATTGCCTAATGTTGCAGGTCAACATATGACATACAGATGTGAAGCATGTCAATTAGGTAAGGCTCATAAGCAACCCTATTCTAAGCATGGGTTTATGTATTCAGAGAAACTTGAATTGGTACACACAGATGTGTGGGGACCATCAAAGGACTTCAGTATCAATGGCTCAAGGTATTATGTGATTTATGTTGATGATGCTACCAGATGGATCACTATCTATGTGATCAAAGATAAGTCAGAAGTATTCAATACTTTCAAACATTATCATATGTATGTAGAGAGAATTACAGGACATAAGTTGAAAAGACTAAGGTCAGCTGGAGGGGGAGAGTATTTCTCTAATGAGTTCAGTGATTACTTGTGGAATGCAGGTATAAAAAGAGAGGTTACTTGCAGGTACTCTCCTCAACAAAATGGTGTAGTAGAAAGGAGGAATAGGACTCTTGTTGAGTTTGCAAGGTCCATGATGAAGGAGAAAAGTTGCCCAAATTATTTACGGATTGAGGCTGTAAATACAGCTACTTATTTGGTCAATAGGCTACTTTGTAAAGCCTTGCAGGGTATGACACCATATGAGGCATGGTGGGTAAGAGACCTACACTAGACCATTGCAAAGTATTTGGATGTTTGGCCTATGCATATGTGCCATCACAATTAAGGCACAAATTGGAACCTAAAGCTGAAAAATATGTGTTTATTGGTTATGATGATAAGCAGATGGGATACAGGTTGTGGAATCCATCCACAAAACATTTTCTTGTATCAAAAGATGTTACATTTGATGAGCAAGGTACTTGGTATGCAGGTACTATCAATATTAATACAGATGATGAAGAAATTGTGAGCCAAAGGAAAGGTAAATCAAAGGTTCAGATATTTGATGAACAAGAGAATAATGAAGTGCAGGTTGAAGTGGAAGAAACACCAAGATTTGATCCTGAATGTGAAGAACCAGAAACCTCAAGAAGTGGAGAACTTAGGAGGTCTACAAGGAACAAATGGCAACCTACAAGGTATAGCTATGATACTTCATTTTTGGCTACCAAAGATTATGCTTACATGATTAAAGCAGATGAAGACCCTTCTACATATGAAGAGGCAAAAGGTAAAGAGATTTGGGAAAAAGCTATGCAGGAAGAATATGATGCATTGATGGAGAATCAAACATGGGATTTGGTTCCAAAGCCAAATAGTCAGAAGATCATTGGATGTAAGTGGGTTTATAAGACAAAAAGATTTGCAGATGGAATTGTGTCTAGGTACAAAGCTAGACTTGTTGTGAAAGGGTTTGCTCAGACATATGGTATTGATTATGATGAGACTTATAGTCGTGTGGCAAAGATGACAACCATCAGGACACTTATAGCAATTGCTGCATGCAAAGGTTGGAAATTATGTCAATTAGATGTGAAGAATGCTTTTTTGAATGGTTACATTTCAGATGAAGTTTTCATGGAGCAACCTCAAGGATTCAGAGATGGAAGATATCCAGATCATGTGTGTAAGCTCAAGAGAGCTTTATATGGCTTGAAGCAGGCCCCAAGGGCATGGAACTATAGACTTGTAAAGTTCTTAAAAGAACTTGGATTTCAAGTATCAAAAGCAGATAGTAGCTTGCTTGTCAAAGCAAGTGATGATGCGTTTATTTACATGTGCATATATGTTGATGATATCATTCTTACAGGTACAGATGAGAAAGGCATACAAAGCTTAGAGAAGCAAATGGAGAAAGAGTTCGAAATCAGTGATTTGGGAGACTTGTCATACTTCTTGGGCATGGAGATTTCATACACTCAACATGGAGTGTATGTGACTCAAGAAAGGTATTTGAGAAACTTGTTAATCAAGTTTAAAATGGATGATTGCAGGGTAGCACCTACTCCAATGGAGATGAATCATAAATTAAGCAGATTTGGAGGTGAAGAGTTCAAGGACATGAAGCAATATCAGAGTTTGGTTGGTAGTCTTATCTATGCTACATTAACTAGACCTGATTTATCATATGCAGTTGGGGTTTTGTCTCAATTCATGCATTGTCCTAGGAAAGAGCATTGGATTGCAGGTCAAAGAGTGTTGAGGTACATTAAGGGTACACTCAAAGAAGGTAATCCAGATGATAGAAGGTCAACCTATGGATACATGTGTTATGTGGGAGATAAGCTAATCTCCTGGTGCTCAAAGAAGCAACATACAGTTGCTTTGTCATCTACAGAAGCAGATTACAAAGGCATGGTTGAAGCTGCAAAAGAAGTGATTTGGCTGAAGACTCTCATGAAGAGTTTTGACACTATACAGAGCATACCTATCATTTATGGTGATAAGATGAGTTCATTATATCTAGCTGCTAATCCTCTTTTTCATGCCAGGACTAAACACATTGAGATACAGTATCACTTTCTAAGAGAGAAGGTGATGGATAAGGAGATTGAAGTCATACATACTTCAACAAAAGATCAGATAGCTGATATGCTTACAAAGAGCTTGGATGGACCAAAGTTAGAGAGGTTTAAAGACATGCCAGGCATAAAGAAGGTTAGAGAAACCTCAATTGATGATTGAGGGGGAGCTGTTGGTGCAGACCAATCACCAATTGAAGATTTGAAAGACAAAGAACGGAGATAAGAACAATTCTTGAAGCATAGAAGATGGATACATTCACAGAGTGAAAGACATGTACACATATGTACATTAGTTAAGACATAGGTTACTTATACTTATGATTTGACATAAGTCTGTACAT
>CM035410.1:44313275-44323275 GCA_020310875.1 Ceratopteris richardii
ACTTAGCTCCTTGATTCCTTGAGCACCTGTACCTCTGACAATAATATCATCAACATAAATATATATACACATTTTCACTTGCCTTCACTAGCAAGCTACTATTTTCTTTTGAAGCTTGATATCCACATTCATTCAAGAACTTAACAAGCCTGTAATTCCATGCTCTTGGGGCTTGCTTCAAACCATACAAAGCTCTCTTGAGCTTACACACATAATCTGATCCAATTGAACCCATGAAACCCTCTGCTTGCTCCATGTACACTTCATTTCCAATGTATCCATTCAGAAATGCATTCTTCACATCTAATTGTGATAACTTCCATCCTTTACAAGCAGCGATAGCAATTAGAGATCTAATTGTAGACATCTTAGAAACTGGACTAAAAGTTTCATCATAATCTATCCCATAGGTTTGGGCATAACCTTTAACCACAAGTCTAGCTTTGTATCTACACACCTCACCATTTGCAAACCTCTTTGTTTTGTACACCCGCTTACATCCAATCACCTTCTGGTTCTTTGGTCTTGGCACTAATTCCCATGGCTCATTTTCAACTAGAGCATCATACTCTTCTTGCATTTCCTTCTCCCAATTTTGCTTTCCTTTAGCTTCTTCATATGTTGTTGGATCTTCTTCTCTCTTCACACTATAAGCATAATCTTTTGTTGTTAGGAAAGATGTATCATAGCTACACCTGATAGGTTCTGTTCTTTCTCTCAAAGATCTTCTGACCTATGCACTTCTTGAAGTCTCAACCACATTTGATTCCGGATCAAATCTTGGCCCATCTTCAACATTATCTTGCAATTTATTTTTACACTCAACATCATCAATTTCTTCTTCATACAGCCTTACTTTTGTCTTCCCTTTCCTTTGTATTTCTTCAACATCTGCATAATCATTTGTTGACCCTATATACCATGTGCTTTGCTCATCAAATGTAACATCTTTTGTAACAAGAAATTGCTTTGTGGATGGACTCCATAATCTGTAACCCATCTCTCTATCATCATACCCAATAAACACATACTTCTCTGCTTTGGGTTCTAGCTTATGTCTTAATTGTGAAGGAACATAAGCATATGCTAAACATTGAAATACCTTACAATGATCAAGAGTAGGTTTCTTACCCCACCATGCTTCATAAGGTGTTCTTCCATCCAAAGCTTTACAAGGTAACCTATTCACAAGGTATGTTGCAGTGTTGATAGCTTTTGCCCATAACTAATTTGGACAATTCTTCTCTTTCATCATTGCTCTTGCATACTCTACAAGAGTTCTATTTCTTCTTTCTGCAACTCCATTTTGTTGAGGAGAGTACTTGCAAGTTAGTTCTCTTTTTATACCTACATTCCACAAGTAATAATCAAACTCTTTAGAAAAATACTCTCCCCCTCCATCTGATCTCAACCTCTTGAGCTTTTGTCCTGTAATACTTTCTGCATAAGCATGATAATGCTTGAATGTCTTGAACAATTCTGATTTTCCTTGATTACATATAAAGTAATCGATTTGGTTGCATCTAATGGAGAGTGTTAATATCCAAAAGAACAAGCTACTCTTATAGTTAGAACACCTCTATAATAAGAGTAACTCAAAGCTTCACCAATTTTAGAGGATCAATGATCAATCATAAAGATTTTGAAAAATCTATATAGAAAATGACTACACAAAAAGTCTGTTGCACATATCTCTCTCATTAACTTATGAATTGTGTAACGTTTTTTATGAAACTTTGCACAAGGTGTTGTGTATAGTTTCCGCACCTTCTCCAAGTTGAATCACTTCAAAAGATTCAGTATATCTTGAGAAATGATCTCAACAACTTACCTATGTCTAAAACTACTCTTCTGAGAAGTCGATTTAGACACCTATAACTTTTAACACTTGGTTCTCTCAATCTAGAAGCTCTTTTTGAAAATGCTTTTAGCCACAGATAGATTACCTTCCAACTTAAAGATTGAGTGCTTGCTTGCTCAAAAATTTACACTATGGAAGGAGAACTAACCAAAACATTAACATCAAATTCTGCACCTGTTTCAAGAACCAGTGAACACTTCTTCACATATGAATGTTCCTACACATAATTCTCACAGCCTGTTTATAATTAAGCTCTCAAACTCTAACCATAGACTCATTAACTATGGACTTAGACATCTACAAAAGGATTCTTGAAATGATCAAATACAGAAGGAGAATGCACAGAAACATCGGGCGCAATTTTCTTTCATTCTTGAAGGAATTTTACAACTGAATGATGAGAGAGACTCAACTCACTTATAAGATGTCTAATAACTCATACAACTACTGATTTCTCTATTCACATGATCTCCCATATTTGCCTCGACTTTTTACTTGTATATATAGGCAAACATTTAAAATATCATGACTATACAAAAGTACAAGTGAACTATCTCTGAATTAATGTACATATGTGTACACATCTTCATCTTCTAAATATGCACTTCCTCCATGCTTCATAACTTGGACTTTTCTTTAGTCTTTGACTTCCAAACCTTCATTAAAACTTCAATTGTTGATTGCTCTACACCAACAGCTCCCCCTCAATCATCAATTGAGGTTTTGTCTATCTTCTTTATACCTGCCATGTCTTTGAATCTTTGTAGCTTTGGTCCATCCAAGCTTTTGGTTAGCATATCAGCTATCTGATCCTTTATTGAAGTATGTATGACTTCAATCTCTTTATCCATCACCTTCTCTCCTAGAAAGTGATATTGAATCTCATTGTGTTTAGTCTTGGCATGAAAAATAGGATTAGCAGCTAAATACAATGAACTCATGTTATCTCCATGAATAGTGGGTGTACTCTGAATGATGTCAAAACTCTTCATCAGAGTCTTAAGACATATTAGTTCCTTTGCAGCTTCAACCATACCTTTGTACTCTGCTTCTGTAGATGAAAAACCAACTATGTGTTGCTTCTTTGAACACCAAGAAATTAACTTATCTCCCACATAACAGAAGTATCCATAAGTTGATCTCCGATCATCAGGATTACCTGCCCAATCTGCATCACTATATATCTTGATGTTTGTATCTGATGTAAAACCATAATACAAACCCTCTTTGAGTGTACCCTTAATGTACCTCAATACTCTTTGTCCTGCAATCCAATGTTCTTTCCTAGGACAATGCATGAATTCAGACAAAACTCCAACTGCATATGACAAGTCAGGCCTAGTTAATGTAGCATAAATCAGAGTACCAACCAAACTCTGATATAGCTTCATGTCCTTGAACTTTTCACCTCCATATCTGCTCAATTTGTGATTCACCTCCATTGGAGTAGGTGCTACCTTGCAATCATTCATCTTAAACTTGATCAACAAGTTTCTCAAATACCTTTCTTAAGTCACATACACTCCATGTTGAGTGTATGAGATCTCCATGCCCAAGAAATATGAAAAGTCTCCCAAATCACTGATCTTAAATTCTTTCTCCTTTTGCTTCTTTAGGCTTTGAATGCCTTTCTCATCTGTACCTGTAAGAATTATATCATCAACATATATGCACATGTATATGAACCCATCATCACTTGCTTTGACAAGCAAGCTACTATCTGCTTTAGACACTTGAAATCCAAGTTCTTTCAAGAACTTTACAAGTCTATAATTCCATGCCCTTGGGGCGTGCTTCAAACCATACAAAGCTCTCTTGAGCTTACATACATACTCTGGATACCTTTCATCTCTGAATCCTTGAGATTGCTCCATGAAAACATCATCTGAATTATAACCATTCAAAAAAGCATTCTTCACATCTAATTGACATAATTTCCCACCTTTACATGCAGTAATAGCTATGAGTGTCTTGATGGTTGTCATCTTTGCCACAGAACTATAGGTCTCATCATAATCTATACCATAAGTGTGAGCAAAACCCTTCACAACAAGTCTAGCTTTATACCTAGACACACTTCCATCTGCATACCTCTTTGTCTTGTAGACCCATTTGCATCCAATGATCTTCTAGCTATTTGGTTTAGGAACCAACTCCCATGTCTGACTCTCCATCAATGCATCATACTCCTCTTGCATAGCTTTTTCCCAATTCTCCTTACCTTTTGCCTCCTCATATGTAGAAGGGTCTTTATCTACCTTTATCATATAAGCATAATCTTTGGTAGCCAAAAAAGAAGTGTCATAGCTATACCTTGTAGGTTGCCACTTGTGTCTTGATGACCTTCTGAGTTCTCCACTCCTTGAAGTTTCTAGTTCATCACACTCAGGATCAAATCTTAGCATTTCTTCAACTTCAACCTGCACTTCATTATTCTCCTCTTCATCAAATATCTGAACCTTTGATTTACCTTTCTTTTGGTTCACAACTTCTTCATCACCTGCATTAATATTGATTGTACCTGCATACCAAGTACCTTGCTCATCAAATGTAACATCCTTTGATACAAGGAATTGTTTTGTGGATGGACTCCACAACCTATATCCCATCTGCTTATCATCATAACCAATGAATACATACTTTTCAGCTTTAGGTTCCAAAATGTGCCTTAATTGTGATGGCACATATGCATATGCCAAACATCCAAATACTTTGCAATGATCCAAGGTAGGTCTCTTACCCCACCAAGCTTCATAAGGTGTCATACCCTGCAAGGCTTTACATGGTAACCTATTAACCAAATAAGTAGCTATATTTACAGCCTCAGCGCACAAATAATTAGGGCAATTTTTCTCCTTCATCATTGACCTTGCAAACTCAACAAGAGTTCTATTTCTTCTCTCTGCTACACCATTTTGTTGAGGAGAGTACCTGCAAGTAATTTCCCTTTCTATACCTGCATTCCACAAATAATCACTGAATTCATTAGAGAAATACTCTCCCCCTCCATCTGACCTTAGTCTCTTCAACTTATGACCCGTAATTCTCTCTGCATATACATGATAGTGTTTGAATGTATTGAATACTTCTGACTTATCTTTGATCACATAGATAGTGATCCATCTGGTAGCATCATCAACCTAAATCACATAATACCTTGAACCATTGATACTAAAATCTTTTGATGGTCCCCACACATCTGTGTGTACCAATTCAAGCTTCTTTGAATACATAAAACCATGCTTGGAATAAGATTTCTTATGAGCCTTACCTAATTGACATGCCTCACATCTGTATGTCATATGTTGACCTGCAACATTAGGCAATCCAAGCACTGAACCATTGTTAACCATATCTTTGATACCTCTTTCATTAAAATGTCCAAGTCTTTTGTGCCAAAGATCTAACTGAGAGATCTTATGCCCTCCATAAGTGAACAAGGCATGACGAACATTACCTTGAATCTTCAATGTGAACAATCTTCCTTCTTTCGTCCGTGAAACAATCTATTAATACCCATTGCTAGGGTCTTCCACAAACACTCTTTCATTAGTGAATCTAACTTCATAACCTTTTTCAACAATTTGTCCTACACTTGTCAGATTCTTAGGAATTGTAGGAACATACAAGACCTTACTCAAGAGGGTGCTACCATCCTTGGCCTTCACTGATCCAATTGACTTCACATTATGCTTTGTATTGCCACCTATTTGAACTACATGATTAGTTATCTTATTCTCCAAATCAGTCATGAAAGTTATGTTGCCACTCAGGTGATTGCTACACCCTCAGTCAATGTAGAAGACTCTTTGGTCTTCACTTTGCCTTTCACAAGTTGCATTCATTATCAATGTTGAATCCTCCTTCTGATCTGAAGCATAATTGTAGTAGGTATTGTTGTATTGTTGACTTTGGAGTCCTCTACTTGCATTTCTTCCAAAGTATCCTCTACTACCTCTACCTCTCAAATTACCTCTTTGATTTCTGCCACCTCTTCCTCTTGAATTAAGATTCTGATTATATCCACCACTACTCTGAGTATTATGCCAACAATCATTAGCTAAGTGATTTGTCTTACCACAAATCCAGCAAGCTTTGACTCCATCTTTATTACTCCTGCCTCTTCCTCTACCTTTGCCACCTCCTCTTCCTCCTAGGAAGTTGGCTTGACTAGTTGTGCCTTCATCTTCATTTGCTTGTTGCTTCCCTTTGCTATTTTTCTTCTTATCCTTTGAATACATTGCATGACCTGTACTCTTGTCACCTTCACCTTTGACATCCTACTCAAAGGTTAACATATGTCCTAGCAACTGATTTAAGTCAGGAGTGAAATGATCAAGTGATAATTGAGTAGACAAAATGAATGGCTTCCATTTATCATCACCTCTCAACCCTATGAGGATTTGCCTTACCAATTTATCCTCCTCAATGTCTTCATCAACTGCTCCTAATGCATCTGCAATGTCCCTCATCCTTGTTACATAGTCTGAGATGGATTGAGAGGCCTTCTTCTTGAAAGTGGTAAATTCTCCCCACAAAGATGCCTTCCTTGACTTTGTGGTGTTTTGGAAATGCTCCTCCAAAGCCTTCCATATATCATTTGCATTTTCAAGACCTCTAATATGAGGTAGCAAGTAGTCATTGACTGCCATATAGATAATGCTTCTAGCTTGAGCATCTCTCTTCATCCAATTCCTCAAATCTGATAATTCCTCCCTAGTTGGAACACTAGGATCTCTGAACTGAGGCTTCTCTTCTTCACCTGTAATATAAGCTATCAAGTCTTTGCTCATAAGATGAGCTTCCATCCTCATCGACCATGCTGGATAGTTCTCTCTATCCAACTTCTCTATTTGAAGAGAATCTCCCATCCTTTCTTCACCTATATATTGAATTCTTCAAACTTTATGAGTAATAGATGTACCTTTACTTCAAATAATGTTCCTTTTGTCTTCCTTGATGTCGTATGACCTCCTTCTCAAGCTTTTCCCTCAAGCTTTCACCTCTTGAATCTTCAGATGTTGAATTTTTTTATGACTACAGTAGTCGGGATCCTCCTTCCTTCAATTCTGATGCTTCCTGCTCTGATACCACTGATGGAGAGTGTTAATCTCTAGAAGAACAAGTTGCTCTTATAGTTAGAGAACCTCTATAATAAGAGTAACTCAAAGCTTCACCAATTTTAGAGGATCAATGATCAATCATAAAGATTTTGAAAAATCTGTGAAGGAGATGACTACACAAAAAGTCTGCTGCACATATATCTCTCATTAACTTATGAATTGTGTAAAGTATTTTATGAAACTTTGCACAAGGTGTCCTCTACACTTTGTGCACCTTTTCCAAGTTGAATCACTTCAAAAGATTCAGTATATCTTGAGAAATGATTTCAACAAGGTACCTATGTCTAAAACTGCTCTTCTGAGAAGTCGATTTAGACACCTATAACTTTTAACACTTGGTTCTCTCAATCTAGAACTCATTTATGAAAATGCTTTTAGCCATAGATAGCTTACCTTCCAACTAAAATATTGAGTGCTTGCTTGCTCAAAGATTTACACTGTGGAAGGATAACTCACCAAAACATTAACATCAAATTTTGCGCGTGTTTCAAGAACCAATGAACACTTCTTCACATATGAATGTTCCTACACATAATTCTCACAGCCTATTTACAATTAGGCTCTCAAACTTTAACCATAGACTCATTAACTATGGACTTAGACATCTACAAAAGGATTCTTGAAATGATCAAAAATAGAAACATCGGGCGCAATTTTCTTTCCTTCCTGAAGGAATTGTACAACTGAATGATGAGAGAGATTCAACTCACTTCTAAGATGTCTAATAACTCATACAACTACTGATTTCTCTATTCACATGCTCTCCCATATTTGCCCCAACTTTTTACTTGTATATATAGGCAAACATTTACAATATCATGACTATACAAAAGTATAAGTGAACTATCTCTGAATTAATGTACATATGTGTACACATCTTCATGTTCTGAATATGCACTTCCTCCATGCTTCATAACTTGAACTTTTCTTTAGTCTTTGACTTCCAAACCTTCATTAAAAATTCAATTGTTGATTGCTCTGCACCAACAGCATCATCAACAAACAACACATAATATCTAGATCCATTTATGCTATAGTCCCTTGAAGGACCCCACACATCTGTATGAACCAACTCAAGCATATTTGAATACTTGTACCTGATTTATTGTATGAACTTTTGTGTGCTTTACCTGATTGACAAGCTTCACACTTGTACACCATGTGTTGACCTTCAACATTTGGCAATCCAAGCACTACATCATTCTCTGACATTTCCTTTATAGCTCTCTCATTAAAATGACCTAGCCTTTTATGCCATAGGTCTAACTGAGACATCTTTAGACTTCCATAAGTAAATAATGCATGTCCCACATTACCTTGGACCTTGGGAGTAAACAACCTTCCTTCCTTTTTACCTGCAATGATATTTCTATATCCCTGATTTGGATCTTGCAAATAAACACCATCATTTGTGAATCTGACTTCATATCCCTTCTCCACAATTTGTCCTACACTTATCAAGTTTTTAGGAATAGTAGGAACATAAAGTACCTTGCTTAAGAGTGTGCTTCCACTCTTTCTCTTCACTGATCCAATGCTTTCCACTTTATGCTTGGTGTTATCTTCTGTTTGAACTGTATGTCCATTCACCTTTGCTTCCATATCAGCGATTAATGACATATTGCCACTTAGATGAGTGCTACATCCTGAGTCAATATAAAACACCCTTTGATCTTCTCCTACTGCTTCATGAGTTGCATTCAAGATGAGAGTCATGTCATCCTTTTGATATGATGCATAATTATAATAATTCTTGTTGTAGGACTGAGATTGAAAGCTTCTTCCACATCCTCTAGCATATGATGTCCTACCACCTCTTCTTCTGAAGTTACCTCTTTGATTTCTGCCTCCTCTACCTCTTTGATTGAAGCTCTAATTATTACTTCCACCATTTTGATTGTTATATGAACAATCATTTGCCAAATGATTTGTTCTGCCACAAATCCAACAAGCTTTGGTATTGTCTTTGTTCTTACCTCCTCTTCCTTTACCTCTGAATTTCATCTTTTCTTTTGTGAAATTAGCTTGATTTGAAGTTCCTTCATCATCAGTTGACTGCTTCCCTTTGCCATTCTTTTTCTTTTCCTTGGAGTACATAGCTTGATTTGCACTCCTATCATTGTCTCCCTTAATGTCCTGCTCAAAAGTTAGCATGTGTCCTAGCAATTGATTAAGATCAGGAGTAAAATGATGTAATGACAATTCTATGGACAATATGAAAGGCTTCCACTTCTCATCTCCTCTCAGACTTGTAAGTATTTGCCTTACCAATTTATCCTCTTCAATGTCTTCATCTACTGCTCCCAAGCTATCTGCAATATCTCTCATCCTTGCCACATAATCACAGATTGATTGTGAGCTCTTCTTCTTGAAAGTTGTAAACTCTACCAATAATGAAGACTTCCTTGACTTGGTTGTGTTTTGGAAATGCTCTTCCAAAGCATTCCACACATATGTTGCACTTTCTAATCCTCTAATGTGAGGTAGAAGATAATCATTTACAACCATGTAAATGATGCTCCTAGCTTGAGCATCCTTTCTCATCCAATTCTTGAAATCTGCAAGCTCTTCCCTAGTTGGAACACTAGGATCTCCAAACTCAGGCTTTTCTTCTTCTCTTGTGATGAATGCCATCAAGTTTCTGCTCATGAGGTGTGCCTCCATCTTCATGGACCAAGCTGGATAGTTCTCCCTATCTAGCTTATCATTCTGCAAGCTTTCTCCCATCCTTGATCTTCTATGTCTATAATTACTAGGATTTATGATGATATAGTGTACCTTTGGTATAAAGCTTTAATCCTTCTTGATCCTTTGAACTCGTGACTTCAGGTTGTCTTCAAGAATTTGACCTTGTTCACCTTCAACTAGAAGAAACTTCAATATCTGCAATACTCGGGACTTCCAATGCCTTTACTTCACTTGTATTGCACAATTAGCTCTGATACCACTGTTGGAGACCTCTAAATCTCCAAAGATTTGATCTATACTGATTTAAGAACACCTCTATATCAGTTAT
>CM035410.1:44328275-44345775 GCA_020310875.1 Ceratopteris richardii
TAGAACTCATCTTTTTCGAGCTTCTCATCAGTGATTCTGAGTGTGTGTGAGGTCTATACTCTAGCCCATAGCTATCTACACCATTAGGCAATGATCTTCATGCCAATGGATTTGTATACAAGTGTTCATTAATACATACATTCACATTGCTCATTTCTGAGTTCTCTGTCATATTACTCAAAAGTCTTTCAACTTGTGAAGTGCATATCTCAGTCCAATCTTCACCAAATTCAGTGGTTCAAAGCTTGTTGGATTTAGCTTGAAGTTATCTACATGCTGCTTGAATTTGAAGAGATTCTATTCAGAAATTTTAGAGAAATCTGCGTCGAGGTGATCACTGGTCAATTTCTACTATAATCCTAAAAAATCGGGGGTATAGCTTAACTTGCTAAATTGATTTCTCTTAGCATAGTTTATCTTTTTACATCATTCCACTTGGAATAGTTAGCTTACTAAGCTAATTAGATACCCCTAAAAGAAAGTTTTCCAATTCCTAGTGTGTTGGTCATACTGAGCAAAATACCGAGCAGGTGTCAAGCCATAAATAGAAGGCTTTATTGAGTTTGTGGCTTTCAAAGTTATCTGTTTTGGTTCAATCATTGCACACATCATTTCCAAAGTACATAGGGCATTTTATGGTGTCATTGGAAAGCTAAGGAGGTCTACTTATCAAGTCTGAAGCAAAAGAGGGCAGGAACAAAGCAAGTTTTAGCAGTACCTACTCAGTCTCTTGGAGCATCCATCCATCTTTCCCAACAATGCTATCAGAGCAAACTAAGGTAAAATGGGAGATGGTTTTCCTTCATTCATTGATAAATTGGACAGGAAAAACTATCAAGCATGGTCTCTAAGGATGAAGACCTACCTACAAGGAAGGAGTCTCTATGGATACATCTCAGGAGATGAGGAGTTACCCTCATTCAAAACAAGAGGATTACCAACCAAGGAAGAACATGAAAAGCTCAACACATGGTGTGCTAAGGATGCATTGGCAAGGTCTTATTTACTCAACTCCATCTCTGATTTTCTTTTGCCACATATTAGAAATTGTAAGACATCCCAAGAGACTTGGGAAACCTTGTCATCATATTTTTCCTCCAACACAAGGGCTAGGAAAAATCAGTTGTGGATTGAATTCACAACATTAAGGAAGCAACCTAAGCAAGCTGTTTCAGAATTTGTAACCAAGATTAAAGATGTAGCAGATCAGTTAGCAAGCATAGGAGAAGAGATTGAAGAAGAGCAGATTGTAAGGCAAGTGATCAATGGAATCAAGGCTGATGACAAATGGGAGAGCTTCACCACTACCATGGAACTTTACATGGACATGCAAATACCATATCAAACAACTCTCATGGGACAATTGTTTACACATGAAGCAAAGCTCAACAAGAATGGAGATACTTCCAAAGGTAATAACTCTTCTGCCCTATACACTGATAAGAAATCTAAAGATAAAGGCAAGAGCAAGAAGGTGGAAGATGAAGGCTCTACCTCTCAAGCAAACTATGCAGGAAGAGGTAGATCATCAAGAGGAAGGGACAGAGGAGGTAAGCAAGGAAGGGGGAGATCCTATAACTCCTCACCATGCAGTATTTGTGGTTTATCAAATCATACTATAGATGAGTGTTTCAGGAATTACAAGAATCAGACAGGAAGAGGATACCAAAGAGGTGGATACTCACAGTCAAGAGGTAGATTCAACCATCACCAAGGCTACAACAATAACTACAATAACAACTACAACAATAATTACAATGGCAATTACCAAGGAGGATTCAAATCCAGAAAGGACTACAACAACTACACAGAGGAGCAGGATGACTCTCTTCTGATCATGAACATGACTTCAAAGCCTGGTACAAATGATGACCACCTATTCTACATTGACTCACGGTGCTCAAATCATGTGGCTGGCAATGTAGCACTACTCTCTGATCTTGAGGAACCAAAAGGTAAGCATCAAGTCCAAACATGTGATGACACAAAGCATTCTGTAGTTAAAGTTGGAAATGTTAAGACTTGTGATGGAAATCAGAATTTGTTGAGCAGGGTACTCTATGTACCAACCATTACCAAAAATTTAATGAGTGTTGGACAACTTGTGGAGAAAGTCTTGCAGGTTAGATTCAACCAATATGGAGCATTTGTGGAGGATCCAAGACATGGATTCAAGAGGATAGCTAAACGAGAAAAATCAGGTAGACTATTCACATTTGATTTAGAAGACACAAAGAATATTGCACTATACAGTTATAAAGATCAAACACTTTCAGAGCTTGAGATTTGGCACAAAAGATTAGGACATATAGGTGAAAGAACCTTGAAGCAATTATGCAGGGATCAATGTGTGCTTGGAATACCTAATGTATCCAAGCAACACATGATTTATAAGTGTGGTGCTTGTCAATTTGGGAAGTCTCACAGGTTACCCTTCTCAAGGAAAGGATACATGCATGAAGACTACCTAGAGCTTGTCCACACAGATGTATGGGGACCAAGCAAAGACCCCTCAGTCTCAGGTTCAAGGTACTATGTGTCTTTTATTGATGATTATAGCAGATGGACTGTATTGTACTTCATGAAGCACACGGATGAGGTATTTAATTGCTTTAAAAAATATCTTGCGTTACTTGAAAACTAGACAAGAAGGAATTTGAAGAGGCTAAGGTCAGATGGAGGAGGTGAGTATTTCTCCAATGAATTTGAAAACTTCTTGCAGGACAGAGGCATCAAAAGAGAAATAACCACAAGGTATTCTCCTGAACAGAATGGGGTAGCTGAAAGAAGAAATAGGTTAATTGTTGAGACAGCTAGATCTATGCTTAATGAGAAAAGGTTACCTAACTATCTACGGGCAGAGAGTGTTTCTACTACCACTTACCTCATAAATAGGTTACCATCTAAGTCTCTTGATGGTATGACACCCTATGAAGCATGGCATGGTAAGAGACCCTCACTAGACCATTGTAGGATATTTGGATGTGTAGCATATGTGTACATTCCTTCTCAGATAAGAGGTAAGCTAGACCCAAAGGTTGAAAAATGCATCTTTATTGGGTATGATCTAAATCAAAAAGGTTACAAGTTTTATAACCCTACCAATAAGGGATTTATGGTAAGCAGAGATGTTGTCTTTGATGAAAATGATTCTTGGTATGAGAATGAATGCAGGAAGGTTAAATTACCCTATGATTTGGAAGAGGAGTTTCCAAGTCTTGCAAAGGAGGAAACTACTCAGAATGAAGCCTCAAGTTCAGATGATGAAGATACTATCAACCTTGAAGAGTTCAAGGCATGGAAGTCCAAGGGCAAAATGAAGATGAAGAAGCTTGAAGACATACCTGAATCTTCAACTCAATCAATCAGAAGATCACAAAGAGAAAGCAGAAAACCTATCAGATATGGGTATGATACATCTCTTGTTACTAAACATTCTGTTTATCTTGCCAAAGATTTGTCAAATGAAGAACCAGGATCATATGAAGAAGCCATAACCAAATTAGAATGGAAAGAAGCTATGGATGAGGAAATTGAAGCACTCAAGGAGAGTGACACACGAGAGTTAGTACCTAAGAAGGACTCCATGAAGGTAATAGGATTCAGATGGATCTATAAGCTTAAAAGAAACGTTGATGGCGCAATTAATAGGTACAAAGCCAGATTGGTAGCCAAGGGTTTTGCACAAACCCAAGGCATTGACTATGAAGAGACATTTTCTCCTGTGGCCAAGATGCCAACAATCAGAGTGTTGGTAAGTGTGGCTACATCAAAAAATTGGAATATGTACCAATTGTATGTCAAGAATGCTTTCTTGAATGGATGGATTTTAGAGGAGGTATATATGTCACAACCTCCTGGCTATGAGGACCCTAAGAAGGTAACATATGTTTGCAAATTGAAAAAGGCTTTATATGGATTGAAGCAGGCACCTAGGGCATGGAATTACAAGTTAACTATATATCTCCAAGACCAAGGATTTTTCATGAGCAAGGCAGATACTTCTCTGTTCATCAAGAGAAGTAATTTAGAGGTAATATACCTTTGTGTTTATGTTGATGACATCATCATTACAGGTAATGATGTAAATGGAATCAAATATATCAAGAGTCAAATGATGAAGGAGTTCAAGATCAATGATCTTGGTCTATTGAAGTATTTTCTTGGACTTGAGTTAGTCTACACTAACTCAGGGATATATATTACTCAGAAAAAGTATATACAGGACATGTTAAAGAAGTTTCATTTGCAGGATGCCAAAGTAGCAAGCACTCCAATGGAGGTAAACCTAAAACTAAGTGCCCATGAAGGTGATGAAGTAAATGACATTACAAGTTATCAAAATATGGTGGGTAGTTTGAACTATGCTACCTTAACAAGGATAGATATTGCATATGGAGTGAGTGTACTAATTCAATTTATGCACAAGCCAAGGATAGCTCACTTAGAGGCTGCCAAGAGAATCTTGAAGTATCTCAAGGGTACACGGAACCATGGTTTGTATTTTCCTTACACTTCAGATATTGATATCAAGATCTACTCAGATGTAGATTCGGCAGGATGCAAGGATGATAGGAGGAGCAGTTCTAGATACATTTCTTTTGCAGGTGACAAACCAATTTCATGGTCTTCAAAGAAGCAACCTACTATTTCTTTGTCTTCCACAGAAGCAGAGTATAGAGGGCTGGCTAATGCCACTCAAGAAGCAATTTGGATTAAGCTTTTGTATACAGAATTGGGATTATATACTAGGTCACCAATTATCTTTGGAGATAATACAAGTTCTCTTCACCTTGCAGCTAATCCTATTTATCATGCTAGGACCAAACATATAGAGGTTCATTACCATTATGTGAGAGAGAAGTTGATAAGCAAAGACATTCAACTAACCTATGTATCAACAAACATGCAATGTGCAGATTTGTTGACTAAAGCTTTGGATGGAACCAAACTTTGCAGGTTCAAAGCAATGATTGGATTGCAGGACATACTTGAAGATTAAAGATGAAGACCAAGCCAAAATGTTTGACTTGAGGGGGAGATTTTGGTGTAAATCACAAGCCTACACATTTGGCTTGAAAGATATCTTGAAGACTCTACATATGTGAAGAAGCATAGGACCCATTGCTAGTGGTTAATTACCACTTTATCTCATTGTAAAAGTCAAATTGACTTAGAATCCTTTGTAAACACCTACCAAAAGAGTCGTGGAAAAACGTAGCTCTTTGATTGAAGGAATATCTCCTAGGATATAGGAGCTTGATCATAGGGAGCCAAAAGTTTGAATTTGAATTCAAATTTTTACTCATTCCTATAAAAATGAACATGGAAAAGTTGCGGGTAGAACTCATCTTTTCCGAGCTTCTCATCAGTGATTCTGAGTGTGTGTGAGGTCTATACTCTAGCCCACACCTATCTACACCATTAGGCAATGATCTTCATGCCAATGGATTTGTATACAAGTGTTCATTAATACATACATTCACATTGCTCATTTTTGAGTTCTCTGTCATATTACTCAAAAGTCTGGCAACTTGTGAAGTGCATATCTCAGTCAAATCTTCACCAAATTCAGTGATTCAAAGCTTGTTGGATTCATCTTAAAAATATCTACAGGTTGCTAGAGTTTGAAGAGATTCTATTCAGCCATTTCAGAGAAATTTGCGTCGAGGTGATCATTGGTCAATTTCTACTACAGTCCTAAAAAATTGGGGGTATACCTTAACTTGCTAAATTGATTTCTCTTAGCATAGTTTATCTTTTTACATCATTCCACTTGGAATAGTTAGCTTACTAAGCTAATTAGATACCCCTAAAAGGAATTTTTCCAATTTCTACTGTGTTGGTCATACTGAGCAAAATACCGAGCAGGTGTCAAGCCAGAAATAGAAGGTTTTATTGAGTTTGTGACTTTCAAAGTTATCTATGTTGGTTCAATCATTGCACACATCATTTCCAAAGTACATAGGGCATTTTATGGTGTCATCGGAAAGCTAAGGAGCTCTACTTATCAAGTCTGAAGCAAAAGAGGGCAGGTACAAAGCAGGTTTTAGCAGTACCTACTCAGTCTCTTGGAGCATCCATCCATCTTTCCCAACACAATGCATGAATTGAGACAATACTCCAATTGCATATGATAAGTAAGGCCTAGTTAATGTAGCATAGATCCGACTACCAACCAAACTTTGAAATAGCTTCATGTCTTTGAACTCTTCTCCTCCATATCTGCTCAATTTGTGATTCACCTCTATGGGAGTAGGTGCTACCCTCCAATCATTCATCTTAAACTTGATCAGCAAGTTTCTCAAATACCTTTCTTGAGTTACATACACTCCATGTTGAGTGTATGAGATCTCCATGTCCAGGAAATATGACAAATCTCCCAAGTCAATAATCTTGAACTCTTTCTCCATTTGCTTCTTTAGGCTTTGAATGCCTTTCTCATCTGTACCTATAAGAACTATACCATCAACATATATGCACATATAAATGAACTCATCATCACTTGCTTTGACAAGCAAGATACAATCTGCTTTAGATAGTTGAAAACCAAGTTCTTTCAAGAACTTCACCAGTCTATAATTCCATGCCCTTGGGGCCTGCTTCAAGCCATACAAAGCTCTCTTGAGCTTGCACACATGATCTGGATACCTTCCATCTCTGAATCCTTGTGGTTGCTCCATGAAAGCATCATCTGAAATATATCCATTTAGAAAAGCATTCTTCACATCTAGTTGACACAACTTCCAACCTTTACATGCAGCAATAGCTATGAGTGTCCTGATGGTTGTCATCTTTGCCACAGGACTATAGGTCTCATCATAATCTATACCATATGTCTGAGCAAAACCCTTCACAACAAGTCTAGCTTTATACCTAGACACACTTCCATCTACAAACCTCTTTGTCTTGTAGACCCATTGGCATCCAATGATCTTTTGACTATTTGGTTTAGGAACCAAATCCATGTCTGATTCTCCATCAATGCATCATACTCTTCCTGCATAGCTTTTACCTAATTTTCCTTACCTTTTGCCTCTTCATATATAGAAGGGTCTTCATCTATCTTTATCATATAAGCATAATCTTTGGTAGCCAAAAAAGAAGTGTCATAGCTATACCTTATAGGTTGCCATTTGTGTCTTGATGACCTTTTGAGTTCTCCATTCCTTGAGGTTTCTGGTTCATCACACTCTGGATCAAACCTTGGCACTTCTTCAACTTCAACCTGTACTTCATTGTTCTCCTCTTCATCAAATATCTAAACCTTTGATTTACCTTTCTTTTGAGTCACAACTTCTCATCACCTGCATAAATATTGATTGTACATGCATACCAAGTACCTTGCTCATCAAATGTAACATCTTTAGACACAATGAATTGCTTTGTGGATGGACTCCACAACCTATATCCCATCTGCTTATAATCATATCCAATGAACACATATTTTTTAGCTTTAGGTTCCAATTTATGCATCAATTGTGATGGCACATATGCATATGCCAAACATCCAAATACTTTGCAATGGTCTAGAGTAGGTCTCTTACCCCACCATGCTTCATATGGTGTCATACCCTGCAAAGCTTAACATGGTAATCTATTGACCAAATAAGTAGCTTTGTTTACAGCCTAAACCCACAAATAATTTGGTTAATTTTTCTCCTTCATCGTGGATCTTGCAAACTCAACAAGAGTTATATTCCTCCTTTCTGCTACACCATTTTGTTGAGGAGAGTACCTGCAAGTAATTTCCCCTTTTATACCTGCATTCCACAAGTAATCACTGAACTCATTAGAGAAATACTCTCCCCCTCCATCTGATCTTAGTCTCTTCAACTTATGACCTGTAATTCTCTTTGCATACACATGATAATGTTTGAATGTATTGAATACCTCTGATTTATCTTTGATCACATAGATAATGATCCATCTGGTAGCATCATCAACATAAATTACATAATACCTTGAACCATTGATGCTGAAATCATTTGCTGGTCCGCACACATCTGTGTATACCAACTCAAGCTTCTCTGAATACATAAAACCATGCTTGGAATAAGATTGCTTATGAGCCTTACCTAATTGACATGCCTCAGATTTGTATGTCATATGTTGACCTACAACATTAGGCAATCCAAGCACTAAACCATTGTTAATCATATCTTTGATACCTCTTTCATTAAAATGTCCAAGCCTTTTGTGCCAAAGATCTAACTCAGAGATCTTATGTCCACCATAAGTAAACAAGGCATGACCAACATTACCTTGAATTTTCAATGTGAAGAATCTTCCTTCTTTCTTCCCTGAAACAATTTGTTTATACCCATTGCTAGGGTCTTCCACAAACACTCCCCCATTAGTGAACCTAACTTCATAACCTTTTTCAACAATTTGTCCTACACTTATCAAATTCTTTGGAATTGTAGGAACATAAAAAACCTTAATCAAGAGACTATTACCATCCTTGGCCTTCACTGATCCAATTGACTTCACATTGTGCTTTGTATTTTTCACCTGTTTGAACTACATGATTAGTTACCTTATTCTCCAAATCAGTAATCAAAGCTATGTTACCACTCAGGTGGTTGCTACACCCTGAGTCAATGTAGAAGACTCTTTGTTCTTCATTTTGCCTTTCACAAGTTGCATTCATTATCAATGTTGAATCCTCCTTCTGATTTGAAGCATAATTGTAGTAGGTATTGTTGTATTGTTGACTTTGGAATCCTCTACCTGCATTTCTTCCAAAGTCACCTCTACTACCTCTACCTCTGAAATTACCTCTTTGATTCTGCCACTTCTTCCTCTTGAATTAAAATTATGATTATATCCACCATTATTCTGAGTATTATGCCAACAATCATTAGCTAAGTGATTTTTCTTACCACAAATCCAGCAAGCTTTGACTCCATCTTTCTTACTCCTGCCTTTTCCTCTACCTTCGCCACCTCCTCTTCCTCTTAGGAAGTTAGCTTGGCTAGTTGTACCTTCATCTTCATTTGCTTGTTGCTTCCCTTTGCTATTCTTCTTCTTATCCTTTGAATACATTGCATGACCTGTACTTTTATCACCTTCACCTTTGACATCCTGCTCAAAGGTTAACATGTGTCCTAGCAACTGATTTAAATCAGGAGTAAAATGATCAAGTGATAATTTAGTAGAGAAAATGAATGGCATCCATTTGTCATCACCTCTTAAACCTGTGAGAATTTGCCTTACCAACTTATCCTCCTCAATATCTTCATCAACTACTCCTAATACATCTGCAATGTCCTTCATTCTTGTTACATAATCTGAGATAGATTGAGAAGCCTTCTTCTCGAATATGGTAAATTCTGCCCACAAGGATGCCTTCCTAGACTTTGTGGTGTTTTGGAAATGCTCATCGAAAGCATTCCATATATCACTTGCACTTTCAAGACCTCTAATGTGAGGTAGCAAGTAGTCATTAACTGCCATATAGATAATGCTCCTAGCTTGAGCATCTTTCTTCATCCAAGTCTTCAAATCTGATAATTCCTCCCTAGTTGGAACACTAGGATCTCTGAACTGAGGCTTTTTTTCTTCACCTCTAATATAACCTATCAAGTCTTTGCTCATAATATGAGCTTCCATCCTCATTGACCATGCTGGATAGTTCTCTCTATCCAACTTCTCCATCTGAAGAGAATCTTCCATCCTTTCTTCACCTGTGTATTGAATTCTTCAAACTTTATGAGTAATATATGTACCTTTATTTTGAATGATACTCCTTTTGTCTTCCTTTATGTCATATGGCCTCCTTCTCAAGCTTTGCTCTTAAGCTGTCACCTTTTGAACCTTCAAGTATTGACTTCTTTACAGATGCAGCAGTCGAGGTCCTCCTTTCTTCAATTTTGATACTTCCTACTCTGATACCACTGATGGAGATTGTTAATCTCCAAAAGAACAAGCTACTCTTGAAATTAGAGCACCTCTATATCAAGAGTAACTCAAAACATTCACCAATTCGGAGGATTAATGATCAGTTATAAAGATTTTGGATAAACTGTGTAGAAGATGATTCTATAGAAAGTCTGCTACACATATTTCTCTCATTGACTTATCAAATGTGTACATTTTTTCATAAAACTTTGCACAAGGTGTGGCCTATAGTTTTTGCACCTCCTCAAAGTTAAATCATTCCAAAAGACTAAGTAGATCTTGAGAAATGATCTTAACAAGTCACCTATGTCTAAAACTGTTCTTCTGAGAAGTCGATTTAGACACCTGTAACTTCTAACACTTGGTTCTCTTGATCTAGAACCCGTTTATGAAAATGCTTCTAGCCACAGGTAGCTTACCTTCCAACTTAAAGAATGAGTGCTTGCTTGCTCAAAACTCTGTTGGAGCAGGACAATCAACAATTGCTGATTATATGAAGTCTAGACGTGAAGATATGAAGAAAAGATTGAATTCCAACTTCATAAAGTGAAGAGAAGATTCAGGAAGAAAAGCTCTTTAAACATATGTACATTAGTTTTGTAAATACTTCAATATACTTGAAGTAATGACGAATCAGCACTCATATGTATATATATATATATATATATATATATATATATATATATATATATATATATATATATATATATATATATATATATATATATATATATATATATATATATATATATATATATATATATATATATATATATGTTCGTATTATTTGAGAAAAAATGAAGTATAGATGAAAAGAGATGAATAGATGATGTGTATTGTGTGTATCATCCATCAGATGTATAATGAGTTGAATAGAAAGAATGTTTAAAACATTGTGCGTCGATCTTTTCTCTAGTTCTCCTTCTGTGTTTGATTTTATCAGAAATCCTCTTGTACACATCTAATTCCATAGTTAATCTATCTATGGTTAAATTTTAAGAGTTTGATTGAAAACAAGCTGAGAGAATTTTGTGTAGGAACATCTATATGTGAGAAAGTATTGAGTGTCTTTTGAAATAGGTGCAATCCTGATTGTCAAAGAAATGGTCAGTTCTCAGAGGACAATGTAAAGTTTTACACAAATGAGGAGTCAAAGTCTAAGTTGGAAGGTAAGCCATCTATGGCTAAAAGCATTTGCTTAAATGGGTTCTAGATTGGGAGAACCATGTGTTAGAAGTTACAGGTGTCAAAGTCGACTCTACAAGAAGGCAATTTCAGACATAGGTAGATTGTTTGGATCATTTCTCATAATCTACTTAAGCTTTTGAAGTGTTTTAACTTGGAGGAGATGCGGAAACTCTAGACGACACATCCTACAATGTTTCATCAGAAAATTTACACAAATGATTAATCAATGAGTGATTAATGTGCAGGAGACTTTTCTGTGAAATGACTCTCTTCACAGTTAGCTGAAATCTTGATAGTTTGGTGATTGTCTTCCAAAATTGGTTGGAGTTTAAAGTTATTCTTGATATAGAGGTGGTCTAACATCAAGAATACCTTGTTCTTTTGGAGATTAACATTCTCCATCAGTGGTATCAGAACAGGATTTGTCAGATTGAGGAAAGGAAGACCCCGACTGCTGTAGATATAAAAAATTCACATTTTGAAGGTTCAAAAGTATAAAGTGTGGAAGAAAGACTGAAGCAAGACACATAAAGGCTATCAAAAGGATCAGAAGGAGTAACATTCAAAGTTAAGGTACATTCATTCCTTATAAGGATTAAAGTTTTGATAGTACAGGTGAAGAAAGGAGGGGGGAATGGAAGCTCATCTTATGAGCAAAGATCTGATGGGATACATCACAGGAGATGAAGAAAAGCCAGAGTTCAAAGATCCTAGTGTTCCAAATAGGGAGGAGCTTGCAGATATAAAGATTTGGATGAAGAAGGATGCTCAAGCAAGGAGCATAATCTACATGGCAGTGAATGATTATTTGCTTCCTCATATTAGAGGACTTGAAAGTGCAAGTGACATATGGAATGCCTTGGAAGAGCATTTTCACAATACAACCAAATCAAGGAAGGCTTCATTATGGGCAGAGTTTACTACATTTAAGAAGAAGGCTTCACAATCAATATCTGATTATGTGACAAAGATGAAAGACATTGCTGATTCTTTAGGTGTAGTTGATGAAGATATTGAAGAAGATAAGTTGGTAAGACAAATTCTCACAGGGCTAAGAGGAGATGAGAAGTGGAAGCCTTTTATTTTTTCTATAGAACTTTCATTAGATTATTTCGCTCCTAAATTGAATCAATTGTTAGGACATATGCTAACTTTTGAGAATGATATCAAAGGAGATGTTGATAAGAGTGGAGGTCATGCAATGTATTCTAAAGACAAGAAGAAAGCTAGCAAAGGAAGGCAACAGTTAGTTGAAGATGAATGTACTCCAAGTCAAGCAAACTTCCTAAGAGGAAGAGGAAGTGGCAGAAGTAGAGGAAGAGGTAGAAATAACAAAGATAATGTCAGAGCTTGTTGGATAGGTGGTAAGACCAATCATCTATCTCATGATTGTTGGCATAATAATCAAAGCAATGGTAATTTTAATCAGAACTTTAATCAAAGAGGAAGAGGTGGTAGATATCAGAGAGGAAACTTCAGAGGTAGAAGTGGTAGGAATTCTTTTGGAAGAAGTGAGGGAAGAAACTTCCAAAATCAATCCTACAATAACGCCTACTATAATTATGCATCAGATCAAAAAGAAGATTCAACTCTTATTATGAATGCAACATGTGAAGCCTCACATGAAGACGTGAGAGTATTTTATATTGACTCAGGACGTAGCAATCATCTAAGTGGAAACATTGCCTTGATGGCTGATCTAGATCATAAGGCAATCAATCACACATTTCAAATACGTGACAATACAAAGCACAAAGTGAAGTCAACTGGTTCAGTTAAAGCCAAAGATGGAAGTACTCTCTTGAGTAAGGTTTTGTATGTTCCTACAATTCCAAAGAATCTGATTAGTGTAGGACAAATAGTGGAAAAAGGATATGAGGTAAGGTTCACTAATGATCGAGTTCATGTTGAAGATCCTAGTCAAGGGTATAAACAAATTGTTATAGGAAAGAAGGAAGGAAGGCTCTTCACATTAAATATACAAGGTAATATTGGACATGCTATGTTTACATATGGAGAGCAAAAGGTGTCTGAATTGGATCTTTGGCATAAAAGACTTGGACACTTTAATGAAAGAGGTATTAAAGAAATGGTTAACAATGGTTCAGTGCTTGGATTGCCTAATGTTGCAGGTCAACACATGACATACAGATGTGAAGCATGTCAGTTAGGTAAGGCTCATAAGCAGTCATATAATAATCATGGTTTTATGTATTCAGAAAGACTTGAATTGGTACATACAGATGTGTGGGGTCCTTCAAAGGACTTCAGTATAAATGGTTCAAGATACTATGTCATATATGTTGATGATGTTACCAGGTGGATCACAATCTATGTGATCAAAGACAAGTCAGAAGTGTTTAATACATTTAAACACTATCATGTATATGCAGAAAGAATTAGAGGTCAAAAATTGAAGAGGTTAAGGTCAGATGGAGGGGGAGAGTATTTCTCTAATGAGTTCAATGATTATTTGTGGAATGCAGGTATAAAGAGAGAGGTTACTTGTAGGTACTCTGCTCAACAAAATGGGGTAGCCGAAAGAAGAAACAAAACTCTTGTTGAGTTTGCAAGATCAATGATGAAGGAGAAAAATTATCCTAATTATTTGTGGGCTGAGGCTGTAAGCACAGCCACATATTTGGTCAATAGATTACCATGTAAAGCCTTGCAAGGTATGACACCATATGAAGCTTGGTGGGGTAAGAGACCTACCTTGGATCATTGTAAAATATTTGGATGCTTAGCATATGCATATGTGCCATCTCAATTGAGGCATAAATTGGAACCTAAAGCAGAGAAGTATGTATTCATTGGTTATGATGACAAGCAGATGGGTTATAGGTTGTGGATCCATCCACAAAGCAATTCCTTGTGTCTAAGGATGTTCCATTTCATGAGTAAGGTACTTGGTATGCAAGTACACTTAATGTTCATGCAGATGGTGAAGAGTTGTGAGTCAGAAGAAAGGTAAATCAAAGGTTCAGTTATTTGATGAAGAGGAGAACAATGAAGTACAGGTTGAAGTTGAAGAAGTGCCAAGCTTTGATCCAGAATGTGATGAACCAAAAACTTCAAGAAATGGAGAACTCAGAAGGTCATCTAGGCACAAATGGCAACCTACAAGGTATAGCTATGATACTTCATTCTTGACTACTAAAGATTATGCTTACATGTTAAAAGCAGATGAAGATCCATCCACATATGATGAAGCAAAAGGGAAGAAGAATTGGGAAAAATCTATGCAGGAGGAATATGATGCATTGATGGAAAATGAGACTTGGATTTGGTTCCTAAACCAAATAGTCAAAAGATCATTAGATGTAAATGGGTCTACAAAACAAAAAGGTTTGCAGATGGAAGTGTATCTAGGTACAAAGCCAGGCTTTTTGTAAAGGGATATGCATAGACATATGGTGTGGATTATGATGAAACTTATAGTCCTGTTGCAAAGATGACAACCATAAGGACTCTCGTAACAATTGCTGCTTGCAAAGGTTGGAAATTATCTCAATTAGATGTAAAGAATGCATTTTTGAATGGTTATATTTCAGATGAAGTCTACATGGAACAACTAGATGGTTTCAAAGATCAAGTGTATCCAAATTATGTGTGTAAGCTCAAGAGAGCTTTGTATGGGTTGAAGCAGGCCCCAAGAGCATGGAATTATAGGCTTGTAAAGTTCTTGAAGGAACTTGGATTTCAAGCTTCAGAGGCAGATAGTAGCTTGTTATTCAAAGCAAGTGAGATGGATTTATTTATGTTTGTATTTATGTTGATGACATAATACTTACAGGAACAGATGACAAAGGTATATACATGATTAAGAAGCAGATGGAGAAAGAATTCAAAATCAGTGATTTGGGAAACTTTTCATTCTTTTTGGGAATGGAGATTTCATATACTCAACATGGAGTATATGTAACTCAAGAAAGGTATCTGAAAAACTTGCTAACCAAATTTAAAATGGAAGATTGCAGTATAGCACCAACTCCAATGGAAGAAAATCATAGATTGAGTAGATATGGAGGAGAAGAATTCAAAGATATGAAGCTTTATCAGAGTTTGGAACATTGGATTGTAGGACAAAGAGTACTTAGGTACATCAAGAGCACACTTAAAGAAGGTTTGTACTATGGATTTACTTCAGATACAAGAGTCAAAATATACAGTGATGTAGATTGGATACTTGTGTTATGTGGGAGATAAGCTAATTTCATGGTGCTCCAAGCAGCAACATACAGTTGCTTTATCATCTAGAGAAGCAGAATACAAAGACATGGTAGAAGCTGCAAAGGAAGTAATATGGTTAAAGACTCTTATGAAGAGTTTTGATATTGTTCAGAGTACTCCTATCATTTGTGGAGACAATATGAGTTCTTTGTATTTGGCAACAAATCCTGTATTCCATGCTAGAACTAAACATATTGAGATTCAGTATCATTTTCTGAGAGAGAAGGTTGTTGATAAAGAAATAGAAGTTATGCATACTCCTACAAAAGATCAACTTGCAGATATGATGACAAAGAGTTTGGATTGACCAAAGTTGCAGAGGTTCAAAGATATAGCAGGAATAAAGAAGATGCAGGTAATCACAATTGATGATTGAGGGGGAGCTTTTGGAGCAGGACAATCAACAATTGATGATTATATGAAGTCTAGAAGTGAAGATATGAAGAAAATATTGAAGTCCAACTTCATGAAGTGAAGAGAAGATTCAAGAAGTAAAGCTCTTTGAACATATGTACATTAGTTTTGTAAATACTTCAATATACTTGAAGTAATGACGAATCAACACTCATATGTATATATATATATATATATATATATATATATATATATATATATATATATATATATATATATATATATATATATATATATATATATATATATATATATATATATATATATATATATATATATATATATATATATATATATATATATATATATATATATATATATATATATATATATATATATATATATATATATATATGAGTGTTGATTCATCTCTTTTCATCTACACTTCATTTTTTCTCACCTAATACGATCATATACACGTATATATATATATATATATATATATATATATATATATATATATATATATATATATATATATATATATATATATATATATATATATATATATATATATATATATATATATATATATATATATATATATATATATATATATATATATATATATATATATATATATGTATGTATATGATCGTATTAGGTGAGAAAAAATGAAGTGTAGATGAAAAGAGATGAATAGATGATGTGTATTGTGTGTATCATCCATCAGATGTATAATGAGTTGAATAGAAAGAATGTTCAGAAAATTGCGCATCGATCTTTTCTCCAGTTCTCCTTCTATGTTTGATTTTATCAGAAATCCTTTCGTACACATCTAATTCCATACATCTATCTATGGTTAAAGTTTAAGAGTCTGATTGCAAACAGGCTGAGAGAATTTTGTGTAGGAACATCTATATGTGAGAAAGTATTGAGTGTCTTCTGAAATAGGTGCAATCCCGATGGTCAAAGAAATGGTCAGTTCTCACAGCACAATGTAAATTTTTAACAAATAAGGAGTCAAAATCTAATTTGGAAGGTAAGCCATCTATGGCTAAAAGCATTTGCTTAAACGGGTTCTAGATTGGGAGAACCATGTGTTAGAAGTTACATGTGTCTAAGTCGACTCTACAAGAAGGCAGTTTTAAACATAGGTAGATTGTTTGGATCATTTCTCATAATCTACTTAAGCTTTTGAAGTGTTTTAACTTGAAGGAGATGCGCAAACTATAGACCACACATCCTAAAAAGTTTCATTAGACACTTTACACAAATGATTAATCAATGGGTGATTAATGTAATGAAGACTTTTCTGTGAAATGACTTTCTTCACAGTTAGCTGAAATCTTGATAGTTTGGTGATTGTCTTCCAAAATCGGTTGGAGTTTAAAGTTATTCTTGATATAGAGGTGGTGTAACATCAAGAATAGCTTGTTCTTTTGGAGATTAAAATTTTCCATCAAACTTTACACTGTGGAAGGAGAACTGACCAAAGCATTAGCATCGAATTTTGCACCTTTTGTAACTTCTCTTCTTTTCATTTATACATGTAAATGTTCCTACACTCAATTCTCTCAGCCTGATCACAATTAGAAGCTGAAAATTTGTACACAGGTCAATCGACTATAGACTTAGACTTGTACAAAAGCATTTCACAAAAGACTCAACACAAAGGGAGAATACTCAGAAAGATCGTGTGCAACATTTCTTCATTTCTGGGAAATTTTTACATCTGAGTGATGAGAGATCCTAGTCACTTCCAAAGTATCTAATGACATCTAATTCTCCTCAAAACTTGTTCTTACACAATCTCTCATAT
>CM035410.1:44350775-44355775 GCA_020310875.1 Ceratopteris richardii
CAGACAGACATACAGATAGATAGATAGATAGATAGATAGATAGATAGATAGATAGATAGATAGATAGATAGATAGATAGATAGATAGATAGATAGATAGATAGATAGATAGATAGATAGATAGATAGATAGATAGATAGATAGATAGATAGATAGATAGATAGGTAGTCAGATAGATAGGTAGGTAGGTATGTAGATAGATAGATAGATCGATAGATGGATATATATATATATATATATATATATATATATATATATATATATATATATATATATATATATATATATATATATATATATATATATATATATATATATATATATATATATATATATATATATATATATATATAGATAGATAGATAGATAGATAGATAGATAGATAGATAGATAGATAGATAGATAGATAGATAGATAGATAGTTAGATAGATAGATAGATAGATAGATAGATAGATAGATAGATAGATAGATAGATAGATAGATAGATAGATAGATAGATAGATAGATAGATAGATAGATAGATAGATAGATAGATAGATAGATAGATAGATAGATAGTTAGATAGATAGATAGATAGATAGATAGATAGATAGATAGATAGATAGATAGATAGATAGATAGATAGATAGATAGATAGATAGATAGATAGATAGATAGATAGATAGATAGATAGATAGATAGATAGATAGATAGATAGATAGATAGATAGATAGATAGATAGTAGATAGATAGATAGATAGATAGATAGATAGATAGATAGATAGATAGATAGATGGATAGATAGATAGATAAATAGATAGATGATGGAGAGTGTTAATCTCCAAAAGAACAAGCTATTCTTGAAGTTAGAGCACCTCAGTATCAAGAATAACTCAAAACCTTTACCAATTTGGAGGATCAATACTCATCTACCAAAATCTTGAACAAAAGCATTTCACAAAAGATTCAACATAGAAGGATAATTCTCAAAAATATCGGGTGCAACTTTTCTTCATTTTTGGAAAACTTTACATATGGATGAGAGAGCTATCTTTCTCACTTCACGTGTCTAATGACTTCTAATTCTCATCAAATCTTGTTCTCTCACACTCTCTCATATTTGCCTCGACATTTTTCCTTGTATATATAGGCAAATATGTACAAGCTCATAACTATACAAAAGTATAAGTGAGCTAATACTAAGTTAATGTACATATGTATACATATCTTCATTCTCTGAACATATACTTTCTTCATGCTTCATATCTTGATCTTTTCTTCAATTCTTGACTTCAAAACTTTATCAAAACTTCAATTTTTGATTGCCTTGCACCAACAGCTCCCCCTCAATCATCAATTGAGGTTTTCTATATCTTCTTTATACCTGGCATGTCTTTGAATCTTTGTAGCTTTGGTCCATCCAAGCTTTTGGTAAGCATATCAGCTATCTGATCTTTTGTTGAAGTATGTATAACTTCAATCTCCTTATCCATCACCTTCTCTCTTAGAAAATCATACTGAATCTCAATGTGTTTAGTCATGGCATGAAAGATAGGATTAGCAGCTAAATACAATGAACTCATGTTATCTCCATGAATAGTGGGTGTACTCTGAATGATATCAAAACTCTTCATAAGAGTCTTAAGCCATATCACTTCCTTTGCAGCTTCAACCATATCTTTGTACTCAGCCTTTGTGGATGATAAAGCAACTGTGTGTTGCTTCTTTGAACACCATGAAGTTAACTTATCTCCCACATAACACAAGTATCCATAAGTTGATCTCCTATCATCATGATTACCTGCCCAATCTGTATCACTATATATCTTGATGTTTGTATCTGATGTAAATCCATAATACAAACCTTCTTTCCTTAATGTACCTCCACACTCTTTGTCCTGCAACCCAATGTTCTTTCCTAGGACAATGCATGAATTGAGATAACTCCAACTGCATATGACAAGTCAGGCCTACTTAATGTAGCATAGATCAGAATACCAACCAAACTTTGATATAGCTTCATGTCCTTGAATTCTTCTCCTTCATATCTGCTCAATTTGTGATTCACCTCCATTGGAGTAGGTGCTACCTTGCAATCATCCATTTTAAACTTGATCAACAAGTTTTTCAAATACCTTTCTTGAGTTACATACACTCCATGTTGAGTGTATGAGATTTCCATGCCCAAGAAATATGACAAATCTCCCAAGTCACTAATCTTGAACTCTTTCTCCATTTGCTTCTTTAGGCTTTGAATTCCTTTCTCATCTGTACCTGTAAGAATTATATCATCAACATATATGCACATGTAAATGAACCCATCATCACTTGCTTTAGCAAGCAAGCTACTATCTGCTTTAGATACTTGGAAACCAAGTTCCTTCAAGAACTTCACAAGCCTATAATTCCATGCCCTTCGGGCCTTCTTCAAACCATACAAAGCTCTCTTGAGCTTACATACATGATCTAGATACCTTTCATCTCTGAAACCTTGTGGTTGCTCCATGAAGACATCATCTGAAATATAATCATTTACAAAAGCATTCTTCACATCTAATTGACATAATTTCCAACCTTTACATGGAGCAATAGCTATGAGTGTCCTGATGGTTGTCATCTTTGCCACATGACTATAAGTCTCATCATAGTCTATTCCATATGTCTGAGCAAATCCTTTCACAACAAGTCTAGCTTTATACTTCGACACACTTCCATATGCAAACCTCTTTGTCTAGTAGACCCATTTGCATCCAATGATCTTCTGACTATTTGGTTTACGAACCAAATCCCATGTCTCATTTTCCATCAATGCATCATACTCTTCCTGCATAGCTTTCTCCCAATTCTCCCAATTTTCCTTACCTTTTGCCTCTTCATATGTACAAGGGTATTCATCTGCCTTTATCATATAAGCATAATCTTTGGTAGCCAAAAAAGAAGTGTCATAGCTATACCTTGTAGGTTGCCATTTGTGTCTTGATGACCTTCTGAGTTCTCCACTTCTTGAGGTTTCTGGTTCATCACATTCTGGATCAAACCTTTGCGTTTCTTCAACTTCAACTTGTACTTCATTGTTCTCCTCTTCATCAAATATTTGAACCTTCGATTTACCTTTCATTTGATTCACAACTTCTTCATCACCTGCATAAATATTGATTGTACCTGCATACCAAGTACTTTGCTCATCAAATGTAACATCCTTTGACACAAGGAATTGTTTTTGGATGGACTCCACAACCTATATCCCATCTGCTTATCATCATATCCAATGAACACATACTTTTTAGCTTTAGGTTCCAATTTGTGCCTTAATTGAGATGGCACATATGCATATGTCAAACACCCAAATACTTTGCAATGATCTAGAGTAGGTCTCTTACCCCACCAAGCCTCATATGGTGTCATACCCTGCAAAGCTTTACATGGTAATCTATTGACCAAATATATAGCTGTATTTACAGCCTCAGCCCACAAATAATTTGGGCATTTTTTCTCCTTCATCATGGATCTTGCAAACTCAACAAGAGTTCTATTCCTCCTTTTTGCTACACCATTTTTTTTTAGGAGAATACCTGCACGTAATTTCCCTTTTTATACCCACATTCCACAAATAATCATTGAACTCATTAGAGAAATACTCTCCCCCTCCATCTGATCTTAGTCTCTTCAATTTTTGACTTGTAATTCTTTCTCCATACACATGATAATGCTTGAATGTATTGAATACCTCTGACTTATCTTTGATCTAATAGATAGTGATCCATCTGGTAGCATCATCAACATAAATCACATAATACCTTGAACCATTGATATTGAAATCCTTTGATGGTCCCCACACATCTGTGTGTACCAACTCAAGCTTTTTTGAATACATAAAACCATGCTTGGAATAAGATTGCTTATGAGCCTTACCTAATTGACATGGCTCACATTTGAATGTCATATGTTGACCTGCAACATTAGGTAATCCAAGCACTCAGCCTTTGTTAACCATATCTTTAATACCTCTTTCATTCAAGTGTCCAATCCTTTTGTGCCAAAGATCTAACTCAGAGATCTTATGTCCTCCATAGGTGAACAAGGCATGACCAATGTTACCTTGAATCTTCCATGTGAGCAATCTTCCTTCTTTCTTCCCTGAAACATTTTTTTTATACCCATTGCTAGGGTCCTCCACAAAAACTCCTTCATTAGTGAACCTAACTTCATAACCTTTTTCAACAATTTGTCCTACACTTATCAGATTCTTTGGAATTGTAGGAACATACAAAACCTTACTCAAGAGAGTACTTCCATCCTTGGCCTTCAGTGATCCAATTGACTTCACATTGTGCTTTGTATTGTCACCTGTTTGAACTACATGATTAGTTACCTTATTCTCCAAATCAATCATCAAAGCTATGTTGCCACTCAGGTGATTGCTACACCCTGAGTCAATGTAGAAGACTCTTTGGTCTTCACTTTGCCTTTCACAAGTTGCATTCATTATCAATGTTGAATCCTCCTTCTGATCTAAAGCATAAGTGTAGTAGGTATTGTTGTATTATTGGCTTTGGAATCCTGTACCTACATTTCTTCCAAAATAACCTCTACTACCTCTACCTCTGAAATTACCTTTTTGATTTATGCCACCTCTTCCTCTTGGATTAAAGTTCTGATTATATCCACCATTATTCTGAGTATTGTGCCAACAATCATTAGCTAAGTGATTTGTCTTACCACAAATCTAGCAAGCTTTGACTCCATCTTTATTACTTTTGCCTCTTCCTCTACCTTTGCCACCTCCTCTTCCTTTTAAGAAGTTAGCTTGGCTAGTTGTATCTTCATCTTCATTTGCTTGTTGCTTCCCTTTTCTATTCTTCTTCTTATCCTTTGAATATATTGCTTGACCTACACTTTTATCACCTTCACCTTTGATATCCTGCTCAAAGGTTAGCATGTGTCCTAGCAACTGACTTAAATCAGGAGTAAAATGATCTAGAGATAATTCAGTAGAGAAAATGAATGGCTTCCATTTGTCA
>CM035410.1:44365775-44368275 GCA_020310875.1 Ceratopteris richardii
TAAATAGATAGAAAGATAGATAGATATCCTCCAAGTGAAATCACCCAAAAAGACCTCATAACGACTGAGATATGAAAGTTTCAAGAGAGGTATGTCTCTGATGAGGCAGTGGATAGACACAAGACACAAGATCTGCAAAAACGCCTACTTGAAAAACTGATCTACTTATATAGTACAAGTTGTAAGCTTCGCAACGCAAGAAGAATCACTCAATTTGGACACCTACACTAAGAGAACCACTCTTTTTATTGAGAGGCTATCAATAGAAGCGCCTTCCTTGTTTAAAAATAGACACCTCTCCTTTCCTTCTACTTTTATCTACTTTTGCTCTAACTTTGGAGATGTGAACGCCTCCACATGTTATTTTTCATAACTAATAAGATCCACAAGCTTCCATATACCATTTTTAATAATTAATAAAATCCACAAGACTCCTTTAGAGCTTGTTTTTACGTAACATTTCCCCCCTCAAGCTCTAAATCCAAAGCTTTGACTCCAAGTAGTACTTTGATTCGCTTAAGCTTCTGAGCATCCACTGCTTTTGTGAGTATGTCTGCTAATTGATCTTTTGTTCCAACATGTTGAATATCAATATCTTCATTCACCACCTTCTCTCGGATACAGTGATAGTGCACTTCAATGTGTTTTGTTCTTGCATGGTACACTGGATTAGATGTGATTTGTAATGAAGTTACATTATCTCCAAAGAGTAGTGGACGTGTTGTAGATAGATTCATATCTTCATAAAGCTTCAAATACCACATAATCTCACATGTTGCATTTGTAAGACTTCTATATTCAGCTTCTGTGCTTGAAAGTGCTACTGTAGGCTATTTTTTAGAACTCCATGAAACCAGGTTATTACCTGCAAATATCAGATATCCACCTGTACTCCATCTATCGTCCTTATTTCCAGCCCAATCTACATCACTGTATGCTTTCAAATCCAAACCTTCATGATATTTATAGCCCAAACCTTCATTTAATGTACCCTTCAAATATCTCAAGACCCTTTTTGCTGCTTGCATATGAACATTTGTGGGTTTGTTCATGAATTGAGACAATGTAATTACACTAAATGTAATATCCAGCCTTGTTAAAGTTGCATATATAAGAGAACCAATCAAAGACCTGTAGATAAGTGGATCTTCTAAAGGTTCACCATCTTCAGCACTGTACTTCACATTGGGTTCCATCAGATTATTGATACACTTGCAATGCTCCATGCCATATTTCTTTAACAAATCTGAAATATACTTTCTTTATAACTTCGATTCCAAGAATGTACGTCAGTTCTCCTAAATCTGAAATTTTAAATTTAGATCCAAGCTCTGCTTTGATCCTGGCTATCTCACCTTCATTGTTTCCCGTTATTATCAAGTCATGCACATAAATTGAGATATAAACAATCAATGATCCTTCAACCTTAACATACAAAGAAGTATCTGCATTTGAACACCTGTATCGCTGCTTTTAAAGAAACTTTACCAATCTAAAATTCCAAGCCCTTGGAGCTTGCTTAAGACCATACAATGAGTTTCAAGAGTTTACATACATGAGTAGGCTTCTTGGAATCTTCATAACGTGATGGTTGCTCCATGTACACATCTTCTTTTAAATCACCATTGAGAAATGCATTTTTTATATCTAATTGATAAAGATTCCATACCTTGCTTGCAGCAACACTTATTAATGTCCTTATTGTTGATATCTTGGCAACATGAGAAAATGTGTTCTCATAATCGATGCCATAACTCTGTGCATAACCTTTACAAACAAGCCTTGCCTTATATCTACTTACTGAACCATCAATGTTCTCTTTATCCTGTACACCCATTTGTTACCAATTATCTTCATGTTAGGTTGCCTTGGAACTAAACTCCATGTATTGTTCTCATACAAAGCTGTCATTTCTTCATCCATTGCTTTAACCCATTTCTTTACCTTTGACGCTTCTTTAAAAGTTGTTGGTTCCTACTCCTTAAGAAGTTTTGCAATATAAGCTTCATGAGAAAATCTTTGCGGTTGCCTTCTTTCTCTTACTGGATACCTTGATTGGCTTCTTGTCCTACCATGCTTTTCTGGCCTTCGAGTTTGAGTTCTTCTTGATGTAGAACCTTCACTTTCTTCTTCCTGTGACTCGATTTCCTTTGAAATCAAATCAAGAATTTTCTTCAACTTCTGATTGGGGGGAGTTGCCTCTTCATGTGTAATTTGACTCTCTGGTGAACTTGGAGAGCTTGGTTCTTCTTCGTGACTTCTTGTAGTTTCTTCTTCATCTACCTGCACTTCATGTTTATAACAAGATTTATCTTCATGAAAAATAACATCTCTCGAAACAATTACCTCTCCCGTATCTGGGTTCACACATCTATATCCCGGTTGCCCTTCTGCCATACCAATGAAAACCATTTTTTGTGACCTTGGATCAAACTTTGACCTTAATTGTTGTGGAACATGAACAAAACATATGCTTCCAAAAATTCTACAATTAGCAATA